>JAJEJO010001624.1:22763-143734 GCA_020662805.1 Glaucomys volans | reverse complement strand
AAAAAAAAAAAAAAATAGAAGGACTGGGAATGTAGCTCAGTGGCAGAGCACCCCTGAATTCCACCTCCAGAACTACAAAGTCTGAGTCCTCTAACAACTATGAAGGGAAGGAAGTGTTTCGTTGGTGTTTATCTTTATCCCACTAATTCTTTTTATGCAATGGCTGCAATGCATGTCTTTTTCCGAAGTGTAAACACACATAGAAAAAAAATGGTCTGGGGTTAAACAGGAAGACTTTGGGAAGGAACACATGAACCAAAGACTTTTCTACCTCTGTCTACGATTGCAGCACAGAACATTCTAGTAGAATGATTGAATTCACAACCTTTACTGAGAATTTACTTGTTCACACACTATGTGGCACTAGAGTCCTTGTCAGCATGATTATCAGGCTCCTTGATTGATCTTGGAGGATGTGGAGTGGCCTCCAGTAGGAAGAATGGGAGAATGATTAGAGACCAGGCAGTTATAATACAGAGGGTGACATGTGATCAAGGGGGAAACCCAGGAGTCTAAGAAAACTCATGGGAAGGGTCCTTAACCCAGATTTGCAAGGACAGACAGATAAGACTTTCCAGAATAAGTAAAATCAGAACTGAGACCTGGAGGGTAAATAGGAGTTAGCCAGTTAAGTAAAGAAGAATAAAGAGAAAGAGGAAGAGGAAATGATGACCTTGAGCAGCCAGAAGAGAACTAAAGAGTAGGGTAGGAGGGAAGAGGTGGGCAGGGACAGGGAACAAAAAACAGCACAGAAGAACAACAAGGAGTTTGGTTTGGGTGGAACATAGAACGCATTTGGGGAGAAGCAACTGTAGAGTTAGACACAAGCCATAGAAGCTGAGTCTCAAAAACGATGGTGAGAGTTTGAAATTCAAGAGTGGCAAAGAGTCACTACAGGGTTTTAAGCGGTAGAGAGATCCAATTGTTTGAATTTAAGAAACTTCTTTCATTGTTAATAAAAAAAGAAAGGTAGCTGAATCAAGTGCACCTAATGGACATGTGCAATCAAGCCCCTTCTGCTGACATGAGGAGACAACATAAGCAGGGTTCTCCTTCGTGGATTCATACTGAGTGCTACCTACTCCTGTCTGGGTGTGACGACTACAGCTACTGCCTAATTTGTCTCTTATGACCAAATTCATGGCAGCACTACATCTTAGTAGACTCTTAGGTTTTTTTCCTTTCTTATTCCTCTGACTTTAACTCAACCTTCCAAAATTCGTCCCAACTTCCATCCCTTTTTTTCAAAACAGCCCAGGAATGCCAACCTCATGGTAGGACTGTATCTCAGGAGACGCAGAACCAGCTCCTTCTGGCAGTATCTTGGTTTATGGATGAAAAGCCTAGACAAGAATGAGCTATACTTTATTTGGGTATCACCTGATTTTTTAATTGGCCAATGAATGCCACTGCCTTAGCAATTTTCAGCATTGCAGAGTGTTAGTAAGTCATCACTGTTTAACACCTAACGCTGCCAAACTTGTCTCAACCTGGACCACAGTTGATTCCATCTCTTCAGTTTAATTTTAGGGAAGAGAGTCCTGGAGTAGAGGGGACAAGAAAGCTGAGTGGAAGTTTGAGATACAAGTCCTACCAGAAGTTTGTTTTCTTTTCCTTTTCTTTGTTCTTCTTTTAAAATTAATACCTACTTTCCATCTCCTCTAATTGTGACATCTTGCCACCCACAGATGTTGACTTGGTCAGTGTGAGCAAGGAGGTCAGAAAACTAAGGCAGCAGAGTGTGTGTGTGCCAGGCACAGGGCATGAATTTTCAAGGAAGCAACACCTTACCGGTTCTCTAGTGAACCACAAACGCATTCTTCTCTCTATCCTACTGTTTTCTTTGGGGTGTTAGAAACGGATTGGGTGGAAAAACTGGGTTGGGTTGGGCCAAAAAGAGAAAGAACTGCAGAGGGGTTTTGTATGGAACGGTTGGAGTCTCTGTCTCCTATTGTGGGTTTGATTTGGTTTTATAGGGCCACAGTTGAAATTCATAAAAACTAGGTGCCAGAAAGATTATAAAGTCATCTGGAATGAAGTTAGGAGCTAAATGTGATGTCCTGAGAAGAATGTAATGTTGCTCGGTGGCGATAGTGGGAAACTTATATAGATGTGGGGGGCTGACACACTCCTCACTTTCCAGGGGACGGTTTATTGGGGCAGCATGCCAAATGCTGGTAAAATGTTTCAAAGGACAGGCCTTACATGGCCTGAGTATTTGCAATTTTTTGTTGGCTTCTTCTTTACTGCCACATTTTTCAACTTTTTCTTGGTATAGGAAAGCTCTCTCATTTCCTTGAAGGCTGTTAATTTTCTAATACGTCGTTCTTTATCTCATTGATTAAACTCAAGCCACAGATTGGCAAATTAGAATTTGATTGTCACGGTTTTCTGTGAAGACTGGAGTTACGTTGCTATAACGCAGAGAACTATAAAGCAGAGGCTGGGAGAGAGACCTGAAATAGAACCTTCCCTAGTGCCTTAGAAGGAGCATGGCCCTTTGACACCTGGTTCAAACTTCAAACTTCTAACCTCCAGAACCAAGAGACAATAGATTCCCATAGTTTAAGTCATTCAGTTTGTATGCATGCATGCAACCTAAACCTTTTTTTTTTTCTTTTGACAGGGGGGGCACTAGGGATTGAACTCATCCCCGACCCTATTTTGTATTTATTTAGAGACAGGGTCTCACTGAGTTGCTTAGTGCCTTGCTTTTGCTGAGGTTGGCTTTGAACTCGTGATCCTCCTCCGTCTCTGGAGCTAATGGGATTACAGGCACCTACCACCAATGGGATTACAGGCACCTGCCACCACATCCACCACCGCACCTAGTCTAAATATTAAAAAACATTCTCACAATGTGAGAACCTGTGTCTCAAACGCCTTCTTTCTCTGTCTCTTTTGCAAAGGTGTTTTAGAGTATGAAGCTAGTTCAGATGGAGCCTTTCTCAAGCACACTGGGCATTTGTGATCAAGCTGAGTTTGCAGAGTTATATAAATCAGGGTGCTTAAAATGAATCACAATATGAACTCTGGATGAATATGTCCTTTTGAATCAGGAAAAAAATCATAAGATTTGAAAAACTATTTTTACATTTTAAGAAGGATTTCAGGAGAATTAAATGTTCTACATTTAAATAACTGTTAGAATGAATATAACTGGGCAACCTCAGGTAAGTTACTTCTCTAAATCACACATTTTAAAAATGATGGTAACAACAGTTTCCTGCTTACATTAAAGGGTTGCTTTTTGAAAAGAAAAGTGTGAAAGCCCTTTGTGAACCGTAAAATACTATACCCTTTTGTTGACATTAGGCAAATTTATGATTTGCTTTATTTATAATTTGTACTCTACTTCCTATTAAAATGAATTCAGGGTCTCTTATAATGAAATATGCATATTCCAAGAGAGTTAAAATAGAAAACAAAATAAACCATCTTGGGGAAAGAAAGTACAAATACTCCCAAACTCTAAACTAAAACAGTGTGGTGGAGATGGCTAAGCAAATAGCTGGATTACAATTCCTGGACTTCCTTGAAGTAAGATGTCCCACCTCGTGGGCTTCCAGACAACAGGTCTGGAATGGAAGGGGTGTGTGCTACTTCCAGATCCAACTGGTAAAGCCTCCCACTGGGTGTTTCTCCAAGCCAGAAGCCATTCACAAGGACCGAAAGGAGACCGTGAAGACCAGAATGACCTTGGCAGCCATCTTTTGAATATTGCAGTGGTTTGTTTACATAGAATTACTGTGAGGAACAGATCCTTTTTGTCCTCCACAGGGCCATCAAGAGCATCTGCCCTGGGCTACTGAGAGCATAATGAAGCTCTGCTGTCCTTACATTTTGGATCTGTTTGTTATACCAATTTAGTCTACTCTAGTACATATAGTTACTGTATTTGAACACTAAATTTAGCATTCAACATTTCTGAATCACAGACTGCTGAAACTGGAAGACAGTTTAAAGATCTAGTCCACCCCACTTATTTTTCTGGTTATTATCTCTCTGTTTCAAATCCTTCAGAGTCTCCAGATTGCCTTCATAATTGAATTCAGAATCTTTAATGTGGTTCACACCACATGTTCCAATTTCTCCTTACTTCCCTTACTTTGTTTTGTCACTTTTTCTTATAGATTCTTCTATTAAACAGAAAAGACCTTTCCTTCTATGTTGCTCATTTCTATGTTTTCTCTTTGTCTTGCCTATTTTGAGATTAACTAGCCTGTTGCCTCCTCTGGAAAGCATTTCCTCCCTATCCTTCTTGTCCCGACTGAATGGCTACCCACTTCTATTTCCCACAGCACTCCTAGTGAATGCTTCTCAAAACACTCACCCTGTTCTATTGTAATCTGAAGTTTGAGTTAGGGTCTTGTCAATTGCACTATAGATCAGTGTTGGAAGAAGACTTTCTTTGAGGTGTCTTTGTGTCCCTAGTTTCTAGCAGGGTACCTGGACAATTTTTCAAGTAAAAACAATGTCAGCAAATATTTGTCAAGTGCTTCCCAGGTGCCATATTTTTAAAGTGATGGGACTGTAGCAATAGTTAAAAATTGACAAAGGGCTTTCCTACATGGAGATATAGTCCAGCAGGGGAGATAGGTATCAATCAAAAACGCACAAATGAAAATACAATGTTTGTTAGTGTTACATATATAGACATGTCAACCATTTAACCTCTATTCTCAGCACTTGAGCAGAATAAATTTGTGATTAAGTATTCAAAAATATTGCAGTTTCAGAATATGTAGAACTATTGAATCTCATAACTAATAATCATCCCCCATTGAGCTCTTGTTATGGGTGAAGTGCTTTAAAAGGATTACTACATTAAGAACTTGAATACTCATGAAAACTGTATTAGGCACAGATTTCAAGTGTGAATAAATGAATGTTATTATGGTCTTCAGATCACACTCAGAATCAGAGTCATTCACGTAAAACTGTGGTCAGAAATGACTGGGGAATTGGTTTTTAGAGAACCCTCAGATCTATCTCTAATAACACACATCCTGTTTTGCCTGGAAATTTACCTGCAACTCACTTTTATTCATAGGGAGAATGTAATAAGTGGTAACACTTGAGGTGTTAATGTGATTTAACTAAATTCAGTTATGGAAAAACAAAGATAGTGCTCTATTCTTATTCATATTAGAAGTAATGGCTCATAGAGACAATAAGAAAAATACATAGGTTTATAATTTTAGCTATCTAGAAAAAGGAGGCACTCAAGTTTTTGAGGTGATAAATTTTTGTTCCTTAATTATAAATGGGATTGTTTGGAATTGTGAGATTTTCATTCTTTCATGAATGGGAGTGAAAATGTTGTGTAGGATGATGTTTGTCTTGCTTTGGAGGAGGTTGAAACACATAAACAAGCAAATCTGGTCATAGTGTTGAGTGCTATGACAGGGTAACTGTTAAATGTTATGAAAATGCAAAGAAAGTAGCAGCTTTGTTTCCATGGGATGGAAGGACATGAATGAGGAGATAGCATTGGTGGTACTTCTAATATGAAGAAATCATGGAACACACAGAAAGAAAGGATATTCTAGTCAGAACAGGGTGTGCAAGAACTTGGAGGTGTTACTGGGCATGCAGAGGAGGAGCAAAGAGTTGAGTTAGGTGGTCATAGGAGGGACTGGGTGTGTGGTGGTGATGATGAGAGAGTGGCCAAGGAGAAAGGAAGATGAGACTTTGGAAGTCTTGATAAACTATATGTTCACTTATTATTATTATTATTATTGGTACCAGGGACTAAACCCAGGGTCACTTAACCACCGAAACATATCCCTAACCCTTTTAATTTTTTTAAATTTTGAGACAGGGTCTTGCTAAATTGCTTAGGGTCTCCCTAAGTTGCTAAGGTTGGCTTTGAACTTGTGACTCCTGCCTCAGTCTCCCAAGCCACAGATATGATCTTATATAAAATATAAAATGTGAGGTTAGTGAAGCCATCTGGAGAAAGGATGGATATATATGGTGACAGTGGAGCTAGGGAAGAGAAAGTGGTTGAGAAGGTATTTTCAAAATAAATTTAGGAGTTGGAATCTGAATGGGACCTAGTGGCAAAAATAATTTAGGTAAAATGAAAAAACTATTGATGTGCTCTCTAATAGTATAGACATATGTAGTTACTTAAATTTGAACTGATTAATGTTAACTATGTCAAAATCTCATTTCCTCAGTCACACTAGACACATTTCACAACTGTATGTAGCCATAAGTGGCTGATACCACCATGGTGCATAACAGAGACATTCCAGCATCACAGAGGATTCTAGTAGACAGCATTGGACTAGAAAATGACTCTTTGAAATTTGGATAGTAAAGGACAATAGCATTTATCAAAATAGGGAATGTAAGACAAAATTTGAAAGAAAAAAAGGATTGTGTTGGGACACATTGAATTTGAGATGGTTTGGAGCATCCAGTCAAAAGGTATCAATTTAAGCTTTTGAAAACCAGGTCAGGAACTCAGAGAGAGGCAGGGGTATTGGATATTGGTATATGGATATTTCAGAGTCTTCATCTTATAAATATTAGCTGAAGTCAGGTAGGTGATTGTGAGAAGGGGGACAGGAATATCCCATAGGCCTCCCTCCCTAAAGGAGTACAGAGAAATTGTGGTATAGTATGAAGAAGCAATCTAAGGAGGAACAATCTGAAAAACCAAAGTTGTTTTATTTTTTTGGTACTGGAGATTGAACTCAGGGGAGCTCTACCATTGAGTCACGTCCCCAGCCCTTTTATTATTTATTTTGAGACACCATCTTGCTAAATTGCCCAGGCTGGCCTTAGACTTAGAATCCTCCTGACTCATCCTCCTGATGAGTCCCTGGGATTATAGGTGTGTGCCACCATGCCTGGCAAAACCAGAGCATTCTGAGAGTGCAGTAATCATAAAGTCAATAATGAATTAGGCAAAGATGTCCAAAACCTTAGAACACCAAAACAGGATTTGTCCTGAAAAGACTCCTTTGGTTTTGGAGGTCAGGAAGTCATTAGTAATCTTGCCTGGAGTCCTTTCAGTAAATGGTGGGAACAGAAGCCAAGTTGCCGTGGGACAGGGATGGAGTGGGTTTTCAGGGGTGGGTGGGTGGTGTGGTAGAGACAAGCTCTCCGTCCTTCAGGAAGTCTGGGCATAAGGAGGGGAAAGAGAGGTCATTTTCAAGAGGACAGGAAGGGACAAGGGAAAGTTTTTATTTTTTAGAAAGTGTGAAACTTGAAAAAAGTTTTGAACTGTAAGGAAGGAGTGGGTGGAGTGGAAAAGTCTTCTCTGACCTTAGAGTAAAGCTACAATTACTGAGCCAAATGTCAGAGATAGTGGAAGATGAGTGAACCTTGGAGAGGGAAAAAGGCACTTTTGTTTCTCAGTGCCAGGGTGGAAGGAGAGAGTGGTTAATCCTTAGGGGTGGAGGTAGAGATTTGGAAATGCTCACCTCTTTGTTTTATAACATAACATCTTCAACTATGATTTATAGACCATATAGACATGTTATGTATGTGACTTTATTGAACCTTGGTCAGAGCCAATGGAATGACACTACTATGTCACTCAATTCAAATGATTTTACAGTTGAGAAGGTCAGGCAAAAGGGATGATTTTCCAGACTTGAATGACTTGGTAGGACATTCCTTAGGCTGGCTCCCCATGTGTCAGCGTTGCAGCTGGACCTCTGTAGAGCAGATTAATAATCATCCACCTAAAGTTGAACTCTGTGGTGAGCACCAGGGAAGACAAAACAAATAAATCACTCCACACCTGGATGCAGCACAATCAAACTGCAAAATACTGAAAGGAAGAAAGTAAAAGAAAACTTAAAGAATGAAAAGAGAAGACTATTACCTACCAAGGTAGGTCATTAGATTGGCTTGACAACAGACTTGACAAGAGAGGCCAAAAGAAAGGAGGAAAATATCGTTAAAGAAAACATAGTTTCCAGACTGGTTTACACCACTAAACTATGATTCAAAGGCATTCAATGTATGTTAAATGAAGACATTTAAAAAATAACTTAGAAGAATTTACCAATTAGTCATTCTCACCAAAAAAATTGCTCCAGAATGAACTTTAGAAATAGAAACAGTGGATGGAGAAGGAAGGAATGAGATGCAAGAAAATTTTTGTTAAGTATCTGTATAAAACAAAATAATATTAATACTACATTGGAAGCAAAACATAAAGAAAAAATAGTACTATGTAATAATATAATGTGTAAAATAGAAGAGGTATGTTTGGATCTTTTAGGAGGAAGACAAATAAATTGTTTCAATTTTTGTTGTCAAATTATGCATGTAGAAATTAAGGGTAAACTTTCCAAATTTATAGAAGGAAAATATACAAAAGTTCAAGATAATTCAAAATTTGAAAGCAGCAAAGATAGAAGAAAACTTAATTCAAGCAAAAGAATAGAAAAAAATGTGGGGATTTTTCACATTGTGACTGCAGACTCTTTTTTAGTGTGTGTGTGTGAATGTGTGCATGTGTGTATGTGGTGTATGTGCACACGTGCATGCGTATTACTAGGGATTGAACCCAGGGTTTTATTCTTGCTAGGCAAGCTCTCTATCACTGAGCTACGGATGTAGCTGATCCTTGGCCCTTTTCATTTTTTATTTTGGGACAGGGTCTCACTAAGTTTTGAAGGCTGACCTCAAACTTATAATCTCCTGTCTTAACCTCCAGAGTTGCTGGGATTGCAAGCATTTGTTGCCACACCAGGCTCTCTTTTAAATTTTAATAAAAAATCATTCTTCACTACCAACTGTTAATGTTTTTGGGTAAATGGGCTGAAGGAAGGGAACATATACAGTGTTCCTACATGTCTACTAAAATGCTGATGAATCTAGTATTAAATGTTAGTTTTACATAGTGTTAATTTGGAGATGAAATGATCATATGGTAGAAATATTAAGATTATTAAGAGAAAGATATTCAAACTAAAGGAGAATTTAGTACAAATTTAGGTATAAGACCAACTCATAATATCAATATTATCTTCTAATACCATCAATTAGCAACTAGAAAATATAGTAGAAATAAGATTCTATTTATAATATCAACCAAAATGAATAAATTTCTAGGGATCAGTCTCACAATGAAGGTCATTATCTTTCTGAAGAAATATTTAAAATTCCATTAAAAACATATATGAAACTTTGATTAAATGGAAAGGCTGATTTAATGTAATGAAGAAATTGATTTATCTCAAATTAATCTACAAACTCAAAACAATTTCAGTCAAAATTTTATTGATCTTTTCTGAAGAATTAAAAAAACTCTAAAATTATTTTAGAAAAATTTTTTAAAAAAGAAAAATAAGTGTATTAATAACTGAGCCACATTTGAAATAGAAGAAAGACTTTACTATATCAGATAGTAAGTCAACAAGGATATGGTTAAAAATATTGGTTAAGAAACAGATCAATGGTGTAGGAAAAAACTCAGAAATTGATCTGTATATATGGGGAACTTAATAAATAGCTGACAGATAAAGGCATATCAAAATGGAGAAAAAATTGATTTTTTACTGACATTGAGAAAACTCTCATTCTAGAAGAAAAATTGGCTCCCCATTTTACACTGTACATTGAGGCAATTCTACATGGACTAAAGCCATCCCTGCAAGTTAAAAATTATGAAAGTAATAGAAGAAAATATTTCTGTGACTAAAGGGTGGGAAAAGACTTATTGTATTTAAAAAATGGACAAACATTACCAGCTTTGACTATATTAAGATCAATGATTTCTGTTCAATGAAGGTCATCATAGACAAGATTAACATGTAAACGAAACAGCAGAGAGGTATAAAGATACTGCAATATTGGAAATTCCAAATTGACTAACATGTGGAAAGACATCAGTTATCAACACCAAAGAGAAAAAGATAAGAAAGCTAAACAAAAATGGATTAAGAATATGAAAAGGCAATTTAAAGAGGAAAGTATGACCAGATAAGTTCATAAAGAGAGGTTGAAATTCTGTGATCAGGAAACTTAATGCTATGATGAATGCCCTGTTAAAGTTATCAGAATAGCAAACATCATAAAGGCACATACTCAGTATTGCTCAGGATGCATGATAATACTTTTATGTTCTCCTATTGGCACGCGAAGTGGTACATTCACTGATGTTAAACTCTGTGGTTAGCATATCTTGAGTGTTTCTGTCCCTGAGAAATTTTGCACAAGTCTATGAAGCTTACTATTAAGTCATATTAAAGTATGAAATAATACCTGTGTTAGAACTGAGGAAAGCATGAAATATTTGAGGAGGGGGAAAGCTGGACAGGTGAGGCAGATGCCTTTAACATTACAATCCTCTTTCTTGGATTTGAGTCTAGAGGGGAGCCCACAAAACCATCTGGATAGGTGTGGGTTGTAAGTGTTGGCCTTCATGCAAGCATTGCTTTTTGCTTTTGACTCAGCTAACATGACAAAGGAGGGAAAATAACACAGATGGAGCATGGTGTGAGCAATAATGTCTACTAGCAAAGATAAATTATTACAGGACAGTTCTTTCCCATTCTTCATATCAAGGAAACAGAACAGTTCAAGTTAGAATTGGTCTGCGGATCCAGCTCTGCCATTCCACTGCCTTGGCATCTTCCAGGCAAAGCTCCACCAGCTCAACCCCCCGCCCACATCATTTCCAGGAACTCCAAAATGGAGACAGTAGACAAAGAAACTGGTAGTTTAGGCAAAGAACATGAATGGTTATTTAATCAGTTTATACTTTAGCTTTTTTTTTTTCTTCCCCTTGGGCATTTTATTTAACTGAATCTTATTAATTTAAAGGGTTCATAAGACTGCCCTCCCTATTTGGGGTGAAATTTAGATTGTTCAATAAGCATAACAGTTCATTGTATTTCATAGTATTTGTCATAGTTATTCTACTTCAGGAATTGTTTTTAAGGAAGTTATATAATGAGTGGAAACACTTATGCCCATGGATCTACCCTGTGCGGCATTGGTATAGTGAAAAGAAAAAAGAAAAAGAAGCGAGAGGTCACTAGGTCTTTCTGATTGTCTCTGAAAACTTTATGACTCTGCTTTTTAAGTCTGAAAGTTTAACATCATTGGTCTGTGTCAACAGGGGTTCACCCACAAATTGGAAAAAATTTTTTTGAGTAGCTATTTTTCTCTTTGAGATCTTGTAATTGTTCCCTGTTTGTTCTACACACCTTTGTAAGCCTACGTCTATACCTGTATGGTATATTGTAAGTTCTGACTCTGGGAAGCATTTTAGAATTTCCAAGAATTCAAGGGTGACTGAGTAGCAAATTGTCTTCTCTCTCGTCCTGCCTCCATGTCTTTCTCTCCCTCACTCCCCTCTTCTCAAATGTATACAATCAGGTAAGCTTCATCCTGCCCATCAGTCCTATCCTTATGTTTTCTGGGTCTCTGGGCTTCATTCCTGGTATTCCTTATTTTTGCTCCCATTTTGACGTTCTGGATGCTAACAGGCATGAATCAGTAAGAATGCGAGGTCTAAGTTCGTGGATTTCTTTATTTCTTTTCTTTTCTTTTTTTCTTTTTTTGTATCAGGGATTGAACCCAGGGACACTCAACCACTGAGCCACATCCCCAGCTCTTTTCATTTTTCATTTTGAGACAGGGCCTTGCTAAGACTGAGGCTGGTTTTGAATTTGTGATCCTCCTGCCTCAGCCTCTAGAGCTGCTGGGATTACAGGTGCTGCCACACCTGGCTCAGGTTAGGAATCTCTATAGGTGGGAATAGAAAGATAAGGCAAAATTGGAAGTGGCAATGGGGCAACAGGACTGATCTTTGGCAGCTGTCTGCTGTTAGGACTCTTAGTGGCTTTGTGACTTGTAAGTTGCTCTCAGCCTTCTAGCTTTGATGGAATACTTGGCAATGTCTGATATACCTTTCAGGTTACTTGAATCTACAGAGGTTTGTACTTTTTATTGTTTTTGAAGTATTTTACAACTCTTCAAATTATAAAAAAAAATGGTGGTTGTACAAATTCCTGTGTATAGAAACACAAATAGATTTTCTCCAATGAAATTGAAATTGGATCTGTTTTAAAGAAGATGCAAATAAATCTGCCAGCAAATTTACTTCAATATTCTTGATTGTGTCTATTCTGTGATTTCTCCTTTAAGCAATTTTTTGAAAGCTCTGATTCTTGAAGTTACACCTTAAATAAAAAGTTTTGATACTTACTTGTTTAAAGTTAAAGGAGGGCTATAACTTTTGTCATAAAAAAACATTACCACTTTAGCTTCAGAGGTTTCATTGAGACACTAACTGGATCCACTTGACAAAACCAAGTCCACAGTACTGCTGGGGAAGCGAGGCTCAGGAGCAGGTTAGTGCCAGGAATGAGCAGACTAAATCTTCTTGGTTTCTTGGTTTATGGAGTGAATTTCAGTGTCATAGAACTTGAACTTTACTGGCCCTGTAGGTTTCTGTAGGTTTTTTTTTTTTTCTTTTTTCTTTTCCTTGCCTGATTTTGTGTTTTGTTTCTGGTTGTGATTTGAGTTCTATCAGTAAGTTATTTCCCCCTCCAAAGGAAAATGATGATTTGGAATTTGATTTTATGATCTCTTTGGAAATATTTATAAATGAATGATCAAAGAAAAGAGGCTTATTTTGGCTCATGGTTCTGGAGGTGCAAGGTCTTGGGGCCTCATCTGGTAAAGGCCTTCTTGTTGGCAGAGTTCAGAGGTGGTATAGAGCAACACACAGCAAGAGACAGGGAACATGAATGTCTGTGTCTGTATGTGTCTGGTCTCTGCCCTTGTTTGTAAAGCCACGGAATTTAATCATGGAGGCTCCACCTTAATCACTTGATCTAATCTTAGTCACCTTCCAAAGATCCTATCTCTAAACACAATAATCAGATAGTTTCCACCCTATTAATACAAAACTTTGAGGATTCGGCTTCCATGGTAATTTGGACTGTGGGTGAGGAACATCATATTTGAAAAATAGACCTTATTTGCCTATGTTTTCTAAAAATCAATCTCTCTCTCTCTCTCTCTCTCTCTCTCTCTCTCTCTCTCTTCTTTAACCTGGATGTAATAGGACAAATAAATTGTGTAACAAAGGTTTCACCTGCAATGTTATATTGGAAAATGATTTAGTCATGTGTGACTGGTCACTTTAAGGAACAAATATTGACTTAGATCAGAGGCCTCCAGTCTTCCCTGGCCCTACCCAAGGAAACTGGCTTTGTACCCAGCTTATAAGTTTCCAAGTTTTCAGATGGTAAGGAAGATATTATCTTTTCAGGTGGGCAACCTTCCAAATTTAAGGGGTCCTCAAGAAGAGAATCATTAAAATGAACTTAAGCTGGGAGCTATGTCAAGTTCCTGTAGTCCCTGCTACTCAGGAGACTGAGGCAGGAGGATTGCTTGAGCCAGGAGTGTGAGGCCAGTCTGGGCAACATAGTGATACCCATCTCAAAATAAATAAATAAATAAATAAACAAACAAGTAATAAAGATACCACTGTCAAAATATATAATTAGTTAACATCTTGCAGCAACTGTATAAACAATCAGATCAAAGTTGATAAGAACAGTCTCATTTTGTGATTAAGAACAATCCTTAAGATTATTACAACCACAGATGAGCAAGATTCCAGGAAAGATTGTGAAAGACTTTTGAATGAGTGAGAAGAGACTGGTAAATTAGTAGATGTACCCTTATAGGTAAACTGATTCTGTGAGAATCTCTGTCTTTAATTGACTTTGAGCTATTTCACATTACTGAGTTGTTAGAAAACCAATGGTGATTCCTATTTTAGAAGTGCAATGGGTTTTGTCGAGCGAAGATACAATTGATTCTGGCCCCTGCATCCATCCATTAGAACATTCATTTTGGTAATTGTGTGTCTATTTGAATTCTCTTTCAATTTGAAGCTGTTATTTTTATATGTCACTGGTTTCCCCATTAATTAACCTGTTAACTATGTTTCTTGACATGTGTTAACTTTAAGTTTGTATGAGGATAATTTTTTTAAAAATCCCTTAATACAACCACTAGAGAGAGGGAAATGAAAATGTTTGTCTTCTAATATTTAGGGTTGATTTTCCCTAGTTTTTTCTAACTTCAACTACATATATAAGAAGGCTCTATATAAGAGTAAAAGGTAAAGTTGTTTATTTGAGAAATTTTGATGAATTGTTTGTTGGAACTTCTCTCAAAATTTGAGAAAATGTCTACAAAGTGAGTAATAAGTGAATTTTCAAAATGAGGTAGTTCCCAATTCTTCTTTTTAATATGTCTGCTGATAGATCATTAGGCATATTTTAGTGGTAGATCATTGTTTTAGTTTCCTAGGACTGCTTAACCAAATACCACCATTGGGATAGCTTAAAACAACACAAACTTATTATATTATGGTTGCAAAGATAGAAAGTCTGAAATCAAAGTATCCACAGGGCCATGCTCCTCTCAAATGTGTCAGGGAGAATCCTTCCTTATCTCTTCTAGCTTCTGGCATGTGCTGGCAATCCTTGGTGTTCGGATGTATGACTCTATCTCTGCCTTTGTCATCACATGGGTGTCTTTACCCTATGTATCCTCAGAGACATTTTGTGTTCAGATTTCCCTTTTTTAATAAGGGCACCAGACATGTTGGAAGAGGGGCCCACTCTTCTCTCGTATGGCCTCATTTTAGTTATACCTGCAACTACCCTGTCTCCAAATAAGTCATGTTCTGAGGTACTGAGGGTTAGAACTTCAACATACAAATTTGAGAGGGGTGATACATTTCAAACTATAACAAGGAGAAAGTCAGAGTTCTACAGGAAAGAAATCACTAACTGATACCCAAAGAATGGATGGGAAACTTGACACTTTTCATGATCTCTTCTGTTTTCTTTAAGACTCAAGCCAATACAAATTGGGGTCATGGTTGGGTTCCAGCATATTCATCCCTGGTTAGAGAACTACTGGGAGGTAGGTTCATCAGAAGTGTAATTCCACTTCACAGGTGGTCTGGCAAGTAGGGTAATGACAGTAGTAATGTCTGGGTGACCCAAAAGTGGAGATGGATGAGCCCAGACACGGTTGAAAAGGACCTTTCTGCTCTAGACTGACTTCCCAGAACATCACAGAAATTAGTTCCTACTGGACCTTGGAAGAGTGCCTTCTTTCCCCATAGAATCTGACCCTATCCTTCCAGAGTCACTGATTTATGAGTTTTCCTGTTGGTTGCTTTATTTTCATCTTCGTAGTTGCTTAGAGGAAAATCAGGATAACTCTGAAAGTAGAACTTTCAACCCAAGCTTTTTTATAGCTCCTAGTTTTGTGGTTTTGGGTATTACTCATACATTTACACCCACAAAGTAAGCTTGAGCTGTTGAAATGTGGTCATTAATTAACCAATTAATCTAAGTAAAACCTTCCCTGTTAGGCATTTCTTGTCTCATCTTTCCAGTGAGTTTGAAACCAGATTTCCAATGATTTTTGATCATGAAGGTTCCTCTGGCTTAGGATGTATGGTAGAAAAGTTCATGGAAAGCCCAGGGTGTTAACTTCTTTCCTGGCTGCCTTCCAGCTGGTTTAAAATCTCTTTGCTTGCTTTGGCTTTCCCACATTCCCTCTTTATGTGGGTGTTACAAGAACCTTCCTCTCAGTGTCCAATATAACCTACCTCTTCCCTTCTCAACAAAAGGTTGGAAAAAGCCTGATGGTATTCTTACTTTAATTTAAGACCAAAGGATAGACAGAGGTAATGAGGAGGATAGAGTGAGGAGTGGTTGTCATTTTCCACACTGAATTGCTCCAGTGAGGAGCAGTCAGGAGAGTTCCACAGAGAACCTCCCATTCTGCAGTGAGCCCTCTGGAGGAAATATGAGTCCCATGAGAATTTGAGGTTCTCCTAGCAGTTTAAGAAAGGATTAGCAATTCATAGTAGCTAAGGCCAAGGGCAAAAAGAAGTTATTCTTGTGTTGTGGGTGGTAAAATGTCCATAAAGCTATGGAATTGTCTGAAGGACATATATAGCAATGAGGAATAAAGAAGGGATTTCTAAGAAGAAGTCATACTACAAAGCCATCCAGAGAGTGCTGGGCACCAATAGGAATGTCTCACTGTAGACAGCACCAGGCTCAGAGCCCAGAGATTGGGGTTCCTGTCTCTGTTCTGCCATTGACTAGTTGAGGAGAGCAATCCCTTAGCCTCCTGGACTCTCACTTTCTTACTTAATACTCCTTACAATTTCTACTGGTTCTGATAACTTTTCTTTTCTGATGCTTGTAAGCTCTTTTGAACAAAACTTTGTTAAAATGGCATGTATTTATTTGAGAGGGAATACTATGAGAACTGTTATTGGAATTGTGAAATGGGGGTGATTGTAGTGGGTACCATAATTTGGGGACTTTCTGTTACTTTCTTTAATCCTCCCAATGATTATATAAAAAGATATTATCATCATTATTATCTTTTATAGCTGGAAACTGAACCTCAGGTAGGTCATTGAAGTGTCCAAGTGGGAATGGATAGTTAGAAAGTACCCACCAGTGGACAGAGCCTGTGGAAATGAGACTCAGATAGGTTTGGGGGTATTGTATAAGTAGGAAAGGTCTCTGAAGGTAGACCAAGAAGGGCTTCCTTATAAGGAAATTGGCAGAGGGAGGCATTTGGGGCACAGAGCATTTCAAAAAGGGCCAAAAGACAAAAAAAGTACAGAAAAGGAACATGATTTTATTTACTAAAAATTGTTTTTACTTCCCTTTTTGTTTTTATCGAAACAGCACATGTACACTTAAGATTAGAAGTGAGGCCCTAAGCAACTTAGTGAGATTCTGTCTCAAGGAAAGTTTTTGTCTATTTAACGATTCCATTTTTCTAAAGTTGTAAATTATTAATAAAGTATAAGCATTTTCCCAAATTGTTAGTCTTTATCATTGTTTTACATGGCAGCATAATAATCTGTATTATTTTCTGTAACAAGTCATTTCTCCATGGTTGACACTGAGACACAAGTACTGTTATGGATAATTTGAGGGAACCCCTCTTGGCCTGCCTTCTTGGACTCATATATGAATTTGTAAAAATGAGAATTACCCAGTATTTATTCCATCAATCATTTGTAGAGGATGAGTACTAGTATTCTGAGGATATGAGATTAGGTTTCTTAAAAAATAGAATAAAAAAAAAAGAAAGAGGTGAAGGGTGCTTTTGGGGTGTCAAGCAGGGTCAACGAGAATGTTAAGGTATTAATAGAGATTAGTGAGTGTAATATTGTTTTCTGTGTTTTGCATAGGAAGGTATTCAGCATGGTCTATGCAAAATGAAGCCAGAACTTCAAGCAGAAATGCAATAACTTTAAGAAAACTTTTCTTGGCACTATAAGCTCACACATGTATTTTTATATGCTACAAAGTTGGAAAAAAGTTAAAATTGTGAAGTATTGAGGCCACGGCTATAAAAAAAATTACGGTTTTAAGCCAGATTTGTGAGAATAAGAAAATATGTGTTACGGTATGCTAAATGCTATTCTATACAGTACTTTTTTCACGCTGGCAAATGTTTGACTTTTGCCAATGTGAACAATTGTTTTTGCTGGCAAAAACGATTCAAATAAAAACAGAAGCAAGACACCATTTCTTAACAGAGTAAAGCTGAAAATTTCAAACTTTTAATGGAAATCATTTACACATTTATTTCATTGCTATTTAAAGAAAGTAGCAGGAATTCCATGAAAATTTGTGTTTGCAATGAAAGTGAATTGCTAAGTAAACAATTAGGTATTTTTAAGTTAGAAGTATGATTAATAGGAGATAATCTAGGAAGAAACAAATGTATCTATTTTTAAAATGTTACTGTCAGTTTTGGCCTTCTCTGACGCTCATAAACTAGGTAATAGCCTGAAAAAGACAGGGTGAATTAATCTACCAAATATTAATTCACTTTCTCTCTGTCTCTCTCTCTCTTACCCACCCTTCCTTCCTTCCTTCCTTCCTTCCTTCCTTCCTTCCTTCCTTCCTTCTTTCCTTCCTTCCTTCTTTCCCTCCCTCCCTCCCTCCCTTCCTCCCTCCCTCCCTTCCTTCCTTTTTCTTTCTTTCTTTCTGTCCTGGATAAGGATCCCAGGGCTTCACACATGCTAGGCAAGCGCTCTACCACTGATCTATATCTGCTGCCCCCACTTATTTTTCTTGTTTAAGAAACTGAGTTTTGGGGGCTGGAGTTGTGGCTCAGTGGTAGAGCGCTTGCCTGGCATGTGTGAGGCCTTGGGTTCAATCCTCAGCACCATGTATACATAAATAAAAATAAAAAGCCATTGACAACTAAAAATAAAAAGCCATTGACAACTAAAAATAAAAAGTCATTGACAACTAAAAAAAAATTTCATTAAAAAAAAAGAATCTGAGTTTTGCTTAATACATCCATGGGTCCAGCTAAAATACTTTCCCAGACTTGTTTGTAGTTTGGAGTAAGTACCTGATATCTCAGCTAATGAAATAATTGAAGAATCTTGCTAGATTCTTTATTTTTTCATCCTTGTTCTTGCCAGAAAGCAGAGAGTAAGGTTGATGGTAACAGCCAGTTTGAAACTATCCCATAGCAAAGATGAGACATTGTCAGATAATAAGAATGGCAGGATGAAAAGGAAGTAGATCTAGGGATTCTGATGACACTGTGGTCACTGGGCTGCTTGCCTCTCTCTTCTTTCTCTTTGAGGCTGTTTGGTCAGTCCACAATCCTAAATGATGCAGAGCCCTCAACATATTCTTTTACTGTATGCCAAAATTTATTTATAAGCTAGCCATTATGATAATGATGTTTTTAGTAATCCTCAAATCATCTGAACTACTAATTTCATTAATTAGTTAACATATGTAAAGCATTTCCTCTTTCTCATATTGGATTTAATGTGTAATATATGCCTGATGCGTTATGTACATTTAATAAATATGTATTTCCAGGTAATTGGAGAGTTGTTTTGACATAAAAATGTCCAACACACACACACATACACACACATACACACACACACACCCTTATGTAAATATGTGTATGTGGAAACAGTCTGCATAGTTATAAATTGCTTTTAAATACTTGTGTGGATTTAAAATGCCACACATGAAAAAATGCACTCTGTGGAGGTAATTGCCACTATTTCCTTTCCAACTAGAATTTGTATATTGTAACAATGGATATTTGTGTGCTGACGTGAATTCTCAGATCTTGGGGGAACAAAAGAGTGCTGATGTGGCTGAGAGGGAGATAAAGAAACTTAGTGCCTCTAGATTCCCTCCAGCAGCATATGCCAGACCCCTAAATAAGCATTTTGTACAAACAAAACTTACAGCATTTTAAACTTAAATAACTTCGGGGGAACATAGCATATTATACCATGGTGGTTGATGGGCTCCTTAAAGTTGCCTACAGTAGAGAAATCTGCTTAACTTTGTTTAATTTGGCATTTCTCAACCTTGTGTGATGATGAAACCCTTCTATTCAAGATACGTCTATTAATACTCAGTGGAAATGTTATGTGACTACCCTGTAGAAATCCTATAATACAGGGATCAGTAAAAGAAACATAACCACTATTCTTTAATATCTATCTAGATTATGTACTGTAATTAGTGATCAGATGTGACTTCTGGAGGGGGAAGAAAAGACTTTTCAGTAGGTAGAAATTTCTGTTTTGCCACAAGGTCAAGACATTTATCTTTTTCCTTATTTTATCTCTGGTAGCTGGAGTATCTATGCTAATACATAAGTGCTCAATAAATATTTGTTGAAGGAAGGAAGGTTTGATGGAAGAAAGGGTGGGGACAGAGAAAGGGAATCCCATGGGAAATCAGTACTCCAGAGGCATCTGGGAAAGCCACCTAAGAGTCAGAGTTTTATAAGCATCCCAGAGACCTCAATGTGCTTCACAAATAACTTTTTCTCTAAATTTCATTGTTTGATCTTTCAAACACTTTTTACTCCAATGATAGAAAAATATGTAAATTCGATAGCTGTCTATCAGAATCATTCTTAACTTACAACTCCAGGCAACTACGACCCTTGATTGGAGTAGGCCAGAGAGCTAAAAGTCAATTACCATCTCTAATGTAAACCTTTAAATTCTTTTTTTCCTGGTCAGATAGCTTATGATAACTACCCTAGCATTATAAGAGAGGGACTATCTTCTTTTTTATTTCTTCAAACATGGTTATGGTTGTTTTAAAATGCTATATATTCTTAAATATTCCTCCCTTCAGTAGGTGGAATTTAATTCTTCTTTTGACTGTGGATAATATGCTGACAGTGAAAGTAGGAGACTTCAAAGGTGATATAAGAGGCACAGTGGCCTACGACATATTCTGTCCTCCTCCTCCTCCTTTTCCTCCTCCTTCTTCTTTCCCTTCTCTTCCTCTTGCTCCTCCTCCTCCTTCTCCTTCTCCCTTTCCTTCTCAGTCTCCTTTTCCTCCTTTTCCTTCATCCTCTTCTTTCTCATAATTCACCGAGGGGGATGCTAGCTTCCTTGCTAGGAAAAGTCCTTCTGGCAAGGAATTGAGGCTCCTGTAAATAGCCCTGTGAGTGCTCATCTGGAAGTGGCTCCTTCTGCCCCAGTTAAACCTTCGGATGAGACGGCAGCCCCTGCAGACATCCTTACTACAACCTTAAAAGAGTCTGAGTCAGGGCCACTCAGGCCACTTCAGAATTCCTGACCCACAAAAACTGAATAATACATGTTATTTTAAACTATCAAGTTTATCCACCAAAGTGGATAATGAGTACACTTAGATTAAAAACTGTTAAAGAAATAGAACTCCTTCCCTTTAAAACTCACCACCCATCCCTTTTCCTTCGGGTTTCACCCTTCGGTATGGCTAAGTTAGTTAATTGTTCTTCAGTATTTGTTTTTTCTTTCTTCTAAAGTAAAATAAGAAAATTCTTTTTATAAAGGGCCACATAAGAAATCTTTCAGGTTTTGTAGGCTGTAGAGTCTCTGTCATAAGTATTCAACTCTGCCAGCGTAGAACAAAAGCAGGCATAGATTATATCTAAATACGTGAGCATAGCTGTGTCCTTAAGAAAAGTTTATTTCTGAATACCAAAATTTGAATTTCACTTAATTTTCATATCATAAAGTAGTCTTTTGATTTTTTTTAACTACTTAAAAATGTAAAAACCATTCTTAGCTAGTAGGTTACTTAAAACCAGACAGTGGGACAGATTTGGCCCATGGGCATATTTAACCAATTATTCTACTAAATTAATAGAATTCTTGATATTTAGCTGGCATGTAAATGCTCAAAATAAAGACAATATTTTTTTTCACACTGTGACCATGAAACAATGTGACAGGAAATAGAATGTAGGTAGAAATGATAAGTGCAAATTGTGAATCTCTCTCTCTTTTTTTTTTTTTTTTTTGTGTGTGTGATACTGGGGATTGAACCCAGGAGAACTCTATCATTGAGCTACATCCCCAGCTCTTTTTATTTTTTATTTTAAGATAGGGAATCACTAGGTTACACAGGCCAGCCCTGAACTTGTTATCCTCCTGCCTCAGCCTCCTGTGTAGCTGGGACTGCAGGCCACCACACCCAGTCTGAGTCATACTCTTAAAGGAAGTGGTAAATTCTCCCTTTTTTCTTACCCTTTACCTGGTTCTCATTGGCTGGAACAAAGATCCTCTTGGACTGTGTGGATGACAGAAATGTCCTTGGGATGGTGGAAGAAATAGAAAGAGCCAGAATTCTTGGCTCTGGACTGTGTGTAGCCACACTGTTATGAGAATGAGAAAAAAACCAAACAAACATTGTTCAGACCTCTAGTTTTAGAACCCACTCCCTTTTCACACATCACCAAATTTATATTGTAATTAATTCAGCTGGATAGACTTGGGCTAAGATCTATTCTTAATGTAATAAAAAGTTAGCATGTTACATTTTCAAGAAGTGCTATGGACAGCGGTTAACAGCTATGTGTGGAGTTAAAAAAATTCATTTCTGGTGACTTACCAAGTTGGGATAGTTTGAACATAGGATAGCTTTAATTTTTTTTTTTTAACTAGAATTTCTTAAAAATTGCAGGCATTGGCCTTTTCTTCCAATTGTTGATTTCCTTGGATTTGGAAGTGAACAAAGGTGCCTTTGTATCCTTTTTTTCCTACCTCTATCATACTTATGGCCAAGGGAGGAACAGTATTAATTTGGAGAAACATAAATCACTCTGTGTAATCACTGAGAAAGAATAAATTCACATTATCCTTTGTGGAGTTTATTTATATAAATGAATGGGTTTAAAATTTTACCCCAGAGTATCTCATGGTTCTTATGGGCATTCACAGGCATATGATAGGTGAAAGAAATTATAGTCATAACGACTATCTTGTATTTTTTATTTTCCACAGGGGAATCTGGGGGGTCCCAGGCTGTGAACAACAGTTAAAAAAGATTCCACAGTCTCAAAGTCTGAAAAACACTATGAGAATCATCAACCATATCTTGGCAGCACAAAAGCACCAAGCATTGTCCAAACACAATGGTTTGAATTTTTGTGCTGACACAAAGTATTTCCCATTCATTTCTCTCCCCCTTTCTCTTCCTCTTTCTCTCCCTGCCAAAAATTCAACTCGATTTGAGTAGGCACCGTCTTCCAAGTCCTGGCTGTTAGTGTCCCTCTGAGGTTTCAGGGAGAAGCAGTGTTGGCTGAGAGAACCAGAGGCTGGCCAGTGAAGGGAGCAACGTCTGGGTTCTGAGAACAGCTGGAACTTCAGAGAGAGAAAAGCAGCTTGGTGAATGAGGAAAGAATGTGCGTGTCACTTCAAGAAGCAAGAAACTTAGACTTCCCTCCTGACTCTGCCAGCAAGTGTTTATTGGAAAGGGCAGAGCAGTGGTGATGGCAGGTGACTTTTGGTTTGGATTTAATGGAATTTTTCATGTTTATTCTACCTTTTCAAAGAGCAGATAAATGTACAAATCCCACACTGTAACTATTCTGAATTCTCCTCATGTTTTTATTGGATATTAGCGTTGTTCCTCAGAGTTATTTTTAAGAATGCCGCCCCTGGCCCATTTTGAAACTCTGCTTGCTTTCCATGCATGTAAGCTAATATTTGTTGCAGGGCTTTTGGAGAAAATTAGAACAGAGAATTAAACAGAAAGTAAAGGCCCTGGGGGGAAAAGGATTCTGTTCTGAGAGCATGAGCCAAATTAATATTTGGGCAATGGGATGGTCTCAGACAAAACGGGGAACTTCAGCTGAAACCAAAGCTAAGCCTCTGAAAGTTAGGGGAGAAAATTGCAAAATGTCACACTTTTTGGTCATGTTTTGATTCTCTCTGATTTTCCTGGATTCTTATGGAAATGGATAGAGCAACAGAGACTATTTTCTCATTCTGAATTCCATTTGTTAGAACTGGAAAGTGAGATTGATTTTGAGTGTCACTTATAAAATGAACAAAAACGCAGTCCAATATTAACATTTAAATAATAATAATTGTTACCATTTTAAGATGTTTTGCCTAAGATCCCTTTCTTAACTCTCAACATTTTTTCCTACTTCAGATTGTAACAAATATTCTTTAGCTCCAGCAGTTGTAACAGAATACTGCAGTAGGTCCTTTTCTTATAAGAACTTGTAAAGTAGGGATTATTATGCACATTTTAAAAATGGGGAATGGAAGCTCCTCAGGGGTCCTCATAACTTGTCTGATATTACCTAATAGTCTAGTAAATGAAAATCAAATTATCTGGATTTAAACATGATTTTAATTCAAAAGCCCATGTTCTTACTAATATCCCAATTTTGGTCTATGTAATAGAGATTGGTTGAGTTTCAATTAACTAATCATTAAAAATGGATTGATCATAAGTTATAATAATGTGATAATATAATATAATATCAATAGTATTAATTAAATATGTAACATTAATATGCCATATGTAATATTAGCACTCCTCTTATGTTATGATTTCAGGTAATGGAATTTTATCATAAGGATGCCTTGGGCCACAGAATCTTCAACTACATAGTCACTTTGGGTTCCCAAATTTTCAAGATTTGTATTCATACTTCCAACAAAAAATAATTTGATGTGGTCTGTTTGTCACCACCCACATAGGTATCCCTGACCTGGCGCATTTCATACAAGTCACCTCAGAGATAGTGGCTTTTTTCAGGTTCAACCTTTTTGGTAATTTGACTTCAGAGTATCAGGTTTCACTAGCACATATAGCATGAGTCAGAGCAGCTTTTTGTAAAGTGTTTCTTGGAGTTGCTCCTTTTAGAAGGGGATTGTGAACAAAGAAGAAATTTAGAATTTTATAGTTTCCTTCCCAGCACAAGTATAATGAAATAGACCACATGTAAATAAGTCAACAAACTTTAGGGGAAATCCTTGGAATGAACTCTATTGCAGTTTTCTTTATCTACACTAAGAGTATATCAAATTTATTGACATCTTTTTTTTTTTTTTCTCCTCATGGTGCGATGAACCTAGGGCCTTGTGCCTGAGCACATTTTTTAGTGTCTACTTTGTGCTAGTGATGGTGACAATATTAAGAATAATGTTTAGAAATTGGCAAAAATTATCAATTCTCAAAAGATTATTTTCCTTTGTTGTATTACACTAATGCTGTTTAAGTAGCATCTCAATCTTTATGGACATATAAAAAGATTTCTTAAATTCCAGAATATTTAATTAATCGGGACTCTTACTCTCCCAAGCAATCTGGATAATCAGTATTTTCCTCTGTGAGATTCAGGTAAAGTTCATTTGTACTATGACATATCTGGATTGTTCAATACTCTTTCTTCTGAATCTTTAACATGATGTGAAGTGTAGATGAGAAATGTACATTCAAATAGAGCAATGAGGGCAATGGATTCTAAATGGGGACTTCATGCTCTAATTCCCATGAATAGAAGTACTATTTTTATGTTGTTGTTTTCTATAATAAGAACTAAAACAAGCTGCACATGTCCAACAATTTAAAAGTTTCAATTTACTAATGCTCAGTAATAATTCTGATCTACTTGTCATAAGGGTTAGATCAATAGAAGCTTAATTTTAAAATGACTTTTAAAAATAGTATACATGTTGTAGGACTGATGCTAAGGGTATACTATTATACTGTGGTATATCTATTTAGTCAGTTTGTAAAAAATACATAAAAAGTTTTGTCTCTCCACCAGTACTCTACCTAGAGGGTGGAGTGAATCTGAACAGTTGTGCAAGATGACACAAATTTACAGGGTCCACATTACTGTTGCCTTTACTGTTGAAATTGAATATGTCTTAATAAACATACTTTAATGTGTCTATAATTGAAAAAAATCTATTTACAAATATTACACTCAATTTAGTGGTTCACTAAGTTTTTAAATAAAAGCATATTTATTGAGGTAATTTTTAATAGATTTCCTAGTTTGAGTGATATCATTCCAAGTTCTTAAAGTCTCATGCACTGCACATTAAAGAAAAACTAGATATCAGTATTGTCTGGGAATATCAGTTGGTTAACATACCAAGTGTGGGCTCTTCTAGAACTCTGGGCTACCACTGAACCTGGTCTGGACTCTCACTTTTTGACTTAGAAACTCAGTTTTGTTGGTGCTTGAATTATCTGGCATCAGGAAGATTAAGCTTAGCAAACCTGCTGAGCTCTATGGACAGCGATCAGCCACACTTGCCACTGAAGACCGTCTGCTTGATGAAATCCTGGCTTTGCCTTTTACTAGATTTTCACCTTGGTTAAATTATCTGACCTCTGTGAGTCTTGGTGTCAACATCTGAGGAGTTAGGATAATAAAACTATCTTGTAAGTTACTATGAAGCCTGAATGAAATGATGCTTGTCAACCACTCAGCCCAATTCCTGGCAATACTAACAGCTCAGTAAATGTTAAAAGTTATGGTGGTGGTTGTATGTGATGAGACTGTTGTGGTTCTCACTGGTATTTTCACTGTATAAACATAGAAGTTGACGAGGTGCAGTAGCACATGCCTGTAATCCCAGCTGAATCAGGAGGATGGCAAGTTTGAGGCCAGTCCGGGCAACTCAGGGAAACTTTGTCTCAAAATAAAATAAATAAATAAAAAAGAATGGTTATTAGTTTAGCAGTAGAGATCCCTGGGTTCAATCCCAGTGCTTCCAAAAACAAAAACCAAATAAACAAAAACACTTCCCAAAGCAAACGAACAGAAAAGCCCCCCATTAGTCCCATAAAACTTAATATAGAATAAGTTAATGCATCAATTTATAATGGAACATAGTATAGTGCCAGGATGCTCATGCAACCTCTCAATAGCATTTTATGTATTTATGTTTGATTTTAAAACTGAAATAATATTTGTTCAACTTTATGGGGTACATTATGATGATTCGATTCATATATACAATGTTTAACATGTAAGGGTAATAAGCATTTCAGTCTCTTCGAACATTATTTATTTTTGTGCTGGGAACTTCACACTCTTCCAACCACTTAGAAATTCATCATAGTTTTGCCTTTTTGTTGTTTTCCTGGGGATTGAATCCAGGACCTTGCACATGTAGGTCAACATGCTCTACCACTGAGTTCCATCCCAACTCCTCATAGGTAAGTCTTAACCAATAGTTACCCTACTTGCTGTAGAAAAACCAGAACTGATTCCTCTCCCATCTTTATTGAACTTGTTTCCATCTTCCCTCCCCCTGCCCTTCCCAGTCTCTAGTGGCCACTCTTCCATTCTATTCTATGAGATTGACTTTTAGTTTCCATAATGAGGGAGAACATGGGTATTTGTTTTTTCTCCTTCTGGTTTATTTAGCATATTGAACTCTAGTTCCATCCACATTGCTGCAAAGTATTTCTTTTTGTGACTGAATAATACTTTTTCATCTGTTCATCTGCTGGTGGGTTGATTTCATATTTTAGCTATTGTGAATAGTGCTGCAATGGACATGGGAATGCAAATATCTTTTTAGTATACTGATTTTATCCTTTGGATATATATCCAGTAGTGGATTGTTGGAGCATATGATAGTTCTATTCTTAGTTTTCTGAAGATTCTCCATACAGTTTTCCATAATGACTCTACTAATTTACATCTCTACTAATGGTGTGTAAGAGGAGTTCCCCATTCTCCACATCCTCACCAGTATTTGTTCATTTTTGTCTTTTTGATGACAGGCCTTCTAACTGGGATGAGATGAAATCTCATTGTGGTTTTGATTTGCATTTTCTTGATGATTAGTGATGTTGAGCATCTTTTCATGTCCTTGCTGCCCACTTAACGTGTCTTCTTTGGAGAAGTTCTTTAGTTCATTTTTAATTGGATTGGTATATTTGGTGTTGTTTGTTTTGGGTATTGGATTTATGAGTTCCTAATATATTCTGAATATTAATCTCTTGTTAGGTGAATAGTTTGCAAATATTTTCCTTCCATTCTGTAGGTTATCTCTTAATTTTATTGATAATTTCTTTTGCTGTGCAGAAGCTTCTTAGTTTGATGTAATTCCATCTGTCTGTTTATACTGTTGTTGCCTGTGCCTCTGGGGTTCTTATCTAAAAAAAATCATTGCCATCTGGGCATGGTGGTACAAACCTGTTATCTCAGTCTGGGCAGCATACTAAGAACCTGTCTCAAAAAAAAGAAAATGTGGGGCTGGGGATATAGCTTAGTTGGTAGAGTGCTTGCTCACAAGCACCAAGGCCCTGGGTTCAATCCCCAGAACCGCACAAAAAAAAAAAAAAAAAGAAAAGAAAAGAAAATGTGCTGGAGATATAGCTCAGTGGTAGAGCACTCCTGGGTTCAATCCCCAGTAACCATACATACATACACACACACAAAAAAAATAATTAAAAATAAGACTTTCTGCTTAATGAAGATAAAAGAATAGTTTTCAGACAAAGCATCTTTTTTTTTTTTTTTTTAGCTAGAATTAAGTCATCTTAATATATTAATCTCCAATTGTCTTTGTTAATAGAATGCAGATTGGCCAGTATACATACCTTTGATAATTTCTTTTTATTGGGGTGAAATTCATATAAAATAAAGTGAACCATTTAAAGTGCACAATTCATTGGCATTTACTGAATTTATGATGTGAAAGCATTACAAACATTTTCATCATTCCAAATAAAAGCCTATACCTATGAAGCAGTCACTCTCTTCTTGTTCCCATAAGCCTCTGGCGACCACCCATCTACTTGTTGTCCTTAATGATTCACCTGCACATTTCATATAAATGAAATATTCTTTCACATAGCATAATATTTTCAAGATTCATCCATATTATAGCATGTAATTTCTTTCTTTTAATGTCTCATTCTATTGTATTGATACATTACAATGTTAAAATCCATCAGTTTGATGGTCTTGATTAATTTTTTAAAATGGAAAATAACCTAATAAATATAGTCCATTAGACAAAAACTTTCAACATGGAATTTATAGGGAAGATGTTAGAACCATTAGACCTAGAGTCTACTTTTATATAGCCATCATGGATCTCCAATGACTAGCACTAACTATCACACTGTAGATACTCAATAAATATTTATTGCATGAATGAATGAATGAACCACTGTAATATGTTATTAAAATTTATAGACAGAATCAGCACTCCCCATTGTGTTGAGTTTTCACTTGCAAGACAGGGCAAGGGAGCCCATTGATAAAGAGATTGCACAGCCCCTAAGAGCCTAGAGCAGGATGCGGAAATGGACCTAGAAGTCTGAAAAAGACAACCCATGCTCCAAGAGATACTCAGGTCATAAAAGGGGCACACGAGGATGAGGAATGACCTATGTTTGTACTCTTACCTGTCAGTGCTCTTAAATTCTTCTTATAATTCAGAGAGTTTGAAAAGCAGCATATCAATAATAATGAATTTGATTAGTATATAGTTACATTTTTGGAAACTGCTGAACTTAAGATCCACAGACTGACAATAATGCTTAACTTTGAGAAAAATCAAACCTTGCCACACTATGAATGTTAAATACTCTGAATCTAATGGCAAAGGAGCAAGATAAAATTAAGAGAAATATTGCCAGCATGAGGAGTCTGGGAAAAATCCTGTACTGAAAAACTCACCAAGTATTTGCAAACATAAATCAACATTAGGACATAATTTTCCTCAGATGTGGTAGTCAAAGACGTTTCTTTGTCAGTCATTTTATGAACAAAATCAGAATACTTTTACCACTCAAGCACTGTTTGGTTATTTTGGGGATTATAATGACTACTCTGCTTCAGAATTGCCCTAATGTCTCACTTGCTGTAATTTTTGTTTGTTTGTTTGTTTTTGGTACCAGGAATTGAACCCAGGGGCACTTAACCACAGAGTTACATCCCCAGACCTTTTTTTCTTTTCAGGCAGGGTCTCATTAAGTCGCTTTGGGTCTGACTAAATTGCAGAGGCTGGCCTTGAACTTTCGATCTTCCTGCCTCAGCCTTCCAAGTCCCTGGGCTTACAGGCATGCACCACCACACCTGGCTTCACATGCCATAATTTTTAAAGCTGAGAACAAATTTCATGAAACTTTTATCAGATTAGCTTAATTTAAGATTTAAAAATAGGTGCTTATGCTTATGCGTACTTTTTCACTGAAAGTTTTCTGATTTATGGGCTTGTCAATAACGAGATGCAATCTGTATACATAGAACTTTGACATTTTATTGAGGAATATAGAGAATCAAGAGTTTGGGAGAGAAGCATATATGAGTAAAGAGGAAAGCAAGAAAAATATCTAAGGAATAGCTAAAAATAGATATAATT
Organism: Glaucomys volans; assembly: GCA_020662805.1. Taxonomy (NCBI): domain Eukaryota; kingdom Metazoa; phylum Chordata; class Mammalia; order Rodentia; family Sciuridae; genus Glaucomys; species Glaucomys volans. Next base: position 114,036 of record JAJEJO010001624.1, on the reverse strand, counting down.
TAGCTCAGAGAAGATGATATTTGGAGCAGAATTATATGGCAAATGCTAATCAATGGGATCCTCCTTTTAATTAAGGACACACAACAGACTTAATGAATACAAGTTAAGAATATGAACATTGGATTTAAAGAGACTTGGGGTTAGAGTCCCAGCTCGAACCACTTACCAGCAGCAGTTAACCTCAGGACTGGAATTCTTAACTCATCTGACCTTCAGTTTTCCCATATGAAAACTATGTAATAGCAGCAATTACCTCATTAGGTGGTTGGGAGGATTAAATGAGCTCAGCTTTGCACCCTAATGCACAGTAAACGTCCCATAAATGTAAGCAAATTTTATTGCTCAAAGTCAAGGACCTTGAAATACTGCAGTGGATCATCAAAGGATTAGATCCTTCCCTTGTGACAATGAGACTATGACAGGGTCACCTCTGTCTGCAAACAACATTATTCTGCATATGATCCATTTATGTATTTTAGGAGCCCACAGTCATAGAAGCTAACTATAAATAAGGAGCAGCTGTTTTAAAAATCTTTTTTACTCTGTCAGTGTAGGCTTGCTATCTCTGGGAAGGGAGCTTTTGCTATTTAAATTCCATGTTTGTCATGTGCAGTGGGTTGGAAATGAGAGTCTTGCTGTAATGGGGCTGTATCAAAACTTCCAGTGGGGACTCAATGCCCAAAATGTAGCTTGCTGTGGGTGCCCTCCCCCTATCTCTTGGTACAGGCCAAATATCTGTATCTCTTTGCCTGATATTTCCTCCAAAGCCAAGGGTGGCTACTCTGCCTGGGCACATTGTCGGTGGAAGGGTCAGGGAATTAATTAACATGTTTTAGGACAACTTCACCAATAACTCTCCAGAGTTGGTGGATAATTTCTTTGGCTCCTTTAACTCCTCCACTGTTTTCCCACAGTAATCAGTCCCAGTCATCCCTCTGATAACTCTGCTTTTATTGGTGTCCTTCCTTGGTCTCATTTCCCCCACTCTCCAATATTTTTGGAATCACTTCTCAAATAAATTGCCTGCATTAAAAATACTTGTTTCAGAATCTGCTTTTGAGGGGACCAAACTGAGAAGTATGTCAGTGCTACCTTTTATGTTTTAACAGCAAGAAACATTGCAAAATATGATTATAGGAGATTTGATGTGAACAGGAATGGATAGAGTTGATGAGGGAATCGGAAAGATGAATATTCATTCATTGTAATTAAAACATCTTATCGAATGCGCTATACCGGAGATTGATAGGAACTCTGGTGACAAAAGAGAGGGTCTTGACCTGGAGTGATTCATATTTTTCTAGGGAAGACAAATTTAGCAATTCATCACCAAATTCCCAATGACATGTGACTTAAGAAGACTTGAGCGCAAAGTGCTAGGGGAGTGCAGATGAGAAACACTCAGAAGGTTGGTAGAGGTGCACTTCAGATTCATAAAATTAGCCATGTGGGTGCTGAAGAATGAGTCGGCCTTTGGTGAAAAGGAGGTTCTAGTACAGATACCACGTGCACGGAGCTTTGAAGATACTTGGATTGTTCAGTTGGACAGTTGAAGGAAAGTTCATTGTGGGATGGAGAAGTGGCAGGGGTTAGGCTGAGAGGGGTAGGAGCCTGACTGTGAAGCCTTGCCTTCTTAACTGTAGAGCAGATTACAGGAGAGAGAAGGGCTTGATGTATCAGAACAAGGAAGTACAGTGCCTCATCCCAATATTTCTTTTTCTGTGTCTCCAGGGGAAGGAGGGAAGAGGAAAAGAGACACACAAGCCAAGTTATGCATTTTCAGCTAATCCATGAGGGTTAGAAGAGATCTTCAAATTGACTGGGTTCTGGCCTATGGTTAATGGTTCCTCCTGGAGCCCTCATTCAGCACGATTATAGTTCCACAGCTCCTCAAAGTTCATCTTTGGTAAAAGTCTTAGGTACACAGTATTCTAGCATTTCTCCTATGCTACCAGCATTTTTGAATTTTAATTTTCTTGAAATTTAAGAAGTTCAGAGCCAAATGAAGCTTTGTCTTCAGAGCTAATTACTTTGATAGAAATTTTGGACATTAAATTATCAGTTAACACAACATTCAATGAGACAGTTAGGTCTAATTTGTAGGACTTCTGAACTTTGTCTATAAATACCATACTTAAATCCAGATAAGTGAAAAGTCAAATTGATCTTTTTTTTTTTTCTCAATAAACAATGAAACCCAAGACACATAAATGCTTTTGAGAGTCTTAAACAGCTTTCATTCTCATGCCTTGCTAGCTTACCATGGGGAGTGAAATGAGTGGTAGGTGGCTTAGTCTGTTTTATGCTGCTCGTAACAGAGTAGCTGAGGCTGGGTCATTTATAATTAACAGAAATCTATTAACTCACAGTTCTGAAGGCAGGGGAGTCCAAGATCAAGATGCCAGCAACCCATGAGGGCCTTCTGGCTCCATGATCACATAGTGGGAGGTAAGTAAGGGACAACTAGAGGCAGTCACACCTACACTTTTAAAAGGGCAACAATCCCATTCAAGAGCAGGGAAATCTCATGGCCTAGTCTCATCTCCAATAGAGTGGCAATTACATTTCGACATGATTTCTGGAGGGAACAAACAATTCAAACCATACCAGTACCTTTTAAAAACAGGAACAAACATCATTTAAAAGGTTCTCTAAATTCCAAAACAATTATTAATCATCTTCATATCAGATGATATAAACCTGTCAGATAATTTTATTTATATCAGAAATAATACAAAAACTCTTAAAACTTTCAAGTAAAAGTATTATTTGAAGCATTCCCTTATTGCTTGTAAGTTCTTTTTTTCTTTTTAAAATTTATTTGTCCTTTCTAGATATACATGACAGTATATATATTTTGACATATTATCCATACATAGAATAAGTATAACTTGTTCCAATTAGGATCCCATTATTGTGATTGTATATGATACCGAGTTACATTGATCATGTATTCATATATAAAGTGTAGGAAAGATATGCCCGATTCATTCTACTGTCTTTTCTATCCCCATCCTCCCTCCCTTCCCTTAATTCCCCTTTGTCTAGTCCAATGAAATCCTAATCTTCCCCTCCCTTGTTTGGGTTAGCAACCTCATACCAGAGAGAACATTCCACCTTTGGTTTTTTTGCAATTGGCTTATTTTACTTAGCATGATAGCCTCTACTTCTGACAATTTACTGACAAATGTCATAATTTCATTCTTCTTTATGGATTTGTGATATTCCACTGTGTGTGTGTGTGTGTGTGTGTGTGTGTGTATATATATACATATATATATATATATATATATATATATAGCCCATTTTCTTTATCTGTTAATCTCCTGAAGGGTGCCTAGGTTGGTTCCATAGCTTGGCCATTGTGAATTGAGCTGCTGTGAACATTGATGTGGCCATGTCATTGTAGTATGCTGATTTTAAGTCTTTGGGGTATACACTAAGGAGTGGGATAACTGAGTCAAATGGTGATCCATTCAAAGTTTTCTGTGGAATCTCCATACTGCTTTTCAGAGTGGTTGCACTAATTTTCTGTCCAACTAGCAATGTATGAGTATACCTTTTTCTCCATATCCTCACCAACATTTATTGTTACTTGTATTCTTGAAAATTGCCATTCTGACTGGAGTGAGATTGAATCTCAGTGTAGTTTTGATTTGCATTTCTCTAATCGCTAGTGATGTTAAACATTTTTCATACATATATTGACCAATTTGTATTTCTTCTGGGAAGTGCCATTTCAGTTCCTTAGCCCATTTATTAATTGGGTTATTCTTTGTTTGTTGGTTGGTTGGTTTGGTGTTAAGTTTTCTGAGTTCTTTGTATATCCTGGAGATTAGTGCTCTGTCTGAGGTGTTGGTAGTAAAGATTTTTCTCCAATTCTGTAGGCTCTTTGTTCACATTCTTGATTGTTTTCTTTGTGGTGAAGAAGTTTTTTAGTTTGATACTGTCCCATTTATTGATTCTTGATTTTACTTGCACTTTAGGGGTCTTATTGAGGAAGTTGGTTCCTAAGCTGACATGATTGAGAGTTTGGTCTACTTTTTCTTCTAGTAGGTACAGAGTCTCTGGTATAATGCCTAGGTCTTTGATGCACTTTGAGTTAAGTTTTGTACAGGGTGAGAGATAGGGTTCTAATTGCATTTTATTACATATGGATCTCCAGTTTTACCAGCACCATTTGTTAAAGAGGCTATCTTTTCTCCAATGTATGTTTATTGCATCTTAGTCTAGTATAAGATAAGTGTATTTATGTTGGTGTGGCTCTGTGTCTTCTATTCTGTATCATTGGTCTTCACGTTGGTTTTGGTGCCAATACCATGCCATTTTTGTTACTATAGCTCTGTAGTATAATTTAAGTTCTGGTATTGTGATGCCTCCTGCTTCACTTTTCTTGCTAAGAATTGCTTTGGCTATTCTGGGTCTCTTATTTTTTAAAATGAATTTCATGACAATCTTTTCTATTTCTGTGAACAATGTCATTGGAATTTTTATAGGAATTGCATTAAATCTGTTCAGTGCTTTTGGTATTTTGGCCATTTTGACAGTATAGAATTCTGCCTATCCAAGAACATGGGAGATCTTTCCATCTTCTAAGGTCTTCTTCAATTTCTTTCTTTAATGCTCTGTAGTTTTTATTGCAGAGGTCTTTTACCTCTTTTGTTAGATCAATCCCTAAATATTTCATTTTTTTGAGGCTATTGTGAATGGGGTAGTTTTCCTGATTTCTCTTTCAGTTGATTTGTCATTGGAATATAGGAACACAATTGATTTATGGTTATTAATTTTATATCCTACTACTTCCTGATGAATTCATTTATTAGTTCTAGTAGTTTTCTGGTGGAGTTTTTTGGGTCTTCTAAATATAGAATCATGTTGTCAGAAAATAGGGATACTTTGAATTCTTCTTTTCCTATTCATATCACTTTAATTTATTTCTTCTAATTGCTCTGACTGGAGTTTTCAGGACTGTGTTGAAAAAGAGTGGTGAAAGAGGGCATCCCTGTCTTTTTCCAGTTTTTTGAGGGAATTCTTTTAATTTTTCTCCATTTAGAATGATGTTGGCCTTGGGTTTAGCATGGGCTTTTACAATGTTGAGGTGTGTTCCTACTATTCTTAGTTTTTCTAGTGTTTTGAGCATGAATGGATGCTGAATTTTGTCAAATGCTTTTTCTTGAAGCATTCCCTTTTCTGTAGTGGGTTTTTTTTTGGTTTTGTTTTGTTTGGGTTTTTTGTTTGTTTGTTTGTTTTTTGGTATTACTAGGATTTGGAATTTGTTTCCAGGGTCTCATGTGTGCTAGATTTTTAAATACCCACATCTTCTGGTGTTCTGAAAGCTGCTAACCCCAAATTACAAGACAATTAGAGAATGGAGACTACATTTTGAGCAGAGATTTTTTTCAGGTAGCAATCCTATAATAAACTTTCAATTTATTTGTCCAACCAATTTATTTGGTTTCAATTTATTTACTTGACCCCAGTCCTCCATCTAGAGCGTGAGCAATTTCACTCTTTCGGATTCTAAATAGTCTGTAAGAAACAACTTGAAAATGTTAACTTGCTGATCCTGATAATAATGGATGGTAGTTCCTTTTCAGTCCGAATAAGGAAAAAGTCTGATGAATTCATCTGAAAACGTTATTTGCTACGGGAATTTGGTTTGGTTAATGAAACTTTTAAGACCTGTTGGTTCACTCGAAGGTCAAGGAACATTTATGTAAGGAATCTTCAATAACATTCTTTCAGCTTGGCAAGCAGAGAGTGCCCCAATGCCAGTTTTTTCCTCTTTTGAGTATTAAATTTGTGTATGGCTTCATTTGACTTCTTAAATGTTTTGAAAACATTCAAAACATGCAGATAACATCATGTAAACTGAGAGACATTTATTTTTCTTTTATTTCCTTTCAGTGGTTTTTCTTTCTTGATTTTTCAAAAGTGCTGTTTTTAAACATAGATCATAATCAAAGCTGGTACTGTGACAATTATTTTTTTACTAGACAAGTCAGTTTGCATTAGAGATGCTTCCTAGAGGATGCTCATTTGCATTTACCAAGGTACATTCTGCAAACTTTTAATTCTGAACAACAGTTATTAGGGTAGTAATAGGTGTCATTCCATGAAAGTATTCTGTGGTTTAATAAGTTCCGGTGACTCTAGGAATGTAGTGATCAGAACCCAGCTCCCTTTTCTTCCACACAGGAAAAGACTTCCTGTAGCTTAAAAATGCAATTTGAAAACTAACATATTCAGTACATGAAGCAATGGTTTCTCTTGAGAAGCAAGTTAGTGGTCCAGAAGATGTAATACAAGAACTAATGTCAATCAGGTAAACTGCTAGATGGAAATCAAAAGAGAAAAGATAAGAGGGTAGAAGGTAAATCCAGAGACAAAAATACCTGGGCAGAGTATTCAGAGTAGGTATTCAGAGAAGGAAAGAGCACAGACACAGGGAAGCCATACTTAAATTCTAGGGGAGCACTTCTCTGGTTGAGTCTAGTCTTGAGTCTGCGTAATTAAAATGTTCACAGGGTTCCAGGCTAGATGGTTGAGAAAAGCAATTATCCATCTATTTGATTATAAAATTCTTGAAAACTAATGGCTAAAGAAAAACTCTTACAACCTTCAAGAAAGAAAAATTAAATTTTCTTATGAGGATCAAAGAACCATAACGTCATTGGAGGATCTATCTGTAAACACAAGAAACTAAAAGATGATGGAATGACATTAGAGAAAAAGGACAGCAACTCAAGAATTCCATATCCAGCTAAGATATCAGTCACCCAAAAGAAGATATTCAAGGACAGGTAACAACTCAGACTGAGTCATTCAAGGAGTCCCTTGAATACAAATACTCGAGACAGTCCAGATGAAATATAACTGAGACCAAATTAAGAACTCAAGCCAGAAAAAAGATGAAGAGGGCAAGAAATTCCAATGGACAATAGACCTTGCCATATGAACATGTTCATTAATTAATTAAATATATTTATTGAATGGTTAATATATGCTATTATAGTTTGGAACTTTAATGCCCCCTAAAAAGCTCACGTTTTGCAATCTTGGTTCAGAGGTAGAGCTTTTAGGCAATGTTTATATTATGGGGGATTAAACCTTATCAGTGGATTAATTCATTTGACAGATTAATAATTTCAGTGGTAACTGTAGGCAGGTTGGGTATCTGGAGGAAGGAGGTCACTGGGGGCATGGCCTTCCTCCCTAACTGATACCTACCACTAAGACACTGTCTCCATGGTCCTTAGAGATCCCTGGGTTAACCAGAGTCCAGCATAATCTTTGTACCTTTCTACCCCTGTCCCCATCTGCTTACTCTTTTCCTTTAACATTCCTCCCATCTTTGTTCATTTGTTGCTATTGTCTTCAGCAACTTTTTAGTATATCATGACATTTCTTTGTGAGAAATAATTTAACATAACATTAGTAGATAGTTCAATATGAAGATCACGTGCATTTGTTTACATTTGTTCATTTGGCAATTGTCTGATGCAAAAGGAAGGGGCAAGTTGAACTCATTTTACAGAACAATGGAGACACAGAGCAGATGTTCAAATTTATTGATAAGCATAATGAATAATAAATGTTCCCTTTTCTCTGCAGTCCAAATGAAATTTGCTTAGTATAGTAATGTATATCACAGAATATAAATTTGTGTAATGATAGTTGCTTCCTTTGAAATAGATTTTCCCCCACAGGATGACATCTTATTGCTTAAGTAATTATTCCACTTTCTGTACTTTAACAGTTCTGGAGCTATTGAGATGTTAATATGTCTTTAAAGAAGTGTTTCATTATGGAGTGAGATGCATGGCATATTTGCTAATAATGATACCAGACTGCCAAATTCCCCAAGCTCCAAGGACAAAGCTTCTCAAGCTCTCTTAACAGCTCATTTGTATTCTTTCAACAAGATTCTTTGCTGAAGAACCGCTTTCTTATGTTGGGCCAAGGTCACAATTGATGTATCTACTTTGCAGCCTCAGGAAGACACTGACAACTTTCTCTCTTGAAAAGAGATGATGAATGAGACTTCCAGTAATAAATGAATGTGTCTGTTTATGAGTGTGTGTATACACACACACAAACACACACACTCTGAAGATTGAACCCAGAGGTGCCTATCATTGAAAACTCACATCTCCAGCCCTTTTTATTTATTTAATTTTTTGAGACAGGATCTCACTAAGTTGCTGAGGGTATCTTAAGTTGCTGAGGCTGTCCTTGAACTTGTGATCCTCCTGCTTCAGACTCCTCAATAGCTGGGATTACAGGTATGCCTCACCCTGCTGGACTTCAGGAATAGATTTTAACACTGAAAAGATCTGATATAAATATCTGGAATAGAAAGTAAAACTTTTTAATGCTTCCAAAGTGATTTGAGGAGAAAGTAGTTCATTATGGTGAATAGAGAAGAATCTTATGAACAATAGTCCTCCTTCATCTTTTAGGAAGTAGTCAAGGGTGGAAACATCACCAGCTTTTGTGAAAGACACTGTAGCCCCTTAACTGACCCAATTTAGTTCCCTTTAGAAATAACAGTGATATATTCAGAATTATCTTTAAGATCATTCTAGTTGTATTTCAGATGGGTAGAAAAAGAATTCACTCATTTCCAATGATTACAGGAAAAAGGAGCAGACTTTAAAAAATATATATACTTTTTTGTACCAGGAATTGAACCCAGGGATGCTTAACTTCTAAGCAATATCCCTGGCCCTTTTTATTTTTTATTTTTAGGACAGGGCCTTGCTAAGTTGCTGAAGTTGGCCTTGAACTTGTGATCCTCCTGCCTCAGCTTCCTAAGCCTCTGGGATTACAGGTGTGCACCACCATGCCCCGTTTTGACTTTAAAAATTTGAATGTGGAATCCCCTACTTGACTTAGCATTTTTCTCTCCACAGGATATTTTCTTTCTTCCTGTCTTTTATAGCTTTGGGAAGAAAAGGACTTTGACTATATATATTTGTGTCTCTGGAACTCCCGTAGTCTGGGAATAAAATGGGGTAACCAAGAAATATTTTTTTAAATTGAGCCAGTTTAACTGATATCACAATAATTGGGATCATCATTTCTACTTTTTGCTCAAGTTGCTGCTATGGTAGGATCTTAGAATTACTATGATTGATATCCTTTTATAGCCCAGAAAGAAGCAATTAAGAACTAGTAACATCATCTGTGTTTTTGAATCAACATAGAAGACTTGGAAGCAAATTTCAGATTTGAAAATCTAACTTCCATCTCTGCATTAAGTTTAAAGCTATGGAAACCCTGAAATACTTTGAGTGTCTACCAAAAGAAGGTAAATGTTAATTTCCAGTGAGTTTAACCCAATTTAAATTTCTCAGGACTTCTTTCCTAAACTTTCTCCAAAGCCAGTCAACAAACAGTTATGTTCCCCTGTGTTTACTCAATGAAGTGAGTGCTGTAAGATGTGCTATTTATCATCCGTGTTTGGTTATTTCTAACGTTGACTTTGTGAGGGGATAGAACATAGAGATCAGAGATTGTAAACTAATTGTGTGCATCAAGATTTGGCCTGTCTAGTTGGTTTTATTTGGCATCCTTAAAATTAATGTTCATATTTGGGGTGTCTTTAAGATCACACTTGTGTTCAATAATTATCTAGAAGGACTCACAGAACAGATAATGCTGTTATATTCATGATTGCAGTATTAGTTACAGCAAAAGTGTACAAATTAGAGTTAGCAATGGAAAAACATGTGTAGGGCAAAGTCCAGGAGACACCAAACTCAGACTTGCAGTTGTCTTCTCCCAGTGCAGTCACATGGACAGTACTCAATTCTTCCAGCAGCCATGTAGGACAGCATGGGTGAAGAACTGCTTACCAGGAAAGCTCAGCTAAGTCTTGGTGTCCAGTCATATAGCCATGTCTGACCTGAGTCTCCAGCTCCTCTAGAGGTCAAATTGCATGGCCCAAGGCCCCAAACATAAAACATATTGTGGCATTGACTATCTGGGGTGACCCAGATTCCTCAGTAAACAAAACACTATAATCAAATAAAGCATTTCCAGGATTTTCAGATTACGTTCCAGAAACCAGGTTAGGGACAAACCTTTTCTTGGAATGAGTAAGGTGTGAGTAACCCAAACCTGTTGAGTTAATTCTTTACTGCATTCATATTAACAGTAAACCTACAAGTAAGGTTCAGGAGATTTCATAGTACATATGAACTATGAAAAACTGTAAGAGCTGATTCATGCATCCACCTGGGTACCATTAACAGGAGCCAATAAATTTGCTTGCTTTAGATTCACTTTCAATTTCCTCACAGTTCTTCAGGATTACACCATGTTTGTTTTACTTCATTGTATGACCTTCTTGTTTTTTATAAGCATTTGATTAGAGATGGTTTGGAAACCAAGAGATTTGTTGAAAATTTAAGTTCTAGTAAGGGAAAGATTATCTTTACCTGCTGGATTTATCCTTTGTCTCCTCATGTTGTTATTCTGTTCTATGCTTTGCCTAATTCCTGAGATAAATAAGTATTCTGAGAATATTGTCCTCTGAAGGAAACAGAAGATAGAAGAGTCAGACCATTACTCTGGAATAGTAGCTTTCAATTTTTTTTTTTTAAGTCCAGGGATGACTTCAACAGACTAACAATGGAGCATCTATTATTTTTCATACCTTATTCCTCCTAAGCTGCTCTCATCAAACCAAAGCAATTATTGTTTCTTCTCTTAATAAGACATTACTCAGTAACACTTTGAAATTTCCACTGGGGAATAAGGACATGATCAGTCTTAGATCACCTGTAGCAGTTTCTATCTCTGATATCATACTGTCTCTGGTGAATTATCTGAAAGTACATTAAAAGTATCATAATCATGGTCTAGATTTGTTTTCAAATACTTTTTTAGTGCATTACAGTTATATTTCATATTTGGGTTCATTTTGACGTGATTTTACAAGCATAGAATGTAATTTGCTCCAATTCAATTCCCAGTGCTTCCTCTTTCCCTCCTTTCCTCCCTTCCCCCATTTCTTTTCCTCTACTGGACTTTCTTCTATTTATTTGAAGTTCTTTAAAATTAGTACATTAATAGATATACATAAAGGTGAAATTTACTGTGGTATATTTACTATGTACATAGGAGACGTTGATTGGTTTCATTCCACTGTCCTCCCTTCCCCAGTCCCTCAATCCCTTTCTCTCCCTCCATCCCTTTCTTCTACTCCACTGATCTCACTTTTATATTCATGAGATTCTCTCTTCCACTTACCCTTTTCCTTCCTATTTTGGTCTAGCTTCTGCATATGAGAGAAAACATTCAACACTTGCTTCTCTGGATCAGGCTTATTTTACTTGTATGATGTTCTCCAGTTTCATCCATTTGCCAGCAAATGTCATAATTATGGCTGAGTAAAACTCCATTGCACATATACATACACATTTTCCTTATTCATTTGTTTGTTGACAGGCCTCTGGGCCAGTTCCACAGCTTGGTTTTTGTGAATTGTACTGCTCTAAACATTGATGTGGTTGTACCCTATAGAGTATGCTGATTTTAGAACTTTTGGGTATATATCAAGGAGTGAGATAACTGGGTCATGGTGGTTCCATTCCTAATTTTTTGAGGAAACTCCATTCTGCTTTCCAGAGTGGTTGTACTATTTACAGTTCTACCAACAATGTATGCGCATACCTTTTCCCCTACATCATCACCAGCATTTATTATTATTTGTATTCTTGAAAATTTCCATTCTGACTAGGGTAAGATGAAATCTCAGTATAACTTTGATTTACATTTCTCTGATTGCTAGAGATGTTGAACTTTCTAAAAATATATTTGTTGGACATTTGTATTTCTTATTTTGAGAAGTATTTAGTTCTTTAGCCTCTTTATTAAGTGGGTGACTTTTTTTTTGTATGTGTGTTAAACTTTTTGTGTTCTTTATATATTCTGGATAAAAAACCCCTGGGAGTCAAGGCTCTCCCATACTGTAGGCTCTCCTGCATGTCAAGGTTCTCTCATACAGTAGGCTGTCTTAATTGCTTCCTTTGCGTGCAGAAGCATTTTAAATGGATGCTATCACACTTACTGATTCTTGATGTTGAATCTGCATTTTCTTCTAGCAGTTGCAGAAGTTGTGGTCTGATTCCTCTGTCCTTGATCCACTTTGAGTTGACTTTTGTGCAGGATGAGAGACAGGGATCAAGTTTCATTCTTCTACATATGAATATTCCGTTTTCCCAGCACCATTTGTTATAAAGAATATCTTTTCTCTAATGTAAGTTTTTGGCACCTTTATTGAGTATCCGATGACTGTATCTCTGTAGAGTTGTCTCTGCTTCTATTCTATTGGTCTTCTTTTCTGTTTTGATGTTCATTCTATGATGTTTATAATACTATATCTCTGTAGTATAATTTGAGGTTCCATATTGCAATACCTCTGGCATCACTGTTCTTGCTCAAAATTGCTTTAGCTATTTTGGGTCTTTAATTCTTCCAAATGTATTTTAGAACTGTTTTTTTTCTAGTTCTGTCATTAGCATTTAAAAACAAATTTTAGTGTTTTTATTGGTGCTTTTTATTTGATGGGGGTTGCATTGAATCTGTGTAATGCTATTGGTAGTATGGCCATTTTGATAATATTAATTATGCCTTTCCAAGAAGTTGGGTGGTTGTTCTATCTTCTAATGTCTTCAGTTTCTCATCTCCTTGGTTGGATTTATTCCATAAGTATTTTTTGTTTTGTTTTTGTTCTAGGTTATTGTGAATGGGATAATTTTTTCTAATTTCTTTTTCTGGTGATTCATATTTGGATTATAGAAAGGACTTGATTTGTGTATATTAATCTAGTATTTTGTTACTTTGATAAATTTGTTTATCAGTTCCAGAAGTGTTCTGGTGACAATATTTTTGTTAAATTTTTTTATTTGGTCTAATTAGTTGTTTATTGGGTCTTCTAAATATAGGATCATGTCATCATGAAACAGAGAAAATTTGACTTCTTCTTTTGATTTGTATTCCTTTAATTTTCATTTCTTGCCTGATTGCTTTGGCTAGAGTTTCAAGACTTATATTGAATAGCAGTGGTGAGAGTGGGCATCTTTGTCTTGCTCTTGTTTTTAGAGGAAATGCTTTCAGTTTTTCTTAACTCAGTTTTATGTTAGCCTTGGGTTTGTCATATATAGCCTTTACAATGTCAAGGTAAGTTTCTTCTACCCTAGTTTCTTCAGTGCTTCTATCACGAATAGGTGCTGGACTTTGTCAAATGCATTTTCTGCGTATATTGAGAAAATCATGTGATTCTTGTCCTTAACACTTATGTGGTGAATTCCATATATTAATTTTCATAAGATGAACAAAACTTGCATCCCTGGGATGAAACCCACTTGACCATGGTGAAGATCATTCTTCATGTACTTTTTAATGCAATTTACCAATATTTTGTTAAGGATTTTTGCATCTGTGTCCATGAAGGACAGTTTTCTTCCCCTGATGTGTCATTGTTCGATTTTGGTATCGGGGTGACACTGGCTTCATAGAATGAATTTGTTCCCTCCTTTTCTATTTTGTGAAATAATTTGAGGAGGACTGCCATTAGTTCTTCTTTAAAGGTCTGGTACTGGGCTTCTCTTTGTTGGAAGACTTAATAGCTGCTTCAGTTTCATTGCTTGATTTTTGCCTCTTTAAGTTTTCTATAGCCTTGTGGTTCAATTTGGGTAGGACATATGTGTTTAGGAGTTTGTCAATATCTTCAAGATTTTCTAGCTTACTGGAATATAAATTTTTCAAATTGTCGCTAATATACCTCTGAATTTCAGAGGTATCTTGGTGATATCTCCTTTTTCATCTCTGATTTTGCTAATTTGGGTTTCTCTCTCTGTCTTTCTCTCGGTTTCTTTGGCTAAAGTTTTTTCATTTTTTTAAAAAATTCAATTCTTTGTTTCATTGATCCTGTGAATTTTTTTATTTGCAGTTTCATTTATTTTGGTTTTGATCTTAATTATTTCTTATCTTCTACTGATTTTGGTATTTGTTCTTTTTCTAGGGCCTTGAGGTGTAACATTAGATTATTTATTTGAAATCTTTCTATTTTTTAATGTAGGAACTCAATGTAAACTTTCTTCTTAGAATTGCCTTTATACCCTCCCAGAGATTTTGATGCTGTATTTCTATTTTCATTTGTTTCTAGGAATTTAAAAAAAAATTCTCCCTTGATTTCTTCTGCAATCTATTCTTCATGCAAAAGTGTATTAATTAATCTCCAGGTGTTTGAAAGTTTTCTGTTTTATCTTGTTGATTTCTAATTTTATTCCATTATCATCTGATAGAATGCAAAGAATTCTCTCTCCTTTTTTGTATTTTGCTAAGATTTGCTTTATACTTTAAAATATAATCTATTTTAGAAAAATTTCCATGTGCTGCTAACAGGAAAGTGAATTCAATTGTCAATGGATGAAATATTCTATACATATCTGTTAGGTCCATTTGATTAACAACATTTTTTAGTTCTGAAGAGGCTTTACTTAGTTGATGTCTGGATGACCTATCTAATGATGAGAGAGGTGTATTGAAATCACCAAGTATTATTGTATTGTGGTAAATTTGATTCATTATGTTGAGAAGGGTTTGTTTTATGAACATGGATGCACCATTGTTTGGGGCATAAATATTTAAAATCATTATATCTTGCTGTTGGATGATTCCCTTAACCATTATGAAATGACTTTCTCTGTCTCATCTGATTAGTTTGGCTTGAAATTTTTGTCTTATATCCCTGCTTGCTTTCATTTTTCATTTGCATGGTATATCTTTTTCCATTCTTTCACCTTCAGTCTATGACTGTCTTTGCCTGTAAGCCGGTAAAATTAGTCTCTTGTAAATGGTAAATGCTAGGTCTGGATTTTCAATCCAATATGTCAGTCTGACTTTTGATTGAAGCATTTAGACCATTTATATTCAATGTTATTACAGAGAGATGATTTTTATTTCTTGTCAGTTTAATTTATTTCCTGTGCTTAATTCAGACTTGATGCTCTTTTAATTGACTATTCTTCTAATGCAGTTAATCCCTATGCTGATTTTAATTTTTATTTTTCATTTCTTCTGCATGAAATATTTCATTGAGGATATTTTTTAGGGCAGGCTTAGTGATTATGAATTCATTTAACTTCTGCTTGCCATGTAAGGTTTTTATATCATATTCAACTCTAAAGGACAGTTTTGTTAGTATAATAACCTTGATTGGCACATGTTTTCTTTCAGGATTTGGTATATATTATTCCAAGCTATGATAGTTAGCTTTTTTGCCACTGTAAGCCAAAGATGTGACAAAAGAAATTAGAGGAGTAAAAATTATTTTGGGGCTCACAGTTTCAGAGGTCTCAGTCCACAGATGACTGACTCCATTGCTCTGGGCCCAAGATAAAATAGAATATTGTGGCAGAAAGGCATGGAGGGGGAAAGCAACTAGGGACATGGCACCAGGAAGGAGAAGTTGGAGAGAAAGAGAATGCTCTCCTCACCATGGACAAAAATATAAACCCCAAAGGCAAGTGCTCAATGACCCACCTCCTCAAACTACACCCTACCTTCCTTCAGTTACTACCCAGTTAATGCTTATTAAGGGATGAATGCACTAATTAGTTTAAGGCTCTCATAACCCAACTATTTCACCTCTGAAATTCATACATGAGCTTTTGGGGGACACTTAATATCTAAACCATAATGCAAGTCCTATTGGCTTTTAAGGTCTTGGTGGAGAAACCAGTTGAAATCTAAGTTGGTTTACCTCTAAATGTGAGCTGCCATTTTTCTTTTGTGTTTTTAAAAATTCTGTCCTTATTCTATGCATAAGATATGTTCAGTATAATATATCTTGGAAGGTATCTTTTTAAATCTTGCCTACTTGGGTTTCTATATTCCTCTTGTATTTGGATTTCCATCTCCTAAGTCTTGGAGATTTTTCTAATATTATTTCATTGAAAAGACTGAGCATCCTTTAGCTTGTATTTGGGTGATTTTTAAATTTAATCTCTTGATATAATCCCTGAAGTGACTCAAGCTCTGACACAGGTCAGCATGGCAAAAGATTGAGTCACTTCATTTGGCGTAGTCAGCAGGATCAGCACCAAAAAGGTAAGCACCCCAGTTTTTAATAACAATAGGGGGACTTTTGGGATTATCATGAGAAATTCAGCACTGAAAGGGTAAGCACCCCGGGTTTTGATAACGATAGGGGGACTTTCAGAGTTATCATGGGGAATTCCCATTCATTGAAAGCTCAATGTCTACAATTATTACAGGGGTTACAAAGCCCTAAGCAACAACTTTCCTGGCCTGACCTTGCTAAAGTCCTCTTTGGAATGTATGTTAAGCTGCAACACAGAAAGATGATTTTTTTCTCATGCTGTTTTAAATCCTTGATGGCCATGTCTTTTTTTTTTTTTTTTCAGGACTTACTCTTTGTTTAAATTCTGTATTTTCTGAGCTCATGAATTTTTCTTTTTGGGTGTGTATATGTATATATATAGTGTTGTCTAATGTGTCCAAAAACCATGTACATGGTATCAAATTAACATAAAAAATGCTCAAAAAATTAAGATTAAAAATGAATCCACATATCTTTAATTCTCATGATTTAAAAGGTTCAATTTCAATTAGGTAAACAAATAAAAGTAAAATGTCTTAACATTACTCACAGGTTTTTCAAAGTGTTAACACTACTGTTTGTTATGAAATGCCTAATGTCCTTTGTTTCTAGGAATTTTCTTCAACAAGGAAAAGAGAACAAATGCTATTCACTATGCTTATCTAATATAATTGTTCTTACAGGAAAATAAGTAAATGGGTTTTGATATACAAGAGATTAATTAAATATATTTATTGAAGACATCTACTCAATTTACAAGGTTAAAATGTAACTATTAAACACTTAACTCGTAACAGTACATTTCTATTTACAGAGGAATCCAAAAGTTTCAACTGTGTTTCAATCAAGGTACTATAATAACAAAATATTTCATTTGATTGAAATGGAGTAATTTAAGTTCAAAGTTTCATGAGGAATATTTCAAAATGTGAACAAAGAATGAAGCTAACATGTAAGAAAAATATGTATAAAAGATTCTAAGCATAAAAATACATTTGGTAAAAGACATAAAAAATATTTCTAGGTTGGAAAATCCTTTTATGATAAAATACATAAAGATCAAATCAGTGAAAATCAAATTTTAACAAGTTCTTGTGTAACTAAGTTGGTTATATATACGTGAAGTGATTGATTAAAAGCCATTTGAGGATTTTCCCTAAGGAAAACTCTAAAAGCAATATATATAAATGTTACAAGATAACATAACACTTACAAAAGAACATTAAAAAGATAATAATAGAAAACAGAACAATAATATGTAAAAGTAGGAGTCTCTAATGACCTCTCGGCTGTAAAATAATCTTTTGCCATGCTGACCTGTGTCAGAGATTGAGTCACTTCAATCCCAGATTTCATAAATATTCTTGTCATAGTCTCTTAGCACATTTTCTTTATTGCTGACTTTGTTTTCAAGATTATATACTTGGTCTTTGAGGCCTGAGAATCTATCTTCAAAGTTGTCTAAACTATTGGTGATGCTTTCTCTTGAATTTTTAATTTGATTTATTTGGATCTTTCATTTCTAGAATTTCCATGTGGAAATATCTTTCTCTTCCTGTTTTTTCTAAGTTCATTCCTTACATGTTCTTTTACCTTATTGAACATTTTAACTGTGAACTTTCTAAACCTTTTTGCCAACATTTTCTCCACTGTGGTATCAATGGGATCAGTTTTTGAAGTGTCATGGGCCGTTTGGAGTGGTTTGTTCCCTGGCTTTTTCATACTGCTTGTATGTCTACCCACCTTTTTTGGATGATTATTGCTTCTAACTTTATGAAAGGGATTATTTAGCGATCTTTTTTCTCTTAAGAGTCCAAGGCTAGGTGAATATCCAGCTATTGATACTTTGCTCAGTGTGTGCTCTCTACTGTTCCCAGTATCAGCACCATTTGAAAGAAAGCACTAAACCCTATTTACTGCAATCACTTCAGAGCAAAGTTATGTACTAATCAACCTTAGAAAAAGAAAAAACTTACTGACAGTGTTCTCCACAGTTCCTTTAATTCAGGAATAAGCTTGTAATAATGTTTGTCCTAGAACAAAGCCAAAATGATGTCAATAATCAGCCATGTGATAGAGAAGTCCTAGATTTCCCTTGATAATGATTTCCAGATCAGTTCTTTTTTTTTTAAAAAATTGTTCTTTCTAGTTATACATAACAGTAGAATGTATTTTGACATATCATACATACATAGAATATAACTTTCCTTTCTTGTGGTTGTACATGATGTGGCTTTATACTGATTGTGTATTCATATATGAACATAGGAGAGTTATGTCCAATTCATTCTACACTGTCTTTCCTATTCCCATTCCCCCTTCTCCCATCTCCCATCCCCCCATCCAATCCTGTGAAACTCCACTCTTCCCTCACCTCGACCCATTGTGGGTCAGCATTCCACATATCAGACAAACATTTGGCCTTTGGTTTTTTTTGGTATTGGCTTATTACACTTAGCATGATAGCCTCCAGTTCCATCCATTTACTAGCAAATGCCATAATTTCATTCTTCTTTGTGGCTGAGGAATATCCACTGTGTATATATACCATATTCTCTTTATCTATTCATCTGTTGAAGGGCACCTAGGCTTGTTCCATAGCTTACTATTGTGAATTGAGCTGGTATGAACATTGATGTGGCCATATCACTGTAGTATGCTGATTTTAAGTCCTTTGGTTATGTAAGGAGTGGGATTGGATCAAATGGTAGTCCAATCCAAGTTTTCTGTGGAATCTCCATATTGCTCTTGAGAGTGGTTGCGCTAATTTGCAATCCAACCAGCAATGTATGAGTGTACCTTTTATTCCACATCCTCACCAACATTTGTTACGTGTATTCTTGAAAATTGCCATTCTGACTGGAGTGAGATGGAATCTCAATGTGGTTTTGCGTTGCATTTCTCTAATTGCTAGTGATGGTGACCACTTTTTCATGCATATATTGACCATTTGTATTTCTTCTTCTTGGAAGTGCCTGTTCAGTTCCCTAGCCCATTTATTGATTGGTTTATTTGTTTTGTTTTGTTTTGTTTTTTTGGTGTTAAGTTTTTTGAGTTCTTTATATATCCTGGAGATTAATGCTGTATCTCATATGCAGGTGGCAAAGATTTTCTCCTACTCTACAGACTCTTTCTTTATGTTCTTGATTGTTTTCTTTGTGGCAAAGAAGCTTTTTAGTTAGATACAATTCCATATATTGATTCTTGATTTAACTTCTTGTACTTTAGGAATCTTGTTGAGGAATTTGGTTCCTAAACTGACATGATGGAGAGTTGGACTTACTTTTTTTTTTTTTCTAGTAGGTTTAGGATCTCTGTCTAATGCCTAGGTCCTTGATCCACTTACAGTTGAGTTTTGTGCAGGGTGAGAGATAGGAATCTAATTGCATTTTATTACATATGAATTTCCAGTTTTCCCAGCACCATTCGTTGAAGAGGCTATCTTTTCTGCAAGGTATGTTTATGACATCTTTGTCTAGTATGAGATAACTGTATTGTTGGGATGACTCTGCATCTTCTATTTTGTATCACTGGTCTTCATGTCTGTTTTGGTGCCAATACCATGCCATTTTTTGTTATCAAATTTCTGTAGTATAAACTTAAGTTCTGGTATTGTGATGCCTCCTGCTTTACTTTTCTTGCTAAGAATTGCTTTGGTTATTCTGGGCCTCTTATGTTTCCAAATGAATTTCATGACTGCTTTTTCTATTTCTGTGAAGAATGTCATTGGAATTTTTATAGGAATTGCATTAAATCTGTATAGTGCTTTTGGTAGTATAGCCATTTTGACAGTATAGAATTCTGCCTATCCAAGAACATGGGAGATCTTTCCATCTTCTAAGGTCTTCTTCAATTTCTTTCTTTAATGCTCTGTAATTTTCATTGTAGAGACCTTTTACCTCTTGTTAGATTGATTCCCAAATATTTTATATTTTTTAGACTATTGTGAATGGGGTAGTTTTCCTGGTTTCTCTTTCAGATGATGTATAGAAATGCAATTGATTCATGAGTGTTAATTTTATATCCTGCTACTTTGCTGAATTCATTTATTAGTTCTATAAGTTTTCTGGTGGTGTTTTTTGGGTCTTCTAAATATAGAATCATTTGTCAGCAAATAGGAATGCTTTGAGTTCATCTTTTCCTATTTGTATCTTTTTAATTTCTTTTGTTTAATTGCTCTGGCTAGAATTTTCAGGACTATGTTGACTAGGAGTGGTGAAAGTGGGCATCCCTGTCTTGTTCCAGTTTTTAGAAGGAATGCTTTCAATTTTTATCCATTTACAATGTTTTTGGTCTTGGATTTATCATGTATTGTTTTTGCAATGTTGAGGTATGTTCCTACTATCCCTAGTTTTTTTGGAACATGAATGGATGCTGAATTTTGTCAAATGCTTTTTCTGCATCTATTCATATAACCATGTGATTCTTTTCTTTAAGTCTATTGATGTAATGAATTACCTTTATTGATTTCCATATATTGAACCAATCTTACATCCCTGGGATGAACCCCACTTGGTCATGGTGCATACCTTTACAATGTGTTTTTGTACATGATTTGCCAGTATTTTATTAAGAATTTTTGCATGTATGTTCATCAGAGATATTGGTTTGAAATTTTCTTTCCTTGATGTGTCCTTGTCCGGTTTTGGCATCAGGGTGGTAATAGCTTCATAGAATGAGTTTGGAAGGGTTCTCTTTTTTTCTATTTCATGGAATAATTTGAGGAGGATTGGTGTTAGTTGTTCTTTGAAGGTCTGGTAGAACTCACCTGAGAATTTATCTGGTCCTGGGCTTTTCTTTCTTGGTAGGCTTTTGATGGTATATTCTATTTCATTGCTTGCAATTGATCTGCTTAAATTTTCTATGACCTCCTGGTTAGGTAATATGTCTCTAGATATTTTTCAATGTCTTCAAGATTTTCTATTTTATTAGAGTGTAAATTTTCAAAATAGGTTCTGATTATCATCTGTATTTCAGTAGTGAGTGCCTGTTGTGATATTTCCTTTTTCATTACAATTTTTAGTAATTTGAGTTTTCTCTCGCTTTCTCTTTTGTAAGCTTGGCCAAGGGCTTATAAATTTTATTGATTTTTTTCAGAGAACCACTTTTTGTTTTGTTGATTTTTTGGATTAATTATTTTGTTTCAATTTCATTGATTTCAACTCTGACTTTAATTACTTCCTGTCTTCTAATGCTTTTGTGTTGATATGTTCTTTTTCTAGGGCTTTTAAATGTAATGTTAGGGTATTTATTTATTGACTTTGTATTCTTTCAATGAATGAGCTTAATGAAATGAACTTTCCTCTTAGCACTGCCTTCATAGTGTCCCAGAGATTTTGATATTTTGGATCACTATTCTCATTTACCTCTAAGCATTTTTTTATTTAATCCCTGATTTCTTCTGTTACCCATTCATCATTCAATAGCATATTATTTAGTCTCCAGGTGTTAGAGTAGCTATTTTTTAATTTAGTATTGATTTGAATTTTATTCCATTATGATCTGAGAGGATATAAGGTATCATCTCTATTTTTTTGGGTTTGCTAAGAGTTTTCTTTGTGGCCTAAGGCATGGTCTAATTTAAAGAAGGATCCATGTGCTGCTGAGAAGAAAGTATGTTCAGTCATTGATGGATGAAATATTCTATTTATGTCAATTCTAAATTATTAATTGTATTTTTTAGTACTATAGCTTCTTTATTTGTTTTTTTTTCTTAGAGGATTTATCCAATGGTGAGAGTGATGTGTTAAAGTCACCCAGTACTATTGTGTTGCGTTGTATTTCCTTTTTGAAATTGAAAAGTGATATACAAAAATTTACTATTGTTGGGGGCATAAATATTTATGATTGTTATGTTTTGTTGATGTATAATTCCTTTAAGCAGTATGAAATGTCCTTCTTTGTCCCTTCTGATTAACTTTGGTTTGAAGTCCACTTTATCTGATATGAGGATAGAAACCCTGCTTGTTTATGAATGTTAGATTTCTTCTCATCCTTTTACCTTTAGTCTGTGCTTGTCTTTGCCTATGAGGTGAGTGTCTTGGAGACAGCATATTGTTAGATCTTGTTTTTTATCCAATCTGCCCATCTTTTTTTTTTTTTTTTTTTGGTGCTGAGCATTGAACAGGTCCTTGTGCATTCAAGGCAAGCACTCAACCAACTGAGCTACATCCTCAGCCTCAGTTTATATCTTTTGATTGATTAGTTTAGACCATTTGCTTTCAATGTTATTATTGAGATATGATTTTTATTCCCTGTCATTTTATTTCTGGTTTTTAATTTCAATTAGTTTCTGTATTGATTAAATATTCTTTTAGGGTTGCTCCTCCCTTCTGGTTTTCACTTTTACCTTTCATTTCTTCTTCATGAAATATATTATTGTGTATGTTTTGTAGTGCAGGCTTTCTAGTTGTGAATTCTTTTAACTCTTGTTTATCATGAAAGGTTTTTATTTCCTCATCAATTCTGAAGCTTAATTTTCCTGGGTATAGTATTCTTGGCTGGTATCCATTTTCTTTTAGAGCTTGATATATATTATTCCAAGACCTCCTAACTTCAAGGGTCCGGGTTGAGAGATCAGTTGATATACACATTGATTCCCTCTAAATGTGACCTGTCATTTTTCTCTGGCAGCCTTTAAAGTTCTATTCTTGTTCTATATTTTGGGTATTTTCATAATAATGTGGCTTGGGGTGGGTCTTTTTTATTTGATATATTTGGAGTACCATAAGCCTCCTGTATTTGATCTTCCATTTAATTCTTAGGTTTGGGAAATTTTCTGATATTATTCATTGAGAGGATTATGTATTCCTTTCATTTGTATCTCTGAGGCTTATTTATCCCAATAAATCTTAAATTTATTCTGATCTGGTTATCCCATATTTCTTGGAAGTTCTGTTCATGGTTTTTTTAGCATCTTTTCTCCATGGTCAGCTTTGTTCTCAAGATTATATATTTTGTCTTCATTGCCTGAAACTCTTTCAAGTGATATAATCACTTGAATGTGATATAATTGTCTTTCAAGTGATATAATCTGTTAGTGATGCTTTCAATTGAATTTTAAACTTGATTTATTGATTCATTCATTTCAAGGATTTCTGCTTGGTGATTTTTCAGAATCTCTCTCTTTTTATTAAAGTGATCTTTCACTTCCTGTATTTTCTTTCTGATTTCACTCCCTGCTTATATTGTCCTTTGCTTTGAAGATCAGTTTAACTATATACATTCTGAACTCTTTCTCTGACATTTCTTTCACAGTGGTGTCAGTGGATTGTTATTGGAATATCTTGGTTTATTTGGGGTGATTTGTTCCTTTTGTTATTCATGTTGTTTGTGGGTATACCTAACAGTATGGATCTAAGGCAGTAGAGTTTCTACCCTACGAACTTATAGTGTTCCTGAAGGTTTCCTGCACCTCACTGCTTAGGGGGATACAAATAATAACAACTGATGCAAACAATAGATAGCATTAACCAAATAGTTCATATTATGACATATACAATGTTAATTATCCCAATAAATAGAAATGATGTGATCAATTGTTGCCCACAATCAAAACAGCAAGTTTGCAAAAAGGGTTTACAATTTCAAATGGTGGATAGGGAAAGAAAAGTGATATAGGATGGATTATGAGGGAGGAGGAGAGAAGATAGGAGTAAAAAATTAAAGGAAGTGTGAAAGAGATCCCAATAGAGATTGGCTGTTAGTGGAGGAAAATAGAAAATGAGAATCAAGGGAAACAGAGAAGAGAAAAAAAGAAAATTAAGGAAAAAATTTTTAAAAATAATAAAAATAAAAGAATAGAAAACAAAACTAAAATATATTATTCAGACATCCTAGTCTGCAAAAAGCTGATCCATTAAAAAATTACTGACTTCAAAAATGCTAGAAATTAGAAGAAAAAAAACATGAGTATGTATAAATGCCAATTTACCATTAAGGTCACAATTAAACAGAGACAAGAAAAAAAGAAAAAGAAAAAAGAAAAAAATCTCAATGGAAAGTTAAACAATTCTTTACACTGGAGTTCAAAAGAGTCTCAGCTTCTTTTCTCAGCAGTTTTACGTGGGGTCATCTGGTGTGTGATGCTCCACCCTCCAGATTGCTGGAATGAGAGAGGTAATCCTGTAGGTGGGATTCCTGGAGGCAGGGTTTAGGTTTAGGTGGGCTCCAAGACCTTCACTGAATGCCGGTTGGTCTGGAGATTTTAAATCAGTATACCTCCAGGGCCCAGGAATTTCCAGTCCACACTGGAAGACTGTACCCCAGGGTTCGACTTGTGTGGTGGAGGAGCCTATTCTTAGTCCCTTATGTCACCTGCAGACCCCACGTTCCCTGGTCCTGAGTTCAGTGTCCAAACTCAATCTCTGCTGCTCTTGCCCTTCTAAATTCCCAACCAGCCATGTCTCTCCCAGCTGGTCCTTGCTGAGAAGCTGTCTGTCTGCTTTGTTGGTTTCACCCAATGGAGCAGTCAGAAAGCAACCTCCTCTATTCTGCCATCTCCCAGTGTCCAGATCAGTTCTCAAAAAAGAGTAGTAGATATCATATATTCTGTCCCCAGGCCCAAGCTGGAGTTACACTTAAAACGTCCTTTTGTATAGGCATGTCTTTTTTTTTTTTTTTTCCAGTTGTGAGGTTTGAACTTTAGCCTTACACAAGTGCTATACCACTGAACTATATTCCCAACTATTTTTTAAAATTTTATTTTGAGACAGGTTCTCTATAAATTGTTGAGGTTGGCCTCTAAATTGAGTTCCTCCAGCCTCAACCTCCCAGGTAGATTGGATTATGGGCGTGTACCACCATACCTGGCTTCCTTTGTGATATTCTTAAATCCTGCGGTCATTGTGAAGGAAAGAGAAACTTTATCAACAGTGAATTGATGGTTTTTATATTTTAACTCTTTTTTCAAATATTCATTTTGAGTTTTCCAGCTTAAAAAGTAACAATAGAGGAACAGGATTTACATTTCATAGAATATTTGGTCATAATGTAATAAAGCATAATGAGCAACTAGTACCCAGAATATAGGAGTTGAATCACTGTTGACTGGTGGCAACCAACAATTATTTTGCTCCTCATCTGGCTTTTAGATCTGATCTTTATAACAATGGGCAAAAACAATTGTAAAAAATCCAAGAAATGTTGCATTGATATTAATACCAAAATGAAAAAGCAAGAACTTTTCCTTGGGTTAGTAATTTGTAAGAACCAGAAGATCCATTAATAGGTATGTACTTCAATCTATTAAAAATCCAAAATCATTACAGCAATTCTTGTAGGAAAACTTAATTTGTAACCGAATCTAAAACTTCCTTATCCCAATCTCTTTTTCATTCCACCAAAAACAATTGTTTTATAGCATGATTTTGTGCAACCGGTTTTTTTTAGAAACACTAGGATGGCATTAAAACAGAATAGATGGTATTTAATGTGACACTAATAGCATATATGGGACTGAAAAAGACAGGTGGGAGGGGTTGCGAATATTTGTGATTCTGTCTTACAAGCAGACTTTTTAACTTACTAACAATTCATTTCTTTTGACATTTAAAATTAGTGATTTTGTTTAAAATTTACATCACACAAGTACTTGAGTTTATTATTTGTCATCCTCATAAAATTAAAATTTTGTTTTATTTTATGTTCAATTGCAATGTAATACAAATGCAATCATACTCTATGTCTTCCCATCTTGGATGTTCTTTTCTTAAGAGTTCTCCCTTCCCACATTCAAATTGTATTCACCTTAGTTCTTTTTCTTTGAGCCTCTTCAGACAGCAGCCTCACACTGAAAGATAAATGTGATCAGAATCATGTAGAAAAATATGGTTGGTAAGTGAGCAGTGGAAAATGGTGAAAGAAATTGTGTCAAGGATAGGGACATTCCATATGCAGGCACTACAGAAGGCACTGAGGTGTGAGGTAGTGCTCCCCGTTATTTGAAGAGCATCGTAAAATGTGTTGATGATTAAAGCAGTCAGGTCCTTTTTGGATACCTCATTTGTGTGTTCTCTTTAAGTATGTCTGAGGCTGGTGCTTGTACTGTTGGTGATTTCCTGTCTAAGGATGGGAAGAAAAGAGTTACTATTTTAAATTATATTACAGTGAAGTCATGGTCAGTAGGGCACATGGACATCACTTGAAAATAGTTTTATGGTTTTCATCTCAGTGATGTTAACTGCATACTTTATCAGTTTTGAAAGGTTTTCCGGTTGAAGGTTTACTGGGTGTGGTTTGAGGCTGAGCAGTGAAAGGGACAAAGTGGAATAGGTCTCAAAATTCTCTTTCTAGCCTATCCAGAAAGTTCTCTACTTTGAATTCTCTCTCTAGACAAGGAATCATAGGAACTGTGATACATATCTTTTAAAATATTCCTTTATAGGAAAAAATCATAGAATCCCAGTTGTTATTTATTTATTTATTTTTTTTAGTAAGGATGTAGTCCCAGCATTTAGAGAGAACTCCATTCATCTTTAGATTAAGCTCAATTAGTGGAGATATATCATTAGTATCTAAATTTTGTACTATTTAAACACACTCTTTTACAGAAATATAACACTTTAAGTTTTCAGGAGATTATATCTGTATCTTTATTGAAGCACATAAATGAAATTGGCAGAGACATTTATGTAATTACTATTTCCTGAAATTTATTTTTAGGGATGTCACACTAAAGACCTTCATGGTTATCAAGCTAAGAACCAGTTTACTAACTGGTACTACTACAAGAGACCATCATCCTTACTGTCCTCATCTTTGTATTCCTAGCACCTGATTTTGTTTCTGTTGTGTAGTAGTGTCCCTGAGATCTAATGTCTGCATTGCTGCTCTTTGCTCAACCAAAGACTCGAGACAGAAGTTGGTGGAAGGAAAGCCAACTTTGAAGAAGACCAAGTAGACTTTTTCATCTCAAATGCCTATCTTAGGGGACTCTGGGGTGCAAAGGACTTTCATAGGAGACAAAGGGGATACAATTAGACTTGAGGAGGAAATCCATGCTCTGGTCTGTGGGTGGGGTCTCCTTTTGAAGCAAGAATTAAAGACAGGCACTCAGTGTAAATAGGTAATGGGGTCAGATGGTGAAGATGGAGGCTGGTTTGGGTCCTGAAAGTTTGATATTGCCCCCTGGGAGACTGGAATGTTAATGTTTCCAGAACCCTTTGATCACCTGCCTATACTGCCCCTCACAGAAGGTTGCTAATGAAGTGCCCTCTGAGCAGACAGGGAGTTGTTAATTAATGCCCCTGGGCTGCTGCTCCCTTTCTTCCCTGATCAGTCCACCTTGGCCCTTCTGGCCAACCTGCTTCTCACCTTTTGGCCGTCCCACCAGCATCTCCTAGGCCTAGTCTTGTACACAGGAAGGAGAGAGGTAAGGGAAAGAGTGCAGGAGAACAAGGAAAACCTAAAATGTATTAAAGGAGCAGGACCCTCTCATTTCTTGGGATACCAGGACCCAGCTGTGGCCCCCTTCTCCCTCCAGGAGAAGTCTGTGTTACTATTTTTTAAATAAAACTTGCTTTCTATGCTTGCCTCACCACTTCTCTAATCTTCAAACTTCAACATTTGAGGAAGCAGAACTTGTCACTGATAACTGGCAGTATCACTTTCTTCTCTTCTTTCCCATAACATCCAAACTGGCCTCCACCTCCTGCGGTCAGCATCTGCCTTTTCTTTTCAGATAGACTGCTACTTTTTGCAAGTCAATTCATATAAGCTATACAAGGGAGATGGTGAGCCACAGGTCCCTCTTTAGAATTTGGAATAGCATATGCAAGGGATGGTTCATAGAAAGATTAGAGAAAAGATTTAGAAAAAGAGGGGAAATTAATTCTGTTACAGATAACTTCCAGAGGGAGTTTCTCTGTTACAGTAAGAGTTCGAGAAGTGTTTTAGCTCAAATAACTGATGTGAAGAATGCATAAATATTATGATTGACATACACAGGGCCTTATCTTATTTGATTTTCAAACTCTGAAGTAGGTACCATTTCAAGCTCTGTTTTATTAATGAGGAAACTTCTGTGAGTTGATGTACCTTGTCCAAGGTCATGCAACAGAACAAGTGGTAGAGCTGGAATTTTGAAGGCAAATTCTTTAACCTCCTTGCTACTGGCTAACCTGCTCTTGCTACAGAAGTCTTAATACTTGGGTCTTTTCTTTTTTTTTTTTTTTTAAAGAAGAAAGAAGTTCAAAGCTTCAGTGATTCCAGTGCTTTTCCTGTGGCAGCTTTGTGATTGGAGTGTAAACGGTGTCTAACAGATTTTAAATGAATGTGTGAACGCTCTGTATTTCTGCTTTCTGCAGCAGATTTTATATTTTAAAGCAAATGTTTCCCAATGGGAAAGGGAAAAAAAAACCCTTGGAAATCTTTGTTCTCTTTTTAAAAGCCTTTCAATACATGTGAAGAAAAATTTCAGCAACTTGAGGCGGGGGGGTTCAGCTGTGCTTGCTGGAGACTGTTGATAGGTCCAATTATCCCATTTATTCCAACAGTGACACCAACTTATTTTCTTTAAATTTCCTACTCGATTTTCTGTGCTATGTTTAGAATTTTGTAACATTAAACTGTTTTTGAACCAGTTTCTAAGGAAGCTTGCAAGGCATTTAAGTCAATAATTAGAAAGTCATTATGTGTAAATTAAGTAAACAGGCTATGTGCCAAGAGGGACAGATGGGAAGGGGCAGTTTCAGAGCTTTCAGATACAGTAGCCTCTGTTTCTCTTCCTTTTCTAACAGCCACCTGGGAAATAAGCTTTCCAAAGTCCCCAAGGATGTTCTAGGTCAAAATGTATGAATATTATTTATCAAAGCTTATGTATAGTCATTTAATATCTTCTTCCCTAGGTAGCACAGACTCCATGATTGCTAACGTGTCTGCCTTGTTAGCAAGTAAATGAATGTCATTTATTTCCATAAATAAATATTTAATAGATAAAATAATCACATGTGAAAAAGCTCTCAGTAGAATTCCTGGCATTTAGCACTTCCTGGTATATAGCTATCTCTGAAAAATATTAACTATTCCTGTCAGGTCGAACTTAAGCGACTATAGGGGAGGAAGCCGAGAAAACCCCTAACAACTCACTGCAAGCACAAAGGGCCAGGTAGCCTGCCAGAGGTGACCAATCAGAAGGAGACCTGCTGACCCTGATGTCCACCTTCGTCCACCTTTCCTGGGCAGGACCCCCGAGCCCCTTCCACTGTATTATAACCCTGAGCTGCCAAAGCCACCAGCGATTTTTTCTGGCTCTCCCACCCTCCACTTTCACCCCAGGGCTGGGATCTCGCCCGGGAGCGCAATGTCTAATAAAGCCTACCACGTCCATCAGGCTCTGGTTTGGCTGTTGGCTGGCATATTTATATTTCCATTGAGCTGAGCTAATAATTTGGTTCCAAATTCGCCCTGCTGAACTTACAATTCCAATTTCAGCCACCCATATTTAACTTCTCCTTTCTCTTTCTTTACATTTTTTTTTTTTTGGGTCTGGGATTCCCTTTTTAATATATCATACTTTATGTCCTTTCTAGGCAACAGCATCTTCTCCACGGTTTTAACTATCCCCCATATTTTAACACTATAACGGGACACTGAATTTATACTGAAAGATCAAAGAGATGATTTCTATGGGTTGATATGACTCCCTGAGTGAGACTTTCATAAAAACGTGGGTCTGACCACAGAAGCCAGAGGACTGCACAACTGCTATAGGAAATTAATGACTCTGGGAAAGGCTTTGTGGACTTTAAGTCAGCCATCAAGGTTTCTGACACACAGCATTTTGGTAAATCTCCCACTTACTACTGTGTCTCTGTTTGTACTGTTGTCCCAGCTCTCTGATTTATTCAAGCAATGTCTCTGGGTCTCATGGAGGCTCCCATCTTCTACTGCCATTCAAACAAATCATTCACTGAACTGCAGTGCTTCTTTATAATGTTGGAAGGAAAAACTCATCCTATCTACCCACAATGCTGTAAGTTGCTATGAAGGGACATATCCATACTACTCAGGGATCCCATGTTAAATTACTTTATTGACATTTACCTATTCAGTTAATATTGCCAAAGCAAAAACGAATAGTGCTCCCTTTCACTCTCAACAATGTCATGGTTTGGATGATAAATTATATGGTCAACCTTTTAGAGTTCACACAACTAAGGAGGGATAGGGTGACTGGAGAGAAAGGAGGTTCTAATTCGAGCTTGTTGATATCCTAAATCTAGTCTTCCTCATGACAACTGAGATCCAGGTATTAAGCCAAGGTCAATAATCTTTTGTTGTTGTTGTTAATTTTTTATTTGTTCTTTTTAGTTATACATGACAGTAGAGTGTATTTGATATATTATACATACATGGAGCATAACTTCCCATTCTTGTGGTTGTACATGATGTGGAATTACACTGGTTATGTATTCATACGTGAACATAGGAAAGTTACATCTGATTCATTCTACTGTCTTTCCTTTTCCCATCTCCTCTCTCTTCCCATCATTGCCCTTTGTCTAATCCAATAAACTTCTATTCTTTGCCCTCCCTGCCCCCTTATTGTGTGTTAGTACATGCACATCAGCAAGAACATTCAGACTTTGGTTTTTTAGGGATTGGCTTATTTCACTTAGCATGATAGCCTCCAGTTCCATCCATTTACTGGCAAATGCATAATTTCATTTTTCTTTATGACTGAGTAAATTCCATTGTGTGTGTGTGTGTGCACATATATATATATATATATATATATGTATATATATATATATCACGTTTTCTTTGTCCATTCATCTGTTGAAGGGCACTTAGGTTGGTTCCATAGTCTTGCTATTGTGAATTGAGCTGCTATGAACATTGATGTGATACTATAAGTGTGAACATTTATAGTATGCATGTGCTCACATCTTTATAGTATGCTGATTTTAAGTAAGGTCATTAACCTTTAACTGTCTTCTGTCAACTCAAATGACTTCTTCAGAGCCTGTTGTGTACTTTATAAGTTGCTGGCCTCATTTGGGACCTCTTCAATGTGGTAGAAATATTTGCATTGAATCCTAAAAAAGAGGTGCTGAGAGGCTCAATCTCTTTCATCCAGAAAAACTTTCAGTCTCCTATTGTGAATTGAAGCACCTTTTCTGTGTATACATGCATTCTGCATACCAGAGGGTTATTACTCTGCCAACACTAGAAACTCTCCAGTTTTACTTCTATGTTATATCACACAACCAACCAAAATGGTTCACGGATATAATTCTGTATGTATGAAGATCTGTTCAAGGTTGTCATTGCTGAAAGATTTAGAATCAGCTCACAACTTTCAAATGGCAGATTTCTGCCAGGTGTGATAGTATACCTGTAATCCTAGCTACTCAGGAGGCTGAGACAGGAGGTTTGCAAGTTTGAGACCAGCCTCAGAAAATTAGCAAGGCCCTCAGGAACTTAGTGAGACCTTGTCTCAAACAAAAAATTAAAAAGGGCTGGGAATGTGGCTCAGTGAAAAAGTGCCCCTAGATTCATTCCCAGTAAATCAATCTCTCTCTCCCCCTCCCCACACCACCTCTCCCTTTCTCTTTTTCTCTCTCTCTCACACACAGGTTCTCATTTTTATTTATGCACACATATATGTTAGATACACATTCATATTTATAAGCATAAAAAAAGTCTGGAAGGTTATTCATCAAGTATTA
Source organism: Glaucomys volans (assembly GCA_020662805.1). Classification (NCBI taxonomy): domain Eukaryota; kingdom Metazoa; phylum Chordata; class Mammalia; order Rodentia; family Sciuridae; genus Glaucomys; species Glaucomys volans. Next base: position 82,227 of record JAJEJO010001624.1, on the reverse strand, counting down.
CTTACAGAAGTGTTTTTTCTCCAAACTAAAGACTAAAGAAACACATAAAGATCATCCGAATTGTGTTTTCACCAACAAACATTTGAGTACCAATTATATTCCAGACACTGTGAATTGCTATCTTTTTTACTAACATAAAGCAAGTAAATATGGAAATTTGGGGGAAAAGTTGAATCTTTTTTGTAGTTTGTAGCTCTCTGATCAAACTAGACATTCATCATTTTTTTCCATAGAACATCATACTTACTATAGCACATATTCTACTGTATTATGGCCATTTGCTTCCATTTTTATTGCCTCTGTTAGACATGATCTCCTTGAGGGGAAACCATCTCTTCCTCTTTAGGATGCCAACTGAAGGCCTGGTGCCTGGCCCATAATAGATTCTATTTTTTTTCTGGATACTTATTTCTTACTTTTCATCATGTAAATTAATTTAAAGCTGAAATAACTCAGTGGAGTTGAAATCTGGGTAGAATGGCTTTAGCAGCAGGCTAAGAAAAAGAAAGTTACAGAAATGATTGCTTAAGTGAAAGTGCTTTGAGGAGGATTGAAAGTACACTTTCAGGTCTTGATGTAAAATTAACTTAAAGATCCCAGGAAAAATTTAGGTTTCATAATGATTGTATGTTCCAGAAAATTTATCAGAATTAACATGTGATGACCTTTCAGTTTATTTTGAGTAAGAACCATCTTATGCCCATCTATTTCATCTATATAGGTGATAAATAAATATTCTAGAATGACTGGGTCCACATTTATCATGGAATTTGCATTAAATGTTTTACTAAAAGCAGTGTTTGTTCTCATGTTTATTGTTTATCTAATAATAAGGAAAGCTACTGATTATATAAGTAAATCAAGTAAATCATATTAATGCTAATATTTATTCATGAGCAGAGCTATTATTAAGAGCTCAAAAGTATTTGGTAAAAGAGAAAAAAATGTGACCATGCTTCCCTCTTCTGTGACTAGTTCAAGAAAATTCAATATTTTCCTATCATCTCTTAGTCTATCTATGCAGTCCCATTTCTATGTTGATATTAATTATAGTTAGCTATATTAATTATAGTTATTTCTATAGCTGTCAGTTTTGTTCACTGGAGACCCCTCAAAGGGTCAGTGTAGGTCAACCTATTATTGTGTCATAGCCACAACCTATCTTTACATATTTTGACACTCAACATTTGGGAGCCTCAGTTTCCCTGTGTATAAAGTGGGGAAAATACTACTTTTTCTCACAGGGTTATTGTGAAGATTAAATGGGATAATGTGTGGAAAAAGTTACTGTCACCTAGTTTTCCAGATATTTGAAGTCATGTCTTCTGTGCTAATGAAATGAAGGCCTTAGTGGGAAACTCAGTGCCTTCCCAATATTTACAATATGAAGGAAATACAAAAGAGATACACCTGCATGCCCATGTTCATTGCAGCACTATTCATAATAGCTAAGATGTGATATCAACCTAGGCACCCATCAACAAATGAATAGATAAAGAAAATATTTTATACATACAGTGGAGTATTATTTATCCACAAAGAAGTACAAAATCCTGTCATTTGCAACAAAATGGAAGGAACCAAAGGACACGATGTTAAGCAAAATAAGATACCAAAAGACAAGTATCACATGTTTTTTCTCAAGTGCAGAAACTAAAAATGAAATTAATCTGAAAATTAAAGAGACTGGAAAGAAAGAAGTGTGGTGAAAGGAGCATGGATAGATATGATCAATGCATGATATTTGCATATATGGAAATATCACAGTGAATTCCATTAATTTGTACTATTAATATGTGTTAATAAAACATTAAAAAATTGAAATAACATAGACACATTAAGAACTGAATCAGATTTATTATATCGGGCATCAGCAATTGATGGACTCTTTATTTGTGGATCAAATTAAAGAATAGATTATCTTTGCTGTGAAAAAGATAGACCTTAAAGGTAGATGATGTGCATATAATTGTTGCACTTATTAGGAGGACCTGAAGGGGTTGGATTATTCAGAGATGTTCTGGCTGGTTGGGAATAGCAGCTAGTAATTGAGAGAGACTTCTCAGAGGAAGGACAAAATCACATCAAGGAAACTGTGCCTATTAAACTTTCCTTGATATATACCCTGCTTGACATATACAGGTATCCAGGAAGCATTCCATATTTTGTAAAAAAAAAAAAAAAAAAGGCAGAAACTCAGTAGAACCAGTAGAATTCTGGAAAATGGTGGAAAATGTTTTTACATGATTTCCTAAGACTAAGGACCAGGAACCCATCCTGGGCTGATGTCCCTGGTTGTCCCCCTTACCTTCTCCTTCACTCTTTGTGTATAAGCTTAGAGAAGGAAACTAACCAAACTGAAGCATTGCTCAAATGTTAATGCTATTAGAAATGAGCATCCTATCCTAATTAATTCTAACAGCAGTGGAATAAAGAAAAATGACTCACACTGTCATGGGCAAGACACACTAAATTTGAATCCAATCTGGAGATCTGGAAAAAAAACAAACCAAACTAAACTAAAAGAGTTATAAATCAAGGGTACAATATCCTCCAAAAGAACCTGCTTTCTTTGCTAATAGTGCAATTTCTTTGGTATTAAAAGCACTATTTGGCTGCTTAAATCATCATATAGTATGTTAGAAGTGGAGAAAAAATAAATGTACATCAAACTTAAATGAACTCTACATGTATATAAAATGTGAATAAATGTTTTGGATAAAGATGTTCTGATGTGCAGAATCACATATTTTAAAATGTATTTTATAGAGCTGACTATTAGCAATAAAACTCTTGAGGATTTTGTGTTGCCCATCTTTGAGTCATTAATTAATACAGATTTCACCATTCACCTAACAATACAGCCCTGTGGGTTGGCAGTGCAGGAAATTTTGTAATATGACTTGTATTGTTCTCCAGGCAGCCACGAAACCAAATAAAGCAAAAGATGAGACCCTGTGTTTCCAATTTCACTTCTTTTGCTATGTGCAAAATGGTCTGGAATAGTGAGAAACATTTTTCCCATGAAATCTTGAAAAATGTTCACTTGAACTATACATTAAGAAAAATTACAATTACATGAGTGAAAGAAAGAATAAGTTTACCAAGTTTTCCAATGGGGCATGTTGCATGTTTACAATGAAATTTTTATGTTGGCTTCTGGGCAAAGTTGGGTGAGTGCCTGGGTAAGCAGGAAGACAATGGCATCAGTGAAACAGAGTATGTGGGCTCTACCAGCTCTGGCTTTACCAGCCTGTACATGCCTGAGCTCTTCCACCCAACTCAGGTATGCTTGTAATAGTTGCAGATTCTGGGATCGATTTCCTATGCTTCACATAGCCAAAATCCAAATAGTATTCATATTTCATTCCCAGTTTCACCACAAGTGCAAGTTTTTGCCAAATATCCCAGTACCTGAATCCAGAATATATTCCTTACAGACTTTCTTATAAGGTGTTATTTATGTGACTGCCTTGGGATAGGATAACACAACTTTTAAATTGACCAAAAGGCAATAGCAATGCATTTGATGTTATTTGTGAGACAGTGCCTGTATGAGAACAGTGGTATTTTCAGGAAGAATTAGAAGGGCATGTGTAGGGATGGACTGCCAATTCTTCACAATAAAATCAGACTTCTGGGCAAATAAGTATGGATAATATGTAGCTTACAAAGCCCCTTTACTTACAGATTGGAGAGTTGCAGCTGGTCTACTTGCTGATATATTGCATTCCTCCTGAACAATAAACAAAATAAATCCAGGAAGTCAGAGAGATTGTTACTCTTTTCTCCAAATTGGCAGCTGCAAGGTGCCCATTGCCAATGGGAATGCACAGCTCTGAGAGATACTTTGGGTTCTTGGTAGGGGCTAAGAGAGGAAGGGCAGGTAAGATATTTTATGTCAAAGACTGAAGTTTAATAGAGTTAAACTAAGCCTTATGTGGAAGGGAGCAGGCTTGCAATTTCATTTAGTTTTGGAATTTCTACCTTGCTTTTAGGGATGATGTTGGCCTGAACTAAGCTGATGGCTTATTAAAAAGCTGCCTTGGTACAGTTGTGAAGTAGGGAGGGGTGGGGGTACAGAGTTGTTTCCTGATACAAATTTTAATGGGGAAACTATTAATCTGTCTCATTTCATACCTATGAGTTTTCTCTGGGATACTAAAGCATCTGGAGGAAACAGAAGAGAAAAATGCAAGGGATTGCTAATAACATCCCTCCCAGCTCTGTGCTTGCAAATCTATCTGGAGTGGCCAAAATACTCCTAGCCCATAGAGGGTAATGGTAGTAGTATGTTTGGCTAAACTTGATTCCTAAATTAAAGTTTAGTATATGGAGAAATGTACCTAGGTTATTTCTAAGAAATTATTAACATATTTTATAAATTTAAAGATGTCTCTGATTATATGATGCACTTTTATTTTTTACGCATTAAAAAAGAAAAAACAATCACTTCTGAACTGAAACAGTGCTTCCTGTGACCTAAACCATGATGTACAGTTTGATTTTAGAGCTGTCAAAATGTTAAGGATACATACATGAAAATCAATGAGATACAGCATGCCCAACCAGAACAGAACAAATAAACAACAAAGCCCCAACAAACATGTAAACTGAATATCAAATGAAAGTAAGAGGCTGTGGTAGTGGGTGTGTGCATTGCATCACCTTGCTCTCTGGAGGTTGACTGCAATGTTCATACATGGATCTCCAAAATAACTGGTAGAAATGAAAATCTGTGTACACCACATTTTAGTGGATATCATGTTAAAATATATTATACATTTATCTAACCAATCATCAGAACTTGAAAAGAGCACACTGAAAAAAAAACAAAACCAAAAGATTTCATATAAACGACCTGACATTGCAACTCTACAAATCAAGGAATTAGGAAAGGAAGAAAAAAACAAATCCAAAATTAGTTGAAAGAAATAATAAAGTTCAGAGCAGAACTTAAAAAGATAGAGACTAAAAAGAAAACAAAACAAAAACCAAAAGATTAATGAAATGAAGAGATTGTTTTCAGAAGAGATAAGCTAAATTGACAAACCTTTAGTCAGGCTAACCTAGAAAAAAAGACCCAAATAAATAACAGTAGAGATGGAAAAGAAAATCATTACAACAGAGAATACAGAAATTTATTAAAGACTATATGAACAACTATATACCAGCAAATTGGAAACTCTGGAAGAAATGTAGATTTCTAGAAACATAGAAACCTACCAAAAATGAACCATGAAGACAAAATATTTGAATAGACCAATAATGGGCTGTAAGACTGAACCAGTAAAAAGACTTTTCCAACAAAGAAAAGTCAATGCTAGTGAAGCTGAGTTCTACAAAAAACAAAAACAAAAACAAAAACAAAAACAAAAACAAAACACACACTTAAAGAAGAACTAATACCAGTATGAAAAGGAGAGAGCTCAGCCAAACTCATTCTGAGGCAAATACTATCCTTATACCAAAACTAGACAAAGATATAACAACAACAACAACAACAACAACAACAACAACAACACTACAGTTCAAACTTCTTGATGAAAACAGATGCAGAAATTCTCAGCAAAATGCTAGAAAAACAAGTCCAATAACATATAAAAAAGATTAAATACCATAAGAAAGTAGGATTTATCCCAGAAATGCAAGGATGGTTCAACAATTAATAAATGTAAACCAGCACAATAATAGACAAGCAAAAATCATGTGATCATCTCAACAAAAAAGGAAAAATGCATTCAATAAAATTCAATATCAGGGCTGGCATTGTGGCTCAGTGGTACGGTGGCTGCCTAGCACATGTGAGGCACTGGGTTCAAACCTCAGTACCACATAAAAATAAATAAATAAAATGAAAGTATTTAAAAAGAGCTTAATTTAAAAAAAATTCAATATTGCTTCACAATTTTAAAAAACCCTCAACAAATCAGGTGTAGAAGGCACATAAATGCTATATGACAGCCAGCATCATGCTAACTACAATAGAACTGCATGGAACATAACAACAATGTTCACTTTCATTACTTTTATTCAATATAATACTAGAAATCTTAGATCAAGAAATAAAGAACATCCAGATTGGAAAAGAATTCAAATTATCTTTGTTTGCAGATAACATGATCATACAATTGAAAACGCTAAAGACCACCCAAAAAACAAACAAACAAACAAACAAACAAAAACCTATTGGAACTGATAAACAAATTTAGTAAAGTCAAAGGATTCAAAATCAAAATACAAAAAAAAATGTAGTATTCTCAAATGCCAATAATGAACTGGTCAAAAAGAAATTTTAAAAAGCAGTCTCATTTACAATATCCACAAATAAAATAAAATACCTAGGAATATATCACATTTTCTTTATCCATTCATCTATTGAAGGGCATGTATGTTGGTACCACAATCTAGATAGAGTGAATTGAGCTGTTATAAATATTGATATGGCTGCACCACTATAGTATGCTGATTTTATGTCCTTTGGGTATAAACCGAGGAGTGGGATAGCTGGGTCAGATGGTGGGTCCATTCCTAGTATTCTGAGGAATCCCCATACTGCTTTCCAGAGTGGCTGCACCCATTGGCAATTCCACCAGCAGTGAATAAGTGTGCCTTTTTCCCTATATCCTCACCAACACCTGTTGTTGCTTGTATTCTTGATAATTGCCATTCTTATTGAAGTGAGATGAAATCTTAGGGTGGTTTTGATGTGATATATGTACACAATGGAATATTACTTAGCCATAAATAGGAATAAAAAGATGGCATTTGCAGGTAAATGGGTGGAGTTTGAGAACATGATGCTAAGTGAAATAAGCCAATCCCCAAAAACCAAAGGTTGAGTTATTTCTCTGATAAGTGGATGCTGACACATAATGCAGGAGGAGGGTATGAGAAGAATGGAGGAATGTTGGATTGTGTAGAGGAAAATGAGGGGGGAACAGGTTGGGGAAGAAAAGATGGTGGATTGAGACAGATCCATACCCTATGTACATGCATGATTGCACGAATGGTGTGACACTTCATTGTATACAACCAGATTAATGAAAATTTGTACTCCATTTGTGTAGAGTACATCCAAATGCATTCTGCTGTCACATATAACTAAATAGAACAAACAATAAAACCATGGTACTCTCTGCTGGCCATCAGGCTGCAATCTGCAATACTGTTTCATGATTATGTCTGCCCTTGAAATCATGATACTGAACTAATAATTACATTCTATTCAAAAATTGGCAAACAATATACATTATTATATTTGATAATATATCTTATGCTTACTTCATTTTCAGTTTTTCTTTTTAGCACTGGTTATTTTATTTTTTGCATCATAATTCATTATGATATTTTACTTCAATAAAACTCAATTAATCAAAAAAAATACCTAGGAATAAATTAAACCAAGGAAGTGAAAGATCTCTACCATGAAAAATATAAAATGCTGATGAAGGAAATTATAATGTACACACACATGCACACAATAATGCAAAGATGTCTCATGCTCATGAATCAGAAGAATCAGTATTATTAAAATGTCTATACTACCCAAGCAATTTACAAATTTGATGCAATTCCTGTCAAAACACCAAGGTATTCTTTAAGAATTAAAAAAAGTCACAAATTCACACAGAATCATGAAAGACCCAGAACAGTCAAAGAAATCCTGAGTGGAAAAGCCAAACCAGAACAGAACAAAGTTGAAGACATTATTAAAATACCTGACTTCAAAACACAATACAAAGCTACAATAATCAAAACAGCATGCTACTGGCATAATGGAGCAGAATAGAGAATCCAGAAATTAATCCACAATTTTACAACTAACTGATTTTCAACAAAGATGCCAAGAATATAAATTAGAGAAAGGACAGTCTCTTAAAAAAATGGTTCTGGGAAAACAGAATATATACTTTCACAAGAATGAAACCAAACCTCTACCTATCACTGTATACCAAGTCAACTCATAATGGACCAACGACCTAAATATAGAACCTGAAACTAAGAAACTACTAGAATAAAAAATAAAAGAAACACTTGAAGACATTGGGATATGCAAGTTTTTTTGGAGAAGACCCCAAAAGCATAGGCAATAAAAGCAAAACTAGGTAAATTGGATTGTATAAAACTAAGAAGCTTCTGCACAGCAAAGGAAATGATCAGTAGAGTCAATAGATAATCTACTGAATGGGATAAAATTCTTGCTGACTGCTAGTCAGATAAGAGGTTAATATCAAAAGTGTATAAAGAACCAACAGAAAATAACACTGTAAATGATCTGAACTGACATTTCTCAAAAGAAGACAGATTGCCAAGTATGTGAAAAGTGTACAACATTGCTAATCCTCAAAGACGTGTAAATCAAAACAGAGTGAACTAACATCTCTTGCCAGTTAGAATGGCTAGTACCGAAAGGAGAAAAAACAAACAAACAAACAAAAAACAAACCAAACAAACCTGGAAATAATGTAAGGATGTGCAGAAGAGGGAACTATACATTGGGAATGTGAATTAGTCCAGCCATTATGGAAAATAGTATGAAATTTCCTCAAAAAGTTAAAAACAGAACTCTCATTTGATCCAGTAATTTCAGCACTGGTATATATTCAAAGAAAATAAAATCATTTTATCAAAGATACCTGAACACACATGTTTATTGCAACACTAATCACAATGCCCCAAATTTGGAAACAACCAAGATTTCCATCCACAGAAGAATGGATAAAAAAATGCTGTATATCTACATAATACAGTATTATTCAGCCATACAAAATTCTGTCATATGCAGTGGTATGAATGGAAATGGAGGACATTATGTTAAGTGAAATAAGTCAGAAATAGAAAGACAAATACAACTTGTATCTACTCATTTGTGGAAATTAAGAAAGTTGATCACTTAGGAGTAGAGGTCACCAGGGACTGGGATGAAGAGGGAAATGGTGGATACTGAGTACCAAAACATGGTTACAGGTGAGGAATTGATTCTAATTTTGCATAGTACAGTAGGGTAACTACAACAATTAACTGTACATTTCAAAATAACAAAAGAGTTTGAAGTATCCCAATGCATAAAAATGGTAATATCTGTGGTGATAAAAAATGCTAATTACCCTCATTTGGTCATTACATGCTATATATATGTATTGAATTATGACACTATATCCCATAAATAAATACAAATATTATGTTAGTTTTAAAAATTAATAAAAAGGAAGGTCATTTTTAAGCCCTTAACAAATTGAAAAATTCTGCTTTTATATAACAATTCAAAGTCATGATAATAAATACCACTTGACTTCCAACACAACACTGTCTTTGTTTCATTCCTACTTCGGTGGCTGTCCTCTGTCTCCTCCATGAGTCCCTTCTCATCTCCCTCAGTTCTAAGTCCTGGAGCCCCTGGGCTCAATTCCTGCATATTTTCACATGAGGTCTTCAGATGATCTCACCTAGTTTCACAATTTAAATGTTCTATTAATTCCAATGAATTTTTCTCTCACATCAAATTGTACACTTGTCTCTTCCATTTGGATGCCTGACAAGCATCTCAAACTTGATACTTATAAATGAGCATCTTACTTTTCCCCTAAAACCACTCCATTCTGTGATTTTTTTCTCTAATTGCAGTAAATGGTATTTCCATTCTTCATGTTGCTTAAGACCAAAAAATTTTTCTGTTGAGTTGTCTTTGATTCCTCTCTTTCTTTCAGCTCACATGTCTAAATCATCAGTAAATTCTTTTTACCTGTATTCAGAATCCCGCCACTTCTTACCATTTCACTCTACCATCATCATCTTTCAGTTGAATTCTGACAGCTTCTCCTTGCCTCCATTTTTGCCCCCCTAGAACCCATTCTCTATAAGGTGGTTATAAGGAGTCCTTAAAATGTGATTAGATGATGTCATCCTGCTGGTCAAAACCTTCCTGTGGCTTTACAATTCCTTCAGAGTAAAAACCTCACCACAGTCTGGGAGGCCTCATGTGATTTTGTCTTCTACTGCCTCTCTGAATCCATCTTCAGTCTCTTTCGCTGACACTGATTCATCAGTAGTTTCTTTGTGTTTGAGACACAAACACAAAGGGTGGGTTTGTCACCCGTGGTGCTATTAGCATATGATTTGTCATGGTGAGTTTGTCCTATGGACTATGGATTTTGATAACTTATCTGGTCTCTACTCAGTATATCTTTGAGTTGGGACATTAAAAATGTCTCCAAATATTGCCCCTGTTGATGACCCCTGCTTAAACATACCAACCACGGTCACTCCTTGGGCCTATGAGCCTTTTCTTCTCTGGGCCTACAACACCCTTCTCTCAGATACCACAGGCTTCCCTCCCTCTGTCTCTGAACCAAGTAGCACCTTAACCTGGTCTGAGGACCAGCCATCTCAGACTCATTTCCTATCAACCTCCCATGCTTTGTTATTTTCTATTTCGGTACCTTTTATTCTTGCCTTGTTACGGTCACAGATGGCGACCAGGTGTTTCCGTCAATGTGGAGGAGAGGCAATTAGGGTCAAACTCTTCTTTACTCCTCCCCAGGGAAGTGGAATGACTTATCTTGTTGGCAAATTTGATAAGCATATTCTGTTTCTGGTTTGGTTGTCATTTTTTTTTCTTTTGGAGGTGTATCTTTCACAGGGAGGAAACCTGCTCTAGTTTTAATGCTGTGTATATTGCCTGGATAAGTTTTCCTCAATCTGAGGTTGACTGATATTTTAATGGCCTCTAAGTAAGCCAGACTCATTTAATTAGCCATTGTCATTAATAAAGGGGTACGTGGGGCTCTATTTGCTTTGCAATTTGTTCAGAACTTAGTCTGGAACAATGTAAAATCAGTATTATCTATAAGATCCCTAAAGTTTGGAGGAAGTGTAATAATCTGTGAACAGTGGAGGATTCTGATTCTGTAGGAATGTGCAGATTTTGGTCTGAGATTTTATGATGCGGGCAAGATGTGCCAACCTTAGCTGTTTCAGAGGGTTTTTCTTGGGTAGTGTTTCACTACTGCAGCTTGGGAGAGAGGCTTTAAGCCTAGATCAGGCAATATTTTGCCCATGGTGGATGAACACTTCATTGAGGGATGTTTCTAGAGACCATTCTCTTTGTATAGAGTTCAGGCAGCAGGTCCGAGCCTCAGAGAGCTGAAGTACCTTCTGCCTCAGCAAGGGCACAGAGATCCCTTGGCCTTTGCCAGATGCTGATTGTGTGGGCAGACCTAGCAAAAGCAACCCTGGAAGGTGCAGCGGTGGTAAGGCTGAGGCCCTCCCCAGGTCCACAGGGCCTCAGGTTAAAGCTGCGGCCGTGTACCTAATATACGAGCTTTGCCTCTGGTGTTGTTGGCAAAGGTCTGACAAGGACCCTTTCCACACAGTCCTTGAGACACCAGAGGGAGGGAACACACTCAGTGCCTTTAAGTAGCAAGGGCACTAGGCTCCATGTTTACTTCAGAAGATACTGGGGGTTTAGTATTTTGCTTCTTTTGTTGTTGTTAGTTCAAGGCAACACTATATATATTGCTCTAAATTCTGTTCAGGATTCTCAAGGAAGGGATTGTGTGGTTAAGTTTTGGTTAATGTGTTCTTTCCATAGTTAAAGGTGGTTTTTGATTGATTAGTTTTATATTTTGTATGAGGAGAAATCCTATAGAGGAAGCTCTTCTACTCCACTTTCTCCTCTTCCTTTTCCACCTTCTTCTTTTTTCTTCATCTTCATCCTTACTCTTCTTCCCTCTCCTTCTTCTGCTCCTTTTTTTTTTCTGTCTAAGCAATTTCTTGACCTAAAGTAGAGAAAATGGTCATTGAAGCCTAGAACCCCAAAATAACACAAGAGAATTTGATGGACCTAGATAGAGAGTCTATACACTTTCTACTAGAGTCTATGCACTTTCTACTATAGCACTGCCATAGTTAGGGTCTCAAAAGGGAAAAGGAAATCAGTGTGCACAAAGGAAAACTAATTCTTTGCTTTGAGAAAATTGGTGGTTGTAACTGTCACCAATGCAAAATTTTAATCATGTAAGAAAACAACAATTTCTCAATGCCATTTACTAAGCAAGAGACAGAATAATAGATGGATTCCCCCTCCCTTGTATGCTAAATATATAATGACAAAGTAACCTCTTACTGGGAGATTTCTCTCAACTGAAGGTAAGGCTCTAGGCCTGGGACTTTGGATCCCAGGTTTAGAGTGACTGACACCCTGGTGAAGCCATCTATCCTCATTGTTTTAGATGATACTGAGTCTCTGTAATTAAATATTCACAGTTTGAAAAATTTCATTTCTCCTGGGATAATAGTTCTGAGGGGTAGGGATTTGTATAATTTCTAACTAAGTAGGTGCTACCTGGGGCTGTGATGTACTTGTATCCAATTCACTTTTTTAACTTTATAATTTTGGAGGTACAGGAAAGACTTGCCATTATGCTTCTGCAGCTCCAAGACAGCCTCAGAGCACAAACTACAGCTGAGAAAGGACCCTCAGATTCATGGGGGCATTATGACACCTTGGAGCAGAATCAGAAACTCTGAAGGAAGAATTTTATATCTGAATTTTTTTTACCTTGAATTTACGTGAGTAAAAGTACTTGATTCCATTGAATGTAAATAATTCTAGACACTAAATTGCAGGAATTTTATATTTAAACTTTTAATTTTTATCAGAAGTTATCTAACAGTGGAGTTTTTATATCTAATTGTGAAACGCACCTACATTGACATACTTTTTAGAGTGTCCTAAACTGTGTACTTTTACAAAAGAATTTCTAGTATCCTCTCTTAGGCAATGTGATTATCATAGCTGGGTATGAGAAATAGAATAGGGAGTGAATTGTCAACGTTGGTACAGAGTGACTCTGGAGATGATGTACTATTATATTATTCTAATCCAATTTAGGGTTTTCTACAAAAAAATTCTAAACATCATACTTGCTATTCCAAGGATATGCTCATTGTTGAGATAGTCACCTAAGATGGGTGAGTAGCAGGGTGGTCTTAAAGTACTATGTATATGTACCTTGAGAGGATGGCAATATCTACGGTTAAGGATAGGCTTAAGCCCAAACAAAAAAATCTGGGGATTGTCGGGGAAAGGACAAGAAATGTTTCTTCAGTGCTGATGGCTTCTCTCATATCTACGGAGTTATACTAGTGTAATGCTAATGACATGCCTCCAACCATTTACTCAGACCTGTCTGATTGAAAACTTGAAAGGGACAAGTGATGCATGCTTGGGGTCAGATCCTCCCATTTCTCTCTTGGGAGAGAGGACTTCCTATTAAGCACTCAGCTTCCTCCTGGCTCTATATTCTGTAAGCCTTACCCTTGGAAGTTCTCCAGAAAGGGATGTGCTTGCTCCCTTGCCTAGGCTTGTGTATGACTGGGTGAGAAAGCCTGTCCAATTTGGGAGTTCAGAATTATGGGCTTAGTTCCCAAGTTTTCCAGTTTGTTCTTTGTAAATAATAAGGATGATATTTTTAATCTACTATCCATCTTACTATTTCATATTTCAATTTTCTTAGAACCAGAGCAGAGAGGCACTAATTATTATAAGTACCCGTATTTACCACTGCCTGGTGTAGTCCATGTTTATTTGTTTATGTTTCTCCCTAGTGGAACACTAGCTCCAGGGCAAGAATTAATGTTGTTCTCTGGTATATTTCTAGTGCCCATGACTAACACAAGGAAGCTCTCAATAAATATTTGCTAACTGAGAACATTGATTATTTTGCCAGGCTGAAGTAGGATGATGACTTCAGGGATGCTTATAGTTTTCCTACATTATCTCCACATATACTGTGGATTGCTGATTTCCTATCTACTCTTTCTCAAGAGTGTATATACAGTGCATAAATTTACTTGCTTCCACCATCTATTTTCTAGGGTCCTAAGTAATCAGAATACATAGTTTTAAAATAAGATTCTAAGACTCTTTCCCTGGTAATTTTTGCCTCCAACAGCAAAAAGATTTGACCTCTGGTAGAGGAAGGACAATAAAGTGTATTTTCCAGGTGTTCACCTGGAACCTTGGATATGGAGTGTTCTGTGATATTTTTCTTGCTTTTTGGCTTTTAGCTGGATTTCTGTAACTTAAATTTGCTGAATAAATCTGGATGAGTGAGGTGTTGTGTTCATTTTTATGAAGTTGAGAAGGATGGGTACATGATCTGAAGTTGACAAGAAGATTCTGATTTGTTTCCGTCAGGGCCAATAAGCATCCAGATTATCACATCTGCAAGTTTGGATTTAGTTTACATTGGGCCTTATCTTTAAATGTCCTTTCTTTTCTCCTTCTTTTTTATTTAATTTTATTATTTTATTTTACTATTTTATTTTATTTTATTTTATTTTTTGTACGTGGGATTTAACTCAGGGGTGCTTTACCACTGATCCATATCCTAGCTCTTTTCCTATTTTGAAACAGGGTCTTACTAAGCTGCTAAGGCTGGCCTAGAACTTGTGAATCTTCTGTCTTAGCCTCTTGAGTCACTGGAATTACAGTACAGATGTGTGCTGCTGCATTCAGCCTATATCCTCTCAAAAGTATTTGTGAGGCTCAGATTCTCCAATGCTTTCTGGATTTAGGCATGCATATATTTGAGTACTCTCATGTGTATTTGTATTCTTGGACACATCTATCTCTTCAGTTCTCTTACCTCCTATGTGGCCAGCCCTTGGTAATGTTAGGACTTTGAATTAGGAATGATTATGAGGCAAAATTACAGGCTTAAACGTAGTGTGTGTGTGTGTGTGTGTGTGTGTGTGTGTGTGTACGAGTTTCCACTTCAATTTCAGCTAAGAATAAAGTTTTATATTGCTTATTGTTGTTGTTCCTATGATAACATTCCATCTGGAACCTCAGGAAAGGGGTAGCCATAATAGGATTATGATATTCCTTCATTAAGTGGTCATAATGCCATCCTAATATCACCAGAATTCCACAACAAACTTAATTTGTACTTTGTTTTAGGTTTTTAGTTTATTTTGACTTGATTTTTGTATATGGTAAGACTTAGGGACCTACTTCCATTTTTCTGCATGAGGATGTCCAATTTTCTCATCAGCATTTATTAAAAGGATTGTCTTCCTTTGTAATTCCTTTTTTTTTAAGCAACAGAAACCTTGCTTCAGGTTTGCGGTAGGCAGCTTTGGAGATGGCCGATGACCCCTTGCCTATTATTTTAATTGCCTTTTGCATTGCTGTGACCAAAAATACCTGACAAGAACAATTCAGAGGAGGAAAAGTTTGGAGCTCATGATTTCAGAGCTTCTGTCCACAGTGGGCTGACTCCATAGTTCTGGGCCCAAGAAGGGGCAGAACATCATGGCAGAAGGGTGTGGCACCAGAAAGCAGCTCAGGATATGACAGCTAGATAGCAGAGAGAGTGAGCTCCTATCACCAGGGATAAAATTTTTACCTCAAAGCATGCCCGTAATGACCTACTTCTTCCAGTCTCACCCTACCTATATATAGTTGCCACTGAGTTAATCCATCAGTGGATTCAACCACTGATCAGGTTACATCTCTCGTAACTTAATAATTTCCCCTTTGAACATTCTTGGATTATTTCACACATAAGCTATTTGAGGACGCCTCATATCTGAACCGTAACATCCATTGATATGCACACTTGTGTGTTCCCTTTCTCTTGAGTGTAGACTGAACTTAGTGATTTGTGAAAAATGTGATGGGAGTCACTTCTGAGATTAGGTTATGAAAGACTGTGATTTTCATTTGGCACTCTGACTTTTTTACCTGCTCACTCAGATGGAGCCAGCTGTCAGGACAGTAACTGCTCACATGGCACAGAACTAACGGCAGCCTCTGGCTGGCGGTCAGTGAGGAACATACACCTTCACCACCAAGAAACTAACTCCTTCTACAGGAGTCTACCTGGGACCCTGCCTCAGTTGAGCCTCTGAACAATTGGAGCCCTGCTGACCCTTGCTTATAGCCTCTGGGGATGCTGTCAGTTGCTAAGTCAAGCTGATCGAAGAAACTATGAGCTGATCAGAGTATACTGTTTTAAACCAATAAGCGTTAGGGGTCTTTCGCGCTGCATTAGATAACTAATACATATCCAAAATCTATCATGAAAAAGTATTTTAAATAATTTATCAATCACATTTTACTTGGGATCTCATACAATATTAGTTAAAAGTAAAGGACAACAAATAAATTGAATTGCAAAAGGATCTGTTACCCAGTCATAAGAATCATTTATTTTCTCAGTTTCTAGGAATCATAAACTTAACAAATAATTATTGATAAAATGTTATACATTTTAATTTAGTAGTGTCTTATTTAATTCAATATGTTAAAAGAGTGAGAAAGAATAATAATTTTATGCATTGTCATCAATATAGCATTTTTGATGTTATATTTTTATCTTTTCACATTGCTTTACAAAAATTTTGAAATTGTAGATTTATCCCATTCAATTTATGGAACATATTTGCTAGAAACCTGATTTGTAAAATCATTCTTCATGTTCATATTAACCAAGTTGAATTTACTTTTTGTCAGAAAAAGCCTGATTTAAAAACTTTAAATATGTTAATATGTATTTTAAGAGTATTATATAAACCACAGAGAAATAAATTATGGTACACACTGTGAAGATCCTTTTCAAATGCCAACTAAAAAGCGTTGGGTTTATTTCTGCCTCCAACAGCAAAAAGACAGATTGGCTTCAGATGGAAGAAGGAGAAGAAGGTATGTTAGCCAGGTGTTTATCTGGGAAAAGGAGCTACGGAAGAATTTCTAAATTTGGTAATAGATAATGTGAAGGTTCCTGCCTTATCACCAGTGTCATTCAGAGTGAAGCTTAAATCTCTTTGGCATTTCTGTCTTTGGAAAAAATAAAGTTATCATTTAAAATGCTAGTAATTTTATTTTAAAAAAGAAACAGTTTTATGGAGGAAGATACCCTGCACAGAATAGGAAGTACATTATAGAGAACATGAATATTAACTTTTATTAATTGGCTTGTAGGAATTGGATGAGATGCTTGATGTGAAAATGGCTAGCATAAGCCCTAATACTACAGGTACCATTGTTTATTTGTTTTGAAATGCATGGCTTGAACCCCGTGAGGCTGTGTTCTGCAGGTGAGTGCCATGGCATCAAGGGTTACGTTATCTGGGAGCTTAAGATTTTGAACAAAACTTTAAGGTTGCTAGGGAAATTTCAACCTCCATAGCTCAAAATATTTTTTAAAAATTCTGTTTGGTCCAAGATCCTAGATTTTTCTTCTCTAGAAAGAACAAAATACTGGCCCTTAAGACAACATGGGAGAAAGCTGGCTGACCCAATAGGCTGTTGAACTTTGGAATGGGCTACTAAGTGAAATTGTGAAATCCCAGTCTCTGGCTGTCTACAGAAGTAGAGTATTTTCTCATCTGTCTGGTATGTTAGGACAGAGATGGGCTATTGGGGCAGGGGAATGAAGATGATCTCTCAAACTCTATCTAATCCTAAAACTGTCTCAATTCTGTAATGAAATGCACAGTGTTGGGTAACAGGGAAATAAAAACAACTCCTTTCAAGAAGTCTTTTTATAAATAAGAATTGGGAATTCTTGGGAATTTTCTTAGGAACTGATGAGTAAAAGATCTGTAATATATCATTGCTCTTATTTATAATCTTGTTTGTAACTTTTTTCTTTTTTCTTTTTTGTTTTTGTGGTGCTGGGGATTGAACCCAGGGCCTTGTGCAAACCCTTGGCCACTGAGCCACATCCCCAGTTCAAGTTTGTATTTTATTTGGAGACAGGGTCTCACTGAGGTACTTAGCATCTCACTTTTGCTGAGGCTGGCTTTGAACTCGAGATCCTCCTGCCTCAGCCTCCCAAACTTCTGGGATTTGATACAATTTTGTGTATCAAAATATTTGTACATGATGTATGTAGAGCATCTTACTGTAATTATCATCCACACAGGTCTCTTTTCTCTTCCAGTCTGTGTGTTCTTTCTGGGTCAGTACCACCTCTTTATCTTTATATTCCTAGAACCTTGCACAGTCCTGGAATATGAAAGACACAAACCCATGGAATCAGCTCTGAACTTTTAAAGGACAGACTGACCAATAAGATCCATCCTGTGCCTACCCTCTAATGCTCTGTACCTTTTCTCATAAGAATTTATATTTCTCAGTTTTGAGTCATTGTCCTTTCTAATTCCTTTATGTTCAATATTGGTTTTGTTTTTCTTATGACCAAGAGAAAGAGTATATTTTAGTGGCAAGGCATGGACTCTGCCAGAATGAAAATCTTGCACAGCCTGTTACCTGTGTGACCTTGTGCAAGTTTCCCTATCTCTGTATGCCTCAATGTCTTCATCTGTAAAGTGGAGATAGCAGTATTCACCTCAGAGGGGTTTACAGAGGACTAATGCAATGAAGTAGCTGATGAGCTTAGCACAATAATCATAAACACCGGAGAGAAAAATAGTATCTATTGTTGACTTGCCTTTGTAGCCTTGCAGCTCTTGATACTCACCCCTTATAACCTTACAGTACAGGTTGAATTGAAATAGGTCCAGGTTTGGTGAGAAATTTGCAATGGCTGCAGTTGGTAGAGGCTTATACTAGAAGGTTACTAAGTTAGCATTTGACTTAGCATTTAACATGTTTTAATTCAGCATGTTTTAATTGCAAAGTTTATTGTAATTATTATTTTTATTAAAAAGAAATGCTCTCACTTAAACTCTCAACTGTCCTTTCTGCACTTCAGTAGAAATACATAACCTCTCTTAATACCAGGTGTTTCCATGTGAATTTTCTGAAGTAGTATCTCACATGTTCATTGGAACCCATTCTAGAGTAGGTCATGATGGAGTTCATAGACTTCCTTCCAGAGAAACATAATTGTTATAACAAGTGGGATACTTTTATGATGCTATGTAAATAAAAAATGCTAGTGTATATGTTTTCATGATCATGCTCAGAGTGGTTTAAAACAGTTTTTAAGATAGGAATAGACATTTATATAAATGACTATTATTTTTTAATCTTTTTTTAATTGAACACAAATGGGGTACAACTTTTCATTTCTATGGTTGTACACAATGTAGATTCACCTGATTCATGTAATCTTACATATATATAAGGTAATACTGTCTGTCTCAGTCTATCTTTCCTTGTCCCACTCCCTCCCATCCAATTTTCCTCTGCATCATCCAAAGTCCCTCCATTCTTCTCTTGTCCCCACCCCCTGTAACCCTTCCCCCTCCCCCATTATGTATCATCATCCACTTATCAGAGAAAACTTTTAGCCTTTGTTTATTTGGACTTGACTTAATTTCACTCAGCATGATATTCTCCAACTCCACCCATTTACCAGCAAATGCCATAATTTTATTCTTCCTTATAACTGAGTAATATTCCATTGTGTATATATATCACAGTTTCTTTATTCATTTGTCAATTGAAGGGCATCTAGGTTGGTTCCACAATCTAGCTATTGTGAATTGAGCAGCTATGAACATCGATGTGGCTGCATCACTGTGGTATGCTGATTTTAGGTCCTTTGGGTATAAATTGAGGAATGGGATAGCTGAGTCAAATGGTGGGTCCATTCCAAGTTTTCTGAGGAAATGCCATACTGCTTTCCAGAGTGGCTGCACCAATTTGCAACTCTACCAGCAATGTATGAGTGTGCCTTTTTCCCCACATCCAACTTATTATTGCTTGTGTTCCTGATAATAGCCATTCTAATTGGGGTTAGATGAAAAATCTTAGAGTAGTTTTAATTTTCATTTCTCTAATTACTAGAACACTTATTCATATATTTGTTGATCACCTGTATATCTTCTTCTGTGAAGTGTCTGCCCAGTTCCTTAGCCCATTTATTGATTGGGTTCCTTGTATTTTTGGTGCAAAGTTTTTTAAGTTCTTTATAAATTTTGGAAATCAGTGCTCTGTCTGAAGTATGTATGGAAAAGATTTTCTCCCACTCTGTAGGCTCTCTTTTCACATTATTGATTGTTTCTTTTGATGAAAAAAAAGCTTTTTTGCTTGAATCCATCCCATTTATTGATTCTTCCTTTTATTTCTTGCACTCCGGTGGTCATGTTAAGGAAGTCTTGTTCTAAGCCAACTTGATGAAAATTCAGGCCTCCTTTTTCTTCTATTTGGTGAAGGGTCTCAGGTCTGATTCCTAGATCCTTGATCCACTTTAAGTTGAATCTTGTACAGGGTGAGAGATAGGGATTTAATTTCATTTTATTGTATATGGATTTCCAGTTTTGCCAGCACCATTTGTTGAAGAGACTCTTTTTTCCACTGTGTGTTTTTGGCACCTTTGTCTAGTATGAGTTAACTGTACTTATGTGGGTCTGTCTCTATGTCTTCTATTCTGTACCATTGGTCTACCTGTCTATTTTGGTGCCAATACCATGCTGTTTTTGTTACTATTGCTCTATAGTAGAGTCAAAGGTCTGGTATTGTGATACCTCCTGCATCATTCTTCCTGCCCAGGATTGCTTTGACTATTCTGGATCTTTTGCTCTTTCAGGTGAATATCATGATTGCTTTCTCTATTTCTATGAGGAACGTCATTGGGATTTGAATTGAAATTGCATTAAATTTGTATAGCACCTTTGGAAATATGGCCATTTTGATTATGTTAATTCTGTCTATCCAAGAACACAGGAGATCTTTCCATCTTCTAAGGTCTTCCTCAATTTCTTTCTTTAATGTTCTATAGTTTTCATTGTACAGTTCTTTCACCTCTTTTGTTAGATTGATTCCCAAGTTTTTTTTTTTTTTTGAGGATATTGTGAACGGAGTTGTTTTCCTCATTTCACTTTCAGATGATTCATCACTTATGTATAGAAATGCATTAGATTTTTGTGTGTTTATTTTATATCCTGCTACTTTGCTGAATTCATTTACTAGGTCTAGATGTTTTCTGGTGGAGTTTTTTTGATCCTCTAAATATAGAATCATGTCATAAGCAAATAGTGACAGCTTGAGTTCCTCTTTTCCTATTTGTATTCCTTTAATTTCTGTGGTCTAATTGCTCTGGCTAGTATTTCAAGCATGATGTTGAATAGAAGTGGTGACAGTTGGCATCCCTGTCTTGTTCCAGTTTTTAAAGGGAATGCTTTCGGTTTTTCTCCATTAAGAATGATGTTGGCAGTGGGCTTAGCATAAATAGCCTTTACAATATTGAGGTATGTTCCTACCATCCCTATTTTTTCTAGGGTTTTGAGCATGAAGGAGTGTTGTATTTTGTCAAATGCTTTCTCAGGATCTATCTAAATAATCATAACCTTAATCTTAATAATCATAATTCTTAACCTTAAGTCTATTGATGTGATGAATTACATTTATTGATTTTTGGATGTTGAACCAACCTTGCATCCCTGGTATAAATCCCACTTGATCATGGTGTACTATCTTCTTAATAGGTTTTTGTAAGTGATTTGCAAGTGAATTTTGTTAAGGATTTTTGCATCTATATTCATTAGAGATGTTGGTCTAAAGTTTTCTTTCCTTGATGTGTCTTTGTCTGGTTTTGGTATCAGGTATCAGAGTGATACTAGCTTCATAGAATGAATTTGGAAGGGTTCCCTCCTTTTCTTCTTCATGAAATACTTTCAGGAGTATTGGTATAAGTTCTTTGAAGGTCTTGTAGAACTCAGCTGAGTGTCTGTCTGGTCCTGGGCTTTTCTTTGTTGGTAGACTTTTGATGGCTTCTTCTATTTCATTGCTTGAAATTGATCTGTTTAAATTGTGTATGTCTGCCTGGTTCAGTTTGGGAGGATCATATGTTTCTAGAAACTTTTCGATGTCTTTGGGATTTTCTATTTTGTTGGAGTATAGAATTTCAAAGTAGTTTCTAATTATCTTTTCTATTTCAATGATGTCTGTCATCCTTTTTCATCGTGAATTTTAGTAATTTGAGTTTTCTCTCTCCTCTTTGTTAGTATGGCTAAGGGTTTATTTATTTTGTTAACTTTTTCAATGAACCAACTTTTTGTTTTGTCAATTTTTGAATTGTTTCTTTTGTTTCAATTTCATTGATTTCAGCTCTGATTTTAATTATTTCCTGTCTTCTAGTACTTTTGGTGTTGTTCTGTTCTTCTTTTTCTAGGGCTTTGAGATGTAATGTTAGTTCATTTAGTTGTTGACTTTTTATCCTTTTCTTGAATGCACTCAATGCAATGAACTTTCCTCTTAGTACTGCTTTATAGTGTTCCAGAGATTTTGATATGTTGCATCATCATTCTCATTTACCTCTAAGAATTTTTTTATCTTCACCCTGATGTTTTCTGTGATTCGTGCTTCATTCAATAGCATATTATTTTGTCTCCAGGTGTTGGAGTAGTTTCTGTTTTTTATTTTGTCGTTGATTTCTAATTTCTTTCCATTATGAACCGATAGAATACAAGGTAGTTTTTTTATTTTTTTGAATTTACTAAGGGCTGCTTTATGGTATAACATATGGTCTATTTTAGGGAAGGATCCATGTGCTACTGAGAAGAAAGTGTATTTGCTCATTGATGGATGGAATATTCTATATATGTCTGTTAAGTCTAACTTATTGATTGTGTTATTGAGTTCTATGGTTTATTTCTCTCCTCTCCTCCCTCCCTGCTTCCCTTTCCTCTACTCAGTACCAATCGAGATCCCTGTTTCCACCCCCACCATCCTTTCATTTCCCTTTTCCAGTCTAGCTTCCACATATGAAAGAAAACATGTTACCCCTGACTTTCTGAGTTTGGTTTATTTTATTTAGTATAATGTTCTCAAGTTCCTTCCATTTTCCTGCAAATGACATAATTTTATTCTTCTTTATGGCTGAATAAAACTTTATTGTGTATTTATATCACATTTTCTCCATCCATTCATCCATTGATAGACACCTAGCTGGTTCAATGGTTTGCTGTTGTGAATAGTGCTGCTTTAACATGGGTATGTTGTAGGGTTACAGTATGCTGACTTTAATTCTTTGGGATAAATATCTAGGAGTGGTGTAACTAGGCCATATAGTAGTTCCATTCCTGGTTTTTTAAAGAATGTCCATACTGATTTCCATAGTGGTTGTACAGTTCCACCAACAGTGTAAAAATGATTCTTTTTTCCGGGTCCTCTCCAACATCTACTATGTTCATGTTCTTGGTGACTGCCATTCTGACTGAAGTAAAATCTCAGTGAACTTTTGATTTTCATTTCTTTAATTGCTAAGATGGTTGGATATTTTTCATATTTTTGTTGGTCACTTTTATTTCTTCTTTCATCTGTTTAGTTCATTTGCTCATTTATCAATAATTGGGGTTTTCTTAGTTTTTTTTTTAAGTTCTTTATGTATTCTGGGTATTAATCATTGTCAGAATAGTAGTTAGCAAAAATTTTCTTCCATTCTTTACATTCCTTCTTCACATTCTGAATTGTTTCCTTGGCTGTGTAGAAACTTTTTAATTTGATGCCATCCCATATACTACTAACTTTTGGTATTATTTCCTGAGCTTTAGGGATTCTATTAAAAGTCCTTGCCTGTGCTTATATGCCTATATGTTGACCCTACATTTTCTTCTGTTAGTTGTATAGTTTCTGGTCTACTACCTAGGTGTTTGATTCATTTTGAGTTGATCTTCGTGCAGGGTGAGAGATAAGGGTCTAATCTCATTCTACTACATATGGACAACCCATTTTTCCAGCACCATTTTTAAAAAGACTGTCTTTTCTCCAATGTATGTTTTTGGCACCTTTTTCAAAGATCAGATGATTATAGATGTGTGTATTTGAATCTACATCTTCTATTCTGTACCCTTGGTCTATGTGTCTGTTTTTATGTCAGTACCATGAAGTTTTTGTCATTATAGCTCTGTAGCATAATTTGAAGTCAAGCATTGTGATGCCTCCACATTGTTCTCTTAAATTAGAATGGCTTTGGCCATTCTATTTGTCTTTTATTCTTGTCTTTTATTCTTCCATATGAATTTCAGTACTTTTTTCTACTTCTGTGAAGAATATCATTGGTATTTTGATAGGGATTGCATTGAATTTTATATTGCTTTTGATAGTATGGTCAGTTTAGCAATATTAGATCTGCCTATCCTATAATTTTCACTGCAGAGGTCTTTTATGTCTCTGGTTAGATTTATTCCTAGGGTTTTTGTTTGTTTATTTGGTTTTGGGGGCTATCATGAATGAGATTGTTTTCCTGATTTCTTTCTCAGAAGATTAATTATTGATGTATAGGAAAGCCATTGATTTTTTTAATGTTGATTTTGTAATCTGCTAGTTTGTTGAATTTGTTTAAATTACTTATTAGCTCTATAAGTCTTCTTTGGAACTTTTAAAATCTTCTTTGTAGAGGATCATATCATCTGTATATAGTGATAATTTGACTTCTTTCTTTCCTATTTTTATCCTTTTTATTTCCTTGTCTTGCCTAATTGCTCTGGCTAGAATTTCTAGTACTATATTGAATAGAAGTGATGAGAGCGACATGCTTGTCTTGTTCCAGATTTTTGTCTTCAGTTTTTCCCCATTCACTATGATGTTGGCTTTGGGTTAGTCACATATAGCCTTTATGAAGTATGATAGCCTTTATAGAGTAAGTTCCTTCTATCCCTGTTTCTTCAGTGCTTTTATCATGAATGGGTACTGAATTTTGCCAAAGGCTTTCTCTACATCTAGTTAGCTGACAAAGTGATTATATTTATTGATTTGTGTATGTAAAGCCATTCTTAGACCCCTGGAAAATCACTAACTTGGTCATGATGTACAATCTTTTTCTAATGTTGAATATAAACTTATAATATTTCATTAAGGATCTTTGCATTTAAGTTCATCAGAGATATTGGTCTGTAATTTTTTCTTTGCTGTGTCCATATCTGGTTTTGGTATGAGTGTGATACTGGCTTCACAGAATGAATTTGAAAGTGTTCCATCCCTTTCTATTTCATGGAACAATTTGAGGAGCATTGGTATTAGTTCTCCTTTAAAGATCTGGTATAATGCAGCTGAGAATTCATCTGGTCCTGGGATTTTTTCCTTGCTGGCAGGGTTTTTAAATTAATTAATTAATTTTACTGCTTCTATCTCATTACAACTTATTAGTCTGTTTAGGTTTTCTATGTTCTAATGATTCAATTTTGGCATGTCATATGTGCTAGAAATGTATCCATTTCTTCTAGATTTTCTAGTTTATTAGAATATAAATTTTCAAAATATTCCCTCATGACTCTCTGGATTTCCATGATGTCTGCAGTGCTTTCTTTTGTCTCTAATTTTACTAATTTGAGTCTTCTCTTTTGGTTAGACTAAGCCTTTATTGATCTTATCTTTTCAAAGAAACAACTATTCATTTTACTAATCCTTCATGTTTTTATTTCATTCTCTTTGTCATTGATTTTGACTCTTGTATTTCCTGACTTCTACTGGTTATGTAATTGGGTTGTTGTTGTTTTCCTAGAGCCTTGAAATGTATCATGAGGTTGTTTATTGGGAATTTTTCTGATTTTCTTATATACGTACTCATAACTATGAACAGTCCTCTTAGAACCATCTTCATATGGTCCCAGAGGTTTTGTTTTCATAGTTTCTGTAGTTTTTTGTTGTTGTTGTTGTTGTTGATTTCTAATTTCATTCCATTATGATCAGATAAGATGCAAGGAATTACATACATCAAAAAAATTTTTTTGTATTTGCTAGGAGTTGTCTATTTTGGAGAAGGTTCTATGTGCAACTGAAAAGAAACTGAATTTGGTTGTTTTTGAATGAAATATTCTATAGGCTTCTGTTCAGTCCATTTGATTTAACATGTAGCCTTTGTGTTAATTCTGTTTTTCCCTCTCCTGGATGTCCACAAGTGGAACCTGAGCCCTGCTCTCCACTAGCTCTTCCTACTTGAGGCCTAATTGTTAGTTTGGGGTTTTTGTCTCTTTTTTTGTTTGAAGTGTGAGTATGGTTAGCTTGTGTGTGGAACAGGTGCACCATCTCTTGACTAGGTTTAGCTCAGTAGGAGAGTCTCTAACTTGTGAACTTATAATGTCCTAGTAGATTCATGGCACCTCAATTTCTCTGTCTAGAGTCCTGTATGACTGGAAGAGACTTGAGATTGGCTTCAGCCTGTGCTAACATTAATTCTTGCAACCAGGTCAGTGGCTTCCAGTATAACCAGATAACGACCACTTTGGGGGCCATGTCTCCCATCCCTCAAGCCAGTATCTTGCAACCTTGGAACCTCAGGGACCACTAGAGCATCTATAGGTCACAGGTAAGGACTGCCAGATCTCTACTCACTGATACATCTTTGATTCCTCAGATTTTTCCAAATGCCTTTTAACTGTTCAAGTCTTTCTGTTGGATTACCTGACATAGACCCTGGATAGTCACATAGGTTATTTAGAAATTTAGCAATTTGGATAGGTAAACAGAAACTTTTGCATTTTTATTTATATACAGCAAGTATATACTAGGGAATATGGAAGCTTATGGAAACTTTTCCTTTGAGTACAGGGATAAATGCTTTATTTCTTAAGAATTTAGGGGTTTAGACAAAGATTTATGATGCTGTAGCTTTCCCCTTATCAAAATTCCTGTGACTCATCTCTATGGCAGAAAATTTGTATAACCATACTTTTTAGTTGATGCATAAAAGGACAGAGGACAGAGAATATAGAGGCTTTGTGCATCCACTTGTCAGCTCACTCTGACACTTTTGAGCTGATCTTTAACTTACATGGAATAAAAAGTATCTTATTAGAAGGGGGTGGAGTTTTGGGTGGATAGGTGAGAGGGTGCTTTACAGGTTGGGGAGTAGGCAGGAGGCTTTTCTCCTCCTGTCCCTGGTCTTTTCTTTTACAAGGAGGCATATTAAAAGTATTGATTTATGCCATAGGAATGTTATCGATGATGAACTGCTCAGAATGTTCTGAATATATGTACTAATCTTAATCAAAGAAAGTGCCAGAAGCAATGGCCAAGAACACCGGGTTCTTATTTACTGTTATGTGATTTATGTAGTACCAAGAATTGGATTGAGTGCATTTGCTGCCTCTAGGCACTACTTTTGATTGCTTCTAATTCCTTTAAGCTCCTTTGAAAGAACACAAAGTCAGATAACCGGGCAATGATGATTTCAGCCTGCGGAGGATTAATTCCTTCCATTTAATGATATTATGCTTGATAGAAAGGATGTTGTTTGGAGATAAAGAGCCAGAGGATCACAAGTATTCCCAAGACTCAGGTCCATAGCCCAGGCTCATAATTTCTTCTACTAAAAAGAAACTCATAACAACTACAACAACAAAATTCTTCCAAGTTTCAACAAGTATTTTCTGCCAATATCTTCATTTGAGTCCTGACATGACTCAAATTTATGATTGAGATCAATTTTTTTGAAGATAAACATAATGATATTATATTCAAGCATGGGCCCCATGTTTATAGAAATGTTCTTACAAAGATGATTTGGAAATATATAGATAGATATAGATATGTAGATATAAAATAAAACCATTTTCGTTTCCAAAATAAATTACTCAAGCATTAATAGTTTTCTTTTAGTCTGGGGTTTGTCTTTGTTTTTCGTTCTTATTCTGATTTTTTCATCTGGGGAAGTCATCCAGAAGACTAATAATGGTTTTACCGAATTAAAGGATCAGAAGTTAAAGTCACTTCAGTAAACAGTTGCGTATTATCTACTTTGGGCTGAGCATTTGGAATATAAGATGATGAGGCAAATCCTTGAGATAGCATTTATGAGAATCACCAGGAGGAACTGTTCCACTGCAGACTGCTGTGTCCCACCTTCACGGTTGTGATGCAGCAGGTCTAACATGGAGACCCAAAATAAGCATATCTGAAAGTCCCCAAGTAACATTGATGCAGCTGGCCTATGAATCACAAAAGTATATAATTAAACATTCCATTAAATTCCAGCAGACTTGTCTGCTTAAGAATTCACAGGGTGCTTAAGGTGGGATTCATGAGTGCTCCTAAGTCTGTTGTATGAGGGACATGGGAAATAGGAAAAGCTTCCAGCAAAGGATGATAACTGAGCAAGATTTGGGACGTTGAATAAGAATTAAAAGAAGACCAATAAGGGAAGCAGAGGAAATTTTTAAGTTCTGTCTTAGTCTTTTTGTGCTGCTATAACAGAATACCACAGACTGGAGAACTTATAAGGAAGAGAAACTTATTTCCTCACAGTCTTGGAGTCTGGGAAGTTCAAGATCTAGATGCCAGCATCTGGAATCTGGTGAGTGTCTGGTGTCTGCTTTCAAGATGACACCTGGAGTGCTGCCTCCTCTGGAAGAAACCCTGCTCCTCACAGGGCAGAGAGCAGAGGACAGAGAACACATTCCTACAATCCCTTTTCATAGTGGCATTAATGTATTCAATGCATTCATGACCTTATCACTACCCCAAAGTCACCACCTCCCAATATTGCCACATTGGAGATTGAACTTGTAGTACGTGAGCTTTGGAGAGGTCAAAACATTCAAACCATAGCAAGCACCAAGGCACAGAAATACACAGAGGCATGCCAGAATATGATTTTTTCATTCATTGAACACATTTTGGCTGATTATCTATTATATCTTGAGAATAAAGTAGTGAAAAATAATGTGTTTAAAGCAACTCTTACCAATAAATGACTTGAATGGAGCCTGAGTAGCAGAAAGGAAGGATAGGAGATGGGCCTAGAAAAATGGTTGAGGACCATTAGTGACTCATTGATAATGTGTGCCATGCTAAGAAACTCAGATCTTACCCGCTAGGTAGTAAGAGTATTTTGGAAAGAGCCCCTTGACAGTAGTGCAGAGAATGGATTGGAGGGCAACAAAATACAAAGAGTAAGAAAGCTACTGCAATACTCTGGGTAGGAGAGGACTAGGGGTCCATCGAAGTTGATTGCACTTGTGAGTCATTATGATATTTAAACATGATTTTTATGCATTTCTTCTCTGCAAGTCCATACCATGTGTCTCCTCCCCTTAGAATGAAAATTGTTTGGAGGCTAGGTAATTAGTTTTATATGAAAGGTTGTAGAATTACACATGGGCTCAATCAGTGTGAGAGAAATTTTATTCCTTCATAATCATCTTAGTAATTCAGTCAATAAGGGAAATAAAATTGACTAGTGCTCTTTGAATATTTTAACCATTTTAAAATAAGTTCTTCACCATTAAATTCATGTTGTTAAGATTTTCCAGTGGCTCTATTAGTGTTCTAAACTGAAAACTGTCTTTAGATATTATAGAAGACATTGGTTAAATTTTATATAGAGCACAGATCAAAACCTATTTTTCCCTTGGTTAACCTCACGAAGTACCCTATCAAAATGATGAAAATCACACAAACCGTCATTCATACCCAAATCCTTTTTGGTTAATTTATGTCTTTGATTATATTTTCAACTCTTGCCATGTCAAAGTGTCCTATTTGGTGGAAGCCTATTCTGTGGTAAGCAGAATTTCTAAAATGGTCTCCCAAAGGTGTTCTGCCCTCCTTCCTGGAACCTGAAAATAAACATTATCACTCCCATGATTTTGTTATATTGTATTGCACAGTTGACCTTAATATAGGGAGATTATCATGTTGGACCTGATCAATCCACATGAGCCCTTAAATATAGAGATTCTGTCCAGCTGGTAATAGAAGAGAAAAAGAAATTCAAAATATGAGAAATTTTCCAGGACTCTGGGCTGGGTTTAAAATGAAAGGAAACTTGTGAGAAGGATCATGTGTGGCCTATAGGCATGGTGGGTGGACCCCTGTTTGTAGCCACGGAGAAGGAGGCCTCAGACCTATAGCTGCAAAGAATGGATTCTACTAGCAACCTGAATTAGCTTGTATTATGGGATAAGTTTTCTCTCTCCAAAATTCATAGTTGAAGTCCTAATCCCCAGTACCTCAGAATGTGACTGAATTTAGAGATTTTTTTTTAAAAGAGGTAATTAAATTAAAATGAGATCTTTAGAGTACCCTAATCCAATACGATGTCCTTATAAGAATAGGTTAGGACACAGACATGCACAAAGAGGAGAAGATGACATCCTACAAGTCAAGGAGAGAGGGCTTAGAAGGAATTTTGTTGACAGACACCTTGATCTTGGACTTTCAGCATTCATAACTGTGACAAATACATTTCTATTTCTTCAGCCATCCAGTGTGTGGAACTTTGTTATTGCAGTCTTAACAAACTAAAGCAACTAGGAAGTAGATTTCTTCCCAAACAGACTGACACCATGGTTTTGGTCTTGGGAGACAAGTTGGACTTCTAACCTGCAGAACTTTGAAATAATAAATGGATGTTCTAAGCAATACATTTGTGGTGACCCTTGTAATATTCCTAAATTATTAATTCATGCATACATCATTTAAATATTTTAGAATTCTATTTTAAGATTTTGACATCTTGAAAATGTCAATTAAATATTATTTAATTCAGGTAGAAATTTATCTGGTTTTAGAATTAATAGATTTTCTTTCAGTTTAAAAATATGTTGACACTTTTATTTAGGGTATGAACAAAAGCAATACCTATATAGTCACACCATCTTTATTGCTGTAAACTAAGTATATGCCCAGATATTTTATGGAAGGAGGTGGTATTAACTCTAAAGCCAGGTTAAATTAAAATAAGTCAGAATTTTGGGGGAAAGACATAATGGCTCAGAGTGAGTAGTAATTTATACTAGATAATTTCTAATTTCCTTGAGAATCTGGATAAATTATTATCTTCTCAAAATATCTGGATATATGCTTTTTGGATCAGATCTATATTTCTCAACTTCATATTTAGTAGATGTCATCCTACCCCATTACAAATCAGATTGTTCAATGTAAAGAATTCAAGCTTAGAACTCATAAAGTGTGATACATTTTTAAATGTTTACCTAGTAAGTAAATTCATTAAGTTCCACAAACTCTCAGAGGTAGTACAGTTATTTTAAGAATATGTTGAATTATCTGTCTTCCTTAATAGACCACCTCAATAAACTCCTTAAGAACAAAGCCTGAATAATTTATTTAAAAATATTTATTTTACTTCTTTGTGGTATTGGGGATTGAACCCGTGCATGCTAGGCAAGTGCTCTACCACTGAGTTATATCCCCAACCACTTAAAACATATTTATTTATTAGCTCTTAATTTTTAATTGGCAAATAAAAATTGTATAAACTTATAGTATACAAATTAATGTTTTGCACTATGCATTCATATGGAATGGCTAAATTGAATTATATGGCATATACTTTACCTTATAAACATCATTTTTTGTATGGTGAGAACAGTTAAAATCTACTCTCAGCAATGTCCACATATAGGACCCATTGCTATTAATTCCAGTCGCCACATTATATGTTAGGTCTCTTGAACATTTTCTTCCTGACCAAATGAAATTTTGTATCTTTTGACATTCCCCCATTCTCCTTTCACAATTTAATATTTATTTCTTTAAAATTAAACACATTTTAATTATGTTCATCACCTAATTATTACTTTTTAAAGATGAAGCCAGAATACCACAAACTCTTACATAAATTAAAACAAGTTATTGATCCCCTAGCATGAAAATCCTACGCATCCAAGAGCAGTAACAGCATATAATGGATGACTTAGCTAACCTTTACTACAGTTGTCTGAGAATCTCCCTCCTGGACACCTCGTAGCTATGAGTATGAATTGAACCCTTCTTAAGTGGCTGACCAAGCACACCAAGTTAAAGATAAATTAGTCAGCTTAAAAATGAAAACCAACAATCAAGGAGCACTTTTATTTATAGTATAAATCCCTACTGCAGAGGAGATAAATGAGATCAAATGCAGAGTTTGTAGGAGTGAGAGGAATATCTGAGTTTTTGTCACATACTGCAATTTCCTCTGAATAATTTTGGAGCCTGAGTAAGAAAGTCATAGACATTTATCAAAATAGCATGTCTGTCTCTTTTTTTCCCCCTAGAAACTTTCTATTTTAAAACTTATATTTGGAAAGAACTAATTTTTTCACTTCCTGACCATTGTTCACTTACTCATTAGCTTGATAAATTTCACTTGACTATTCCCATATGTTTTATCCACTGTGTGAATATATATGCATAATTGCTCATTTCTCATTCTCTCTATTGTGAGTACATTCCTGATCATGAACTCTTTTTATAGGATTTTCAGGCAAGAGAAAATAGATGGGAGTGAAAAATATAACTGGCTGTTGTGAAGATTAATGACAATTCTAGAAGAGGGTTGAGATGACAGCAGATCAAAGGCACTGGCTTACCATTGTTCCTTTATCACCTAAAATAGCACATAGGAGGCACATGGTATTTATTGAACAAGTAAATGAGAATTCAGGATTACCTGAGGGCTTTTTTTCATCGAGTTTGAATCATTTCCCAGATGTATATTGGCCCATATTTTCTCTTCTGTGAATTTTCTATTCACATGCTTGGTCATTTTACTGAACAATGTTTTTAATAACTTGTAAAACATGTATGCACACATATATATTCTTTCTAACCATTCCATAGATGTTGCAAATATCTCAAACTTATTGTTTATCATATTATTCTTCAGGTTACAAAACTCTTATTTTATGTAAAAAAAAAAAATCTTAAGATTCCAAAAAGACTTTCCCTATTCAGAGATCAGATATTTGTTTATATCTTCTTTATTTTAAATAGCATTTTAGACAGTTAATCCATTAATTCATTTGACTTTTATATTGCTGGATGACATTAGGATCTAAATTAAATTTATGTCCTCTGCTAAAAGAGTCAATATGTTTCTTTCTTAAATAAAAAATGTTTATTATCTCACTTTTCCATGAGTCAGGAGTCCATGCACAGGTCAACTGGATCCTCTGTTCAGGGCCTCACAGAACCACAACCAAGATGTTGACAGGGCTGTGGTCTCAACAAAGGTTGAGTGTCCTTCCAAGTTCACGTGTTTGTTGGCAGTATTCAGTTTCTTGCACCTAGAGGCTGCGGCTCTACATAGGCAGTGCACCAACTGACTATGCATTTCCTAGGCTAGCAGGAGAATGTCTTTTTGTTGTTGTTGTTGTTTGCGGGTACCAGGGATTGAACTCAGGGGTACTTGATCACTGACCCACCCCCCCTGCTCTATTTTGTATTTTATTTAGAGACAAGGTCACACTGAGTTGCTTAGCACCTCACTTTTGCTGAGGCTGGCTTTGAACTTGTGATCCTTCTGCCTTAGCTTCCCAAGGTTCTATTATTTTTAAGGGTTTCACTTAATTTATGCCAAGTCCACCATGACAATCTTTCTTTTAGATTAGCCTAATCACTGGTGTAACTTCCCATCACATTCACAGGTCCCCCCACACTCAGGGAAAAGGATTTTTCAGGATGTGTATAGGAGGGTCATAATCTTAGACTTCTTTCTACCATATCAACAATGACTGTGATGCCCTCTGAGGCTGACCTTGATTTGACTTTGCAGAAGCCCTCAAGTAGAACTGCTATAGCAAGACAGTTAATGTTTTGTTATAAAAAATTCACTCTGGCTGTTTGAGCAGAAAAGGAATTTATTAAATGTATATTAGGTAAGTTACAGGATCAACCAGGGGCTTTGACAATCATGGTGGTGACCATGCGGATAGCACAGTTCAATACCACACTGCAAATCCGTATGCCACTGCCACTCCTGACACAGTATATATTTGATAAATGTTATCATTACTGGTCACAGTCATTATGTGGTCAGTTTCTGTTGCAGCTGTGCTCTTGTCTCTGGTCATCAATTTTGGGCTTATAAATTTCATTGAAAGATGCAGTCCTTCTTATGAGAAGATGGAGCCAACTCTAGTAGACATCAGATTCAAAAGTCAATCTCTCATAATATTTTAAGATCTGTGTAGCCTCTTTGTATTACAAGGGAGATATTTATTATTATTATTATTATGATGATGATGATGTTGGCTTATGCTATAAAGGAATATAAGATTCTGTGGGGGGTTATTTTTGATTATTCAATTTTCAATCATACACAAAAATTAGAATAGTTTATTGAATCACTCTCTACTTCTCTCTACTTTTCTAAGTCAGATTCAATATTACCAAGATTTTGCAACATTTGCTGCATCTAAGTTAAATTAATGCATTATATTTGATTGGATGCTAACTCTGGGTGCTTTAATAGCTCAACTTTTTTTGTAAGGTAGAACTGGATGCTTCAGATTGTTTCTCAGCAGTAAACCCCCAACCTCCAGATGTCCCCTTTTTATGATGTCCCCTTTTCACCACCAGTTCAGGTGGTGAAATCCTGATACTTCTGTTATAAAATTTCTCATGATCACTTTCATGTAATAGTTCCATCCACTGGCAATTTTTCTTGGCTGAAATATTTCATTAGGAGTTTTAAAATGGTGATTTTTCTAATGCTATCATTCTTTGAGTATTTACCAGTTGGAATTTGCTTATCATTTAGAGCTATTTGGCTACTCTAATATACAGGAGAGCCAGGACAAAGGCAAAATAAATCATCAACATGTAGACATTGTCAGATATACCCAAAGAGTACGCAAATTAGTTCACAAATGCAGTGAGCTCAAAGTTTATGTTCCCTAGAACAGAATCTAAAACATCCTCTTTAAACTACCAAAGAAGATTTGAAAAACATGATTATATAATCAGGGCCCTGATGAGAACTTTGGCCTTAAACCATTTCTGATATCCCAGTGAAAGCTTAGTTATTTTGGTAAAAAATACTTGGGTTAGTTATAGTAAGTAAGATGGAATGTATTCTTCATATGACATCTATGACCAGACTGTCCTGAGGATTTTTAATCTCCAAGGGAGTTGCCAATGAATTCTGAAAGGGCAACATGCCTCACAGTGTTAGGGACTGTCTTCCTCTGAGTGTGCCTTTGTACGCAATCCAGGGATTCATCAATTTTGATGACAGTTGTTCTCAAATTACTACACTATCTCAGAAATTGTGAATTAAGGCATTTTTTCAATTTTCTCTCTATGAAACCTACATCACTTTGGTTCTCAATTTTCCATTATATTCTAGAAACATAGAATCTAAAAAGAATTTTTTTTATAAAGATTATTTTGGTATGTGTACAAAGTCAAGTTACAAAGCAGTTCAATTTTTTTTGTGTGTGGTACTATATGTTTATATACATTTCTCTTGGGATAGGAGGGCATCATGCAAAAATGGATGACTTCTAAGTAGAAAAATGTAGAAATAAATCCAAATTATGTAAATGAAATGAATAATTGGTCTATTCTTCCCAGTAGTATATTTCCAAAATAAGGCTAATGCTGTTCGTTTTAACAGAGTGAATTTTGACTTAGCAACTTACAAGACATATTTGACCTGAATCTGATTATATTTGGTTTTATTTAAAAGCAACGTTTCTGAAAGTCCTATCCTAAAGATGTGCATAAAAGCAAACTACAAAAACTCTCTTTGCTCAGTTAAAGCTGTTTTTAGAGCATGAGGACTGAATGAAGCTTCTTGTGGTTGATTTTGGGTTGCTTCATTACCTCAGTTCTCAAAGCAATGCCATCACATCTGATAAAATCTGCACTAATGACATGTCAGCAAGAAATGAATGAAAATGTCCATTTCACTATTAAAGCCCAAGAAGCTGAGGGGATCTCTGGAAAAGGTCAGCAGGGTTTCTGATGCTTTTAAAGGACTATCTGCTGAGAAATTGACAATGATTAGTCAGCCTCAGCTTCATCTTGTGAAGAACTTCCTTTGGCATGTTGGCCAAAAAGTGCTCGTGATTTTTTTAGCAGTAGTGCTTTTGATCAGAATATTTACCTCATACACATGGCCAACAACATTTGCCAACTAAGCCAAGCAATGAATGAATATCTCCCTTTCAAATCATTCTAAGTGGGCTTTTATTTTTCTCTTTTCCTCTGAAGTTTAATCAAGTGTATTGACTTGTCGCCTGGAATGCCAATGAGTATCCATTTACTAGAAAAAAATATATACTCTCATTCCACTTTTTTTCCAAAATTACTTAAAAAGGGGGGAGATTCAAATTTCTGGCTCCGATGAAGTTGACAACTTTTACAGCAGCAGAAAAGACTTCTTTCAGTGTTGTTGGCCAAGTCTTTGGTACCAGTGCAAACCAATCTGTACAGCAATGCATTCCAATGTCAAGGGTTGCTTTTCTCTTCACCAAAGCTACAGAACTTTCATTGCCAACCATCACAGGTGCTTCATTTTGAACAAAATACCAGAATTTTCTTTCAGTTAAAGTTCTTCTTGGCAAAGAAACCATGTTGACAGCCCTTAGAGCTTATAAAAGGAGCTCACAAAATAGAAATTCATACAGAACTCATTTGCCCACATAGATGTAAGTAGATTTATCTGGTTGAGTGCTAAAGGGAGAAGATTTTTCCACCATGATTCCATTTAAGACATTCCAGGAAATGTCACTGATGATATATTAGAGAATAGGATTTTACAGTGACACACAATTGGTTTGAATTCTTTGGTTCACAAATGAGGTCAACAGTTTGAATGGCAGCTGTGTCCACAGTCCCTAGTCCAGTTCCTGCTTGTACCTGTCAATGTCATTGGTAATCTGTGGGTTGCTTCAAGATAAGCTTTGGCTGTTGAGGCAGATGGATGAAAATTCACTGTGTTCTGAGTACTTTCAGATGGAGCTCAGGGAGAGTTGTTATCTTCTTTGGTTAAAAGTACCTCCATTGGCAAGAATCTTGGCACATCAGACACTGAAGTTTTAGGTTTCAAGTTAGGTACTGAAAGTAAGCCAAAGAGCATATAACCTTACTTCCCTCACTCTGTCCCCACTTACTTCCCTTTTTTCTTCCCTTATGCCCTTTCTTTTTTAATGAGGCCTAATCATGAGCATCATCATCATAATTACAATATTAACAACCAACATTTTGTGAATTCTTTTACTGTGTCAGGTTCAGTCCTTTGAGTTAGGTACTATTATTATTCCTCCTTTACCCTTGATAAAAATAAGGCACAGAGATTAGATATCTTGTCAAAATCACACCAGCGAAGCTATAGTCCAATCCAAGTCTTCTGACTCCTAAATTGAGCTCCCAACCTCTCTAAAAAATCATTATCATCTTGTCATGCAAAGTGCATACTCTGCTCTTCTATATGTGTTTGGACTAGGCAATATCTTAGCAGTGTAATTTTACTTTGAAAGCCATTTTTTTCCCCCACAAAACAATTTTCAACATAATAGCAAGGGAAAAATATTTTCTTTTTGTGAAAATCTCCCAGGGACCACAGACTTAAAAATTGTGACATAACCATTTTTTTTTCCCCAGAATAGTCTTTCTTGTTAATATTTAATGCTGAGGCCCTGGGGTAGTATTCCAGACATCATTGGGATAATCAGTTTGGACTCATGATTAATTACAAATATATTCCCACTACTTGCCATGCATGGATGGTTTGTAAAATTGCCTTTCTGAAATTCTGTGAAATTCTTTCAAATGCTTTAAAGAAAGGCAGATCTAGAATTTCTAGGCAGTACCCAGAGGTATCTGCATCTAGAGTGCGAGAGTGTGGGAACCTGTTTGTTGAGCATGGATGTCTGAAGCAGTTGCTGCTTCTTTATGTCCAGGAAGAAATCCACACACATCTTCATAACCTTTGTGAATTTTTGTACTTTACACTATTAATTGACAAAATTTGGAATAGAACCCTATAAATAAGTGATGTTCCCTGGAAATATATTTGTTTTATTGTAACAAGGGCAATACACGTTCATTTGGGGGTCATTTTATTAAATTAATTACTTTTTGAGAGATGTAAAGACTTCTTTCTTACCTCTTTTAACTTTCTGAATTAGCAAAGACCAAAGCTGATAATGATCTTTCATGAGTTTCAGCTTGGTAGGACTATATTTTTCAAAATAGTGTCTTGTCATTGCCTTTGTTGAGATTGGCGGATGCTCATTTTGAAACTGAGTTTTCATAGTTTTTTTGGCCATTAAACCAGAAGAAATAAAACCTCCAAAACTACAGTGCTAATTTTGCTGCATTGCTGCTCCTTCTGTGGTCTGGCCCGACTCGGTTGTGGCAGCAGAACATTTTCTCCCACAATCTACATCTGCTCTGCTAGCAAATCCTGGGCTTCAAGCTGTACCCAGAATCCAGCCATTCCTATCTTCCCACTACCACCTTGAACTAAATCACCCACCAGTTGCCTGATATAAATGATCTTAGTCTCTCATTAAATGGAGGCCATCTCTTGCCATCCCACACTTTGCTCTCCATCCCATTGAAGAATTATACTCTTATAATAAGAAACATTTCATGACTTTTCCTTTGCTAAAGCTTCCAATGGCTTCTGACCTAGTTTAGAATAAGATTCAGCATTCTCAGGCATACTGTACACGATCTTATCTGGGTTACTCTCTGAACTACTCCCATTTTACTGACACTGCTGCAGAACAATCCCCTCCTCCACCCACCTATCTCTGCAGTTTTGCATTTCTGCTGAGGCAGCTCTACTGCAGGCTGCAGAGTGGATTGCCTCTGTTCTGCACCCCCATCCTGGACCATCATCTCCTTAGGGCATGACCTTTTTGTGACAGATGGCAGGGACACTAGAGGCAAAAACTAGCCAAGTAAGCCATTTATATCCTCTGCTTGAGGGATGTTGGTTAACACCGTAAGACTTCATCTTTTATTATTCCCCCCTCTTAATTGTCTTAGCTACTTGGCTTTTTTGTTTTTGTTTTGTACTGGGGATAGAACTTCAGAGCTACATCCTCAGCCCTTTTAATTTTTTTGTTTTGAGACAGGGCCTAAGTTACTCAGGCTGATCTTGAACTTGAAATCCTTCTGTCTCAACCTTCCAAGTCTCTGGGATAATAGGCAGGTGCCACCATGCCCACAAATTGTTTTAATTAATGTATCTCTATGGTAAGTCTTAAAAAGAGGTAGTGTGATTCCTCCTGCTTTATTTTCAAAATATTTGAGTTGTTCTCATTTCTTTGTTTTTCCTGTAAAGATATATATTTTTACGAGAAATTGCATTAAACCTATGGATCAGGTAGTGGAGAATTAGCATCATTGTTATGTACTAATGTGTTGTGTACTCAGACATCCTACCCATGACCACGCTCTTTCTTTCATCAGAGTTGTGGTTTTCAGCACACAGATTCAATTCTTATTTTCTTAGATTTGTATCTAAGTATTTTGTTTTCATTGGAGCCATTGTAAATGGTATTTTTCCAGTTCTATGTCAAGTGCTTAGTAGCTTTTTAAATTTTTTTTTATTTTGGGGGTGTACAAGGGATTGAACTCAGGGGCACTTGACCACTGAACCACATCCTCAGCCCTTTTTTGTATTTTATTTAGAGACAGGGTCACACTGAGTTGCTTAGCACCTCACTTTTGCTGAGGCTGACTTTGAACTCTACATCCTCCTTCCTCAGCCTCCCCAGTTGCTGGGATTACAGGTGTGTGCCACCACTCCCAGCTTAGCTTGCTTTTTAATTGTTTTTCTATACCCTTTAGATTTTGTTTATTTACTTGTTTTAAATTTTATTTATTATACATATTTTAGATAATGTGATCACACAAATGTCAAAATTTTTATACTTTTGAATGAAGTCAGATAATTTTTTTGGCTAAATATTTAATAGTTATAAATGTTCTATGGTTGTTTGGAAAGAAGGGGTAATGTTTATAGGATATAAAAATTGTCTCTGATCCTTTTTTCATCCAGCATCTCACTATATTATTGAAATTCTTTATGTTCTTAGATATGGTCCTTCCTAGTTTTCTTTTTCAGTATGATCTGTCAAACGATAAGAATGACAGGCTTAAGTCCTTGATTAAGATTAGGTTAGTTTTCTTAGTTTCATTTTATGCATCTATTGCTTTTAATTGATGCATGCTATCTGCTTTTTTGAATTTTGTTTTTACTTTCAATGTCTTTGTCATTTGTCTAGGAATTTAAGTCTTTTATGTAACTACATTCAGATTTCTTATTATAAGAATTTACATTTAAAAATTCTTTTAACTTTACACTTTATATTCTTTATTGCTATATTGTTAACTTTCCTGTCTTTTTATGTAGGGACAATAGTTTTCTTCTTTATTTTCTTGAGGGATTTGAAAAGTATGGCCTCATTTACAGTTCTTTCTATAGTCACCATTATGCTTTCTAAAGCATAATTTTTAAATTTTACATTTTTCTAAATACAAAGGGGAAAGACATTCTTATAAGACAAAAGGACTTTTCTCTACTTATCCTATTTATCTCTCTTTCTACCTTCCTTACCCCTCCATTTCCTGCATTACTAAAAAAACTACAGATTATTTTGTAAATGTAGATTAATAAGCTAATATTTTATGTATATTTTATTCAAAATATATTATTTCACATTTTAATTTACCACATAACCATTTTAAATATAATAAAATAACTATTTTCTACTAACTTTATAACATGAGCTCCATGTTATTGAATCCTTCATTTTAATTCATCCCTTGATTCACTAGAAGTGTACTTTTGAATAATTGGTTTAGGAAGGATGCTTGCTTGGTCAGTTTGTGATGGTAAATGGAATTTTTTTCTATAGGTTTCAGATGATTGACATCTTTTCTGAGTATGTAACTTTATTGTCTTCCAAGGTGCTATTAAAGAAAAATAATGCTGCTAAATTTGGTGTGAGATTATTTTGTTGTTTTTTATCCTTGTAAACTTGTATATAATTACATAATCAGGGAAATGTAAATAAAAATCATAATTGGATGGTATCTCAACCTTTTCTTATTTAAAAAAGATGGCAAGGGTTGACAAGGATGTGGAAAAATTGGAAACTTTACACAGGTACACGGTTAGTAAGAATGTAAAATGGTGCAGCCACACTAGGGAAGAGATTATGGAATTTCCTCAAAAAATTAAAAGTGGAACAACAATACAATTCAGTAGTCCCGCTCCTGGGTACATACCCAGAAGAACAGAAGTCAGGACCTAAAGACATAATGCACTCCATGTTCATTGTTGTATTTTTGGTAATAACCAAGATATGGAAACAACCCCAATGCCCACTGACAGACCAATGGATAAAGCAAATGTGGAAATGTGGTGTGCACGTAAAATGGAATAGCATTCAGCCTTAACAAGGAGGGACATCTTACCATTCCAACATCATGCGTGGATCTGTGAAATAAATTTGTCACAGAAGGGCAAGTCCTGCCCAATTTCACTCATATGAGATATATAAAACAGTCAAACTTACAGAGCAGGAAATAGGATGGTTGTTTCAGGGAATAAGGAGGAAGAGAAATGAGTTGTTCCTTGGGTATAAAGTTACAGTTACACAAGATGAATAAATTCTCGATACCTGCTTCATAACATAGTGTCTGCAGTTAAAAATACAGTGTTTCAAGCTTAAAAATGTAATCGGATAAGTTTCATATTAAGTGTTCTCACCACCAGAGGAAAATAAAAACTGAAGAGATACGAGGAAGATTTTGGAGGTAATGAGTGTGTTCATTATCTTGATTGTACTGATGGTATCATGGGTGTTTCCAGATGTCCAAATTTGTCAAACATATCTATTCAAAGCATAAGAGGTATTTTTTTTTGGTAAATTAATTGCATCAATAAAGGCATAAAAATCTTTCCAGCAAATAAAGCACAAGGCTGGAACTGTCAAATAAACAAACAAACCCCCAAACATATATAAGTGATTTTGCTAGAATTTGTCTGAGGCTGAGTCACTTTTCAGCATCAGTTCTGCTGGTGAATGAAGAACATTTCTAAACTGGAAATGTTTTTCTTCTCAGGAGTTTATTATTGCTACTACTATTATTATTATTATTATTATTATTACTACTATCAAACATGCTTTTATGTCCTTGACACTCATCTTCTTTTTCATTCCTTTTATCTTTTCATCTGAGCCATATATCTCTTATCCTTTTGAATTTGCCATATTAGTAGTTTCTATTGTGTTACAAACCATGGTTTGCTTTTCCTTACTTAAATATGAAGCAGGTAGTTTAAAAATAACTACTTTCTTTGTTTTATAGAAGATATTCAAGAGTAATCTTTTGCTCTGAATCATCCTACCTTTTTTTCAATCTGTGTTGAATTGTTTTCTGTGTAATCACTTTTATTGTGCATGAGTGAGGGAGGACTTACTCAGACTTAGTGTTTGTCAAAACACAGGGTTATTGGCTATTTCAGGATGATCCCCTTCCTGGATTAAATTGCATAGCTTCTAGGCACACCAAGCATTCTGTCTTTGCAGAACCCCAGGGCCAAGACATATAACCTTCCTAATTGCCACTGTATGGGTCTTTGGATCTATAAGTTGATGGGGTATGTTAAGGACTCACCGGGTCCTTTGCTCTAGCATTCTTCCAGTCCATTGCTCAGGATGTTACCCATTTTCTTCCAGCTCTAGCCAATAGCTAGAGTGCTGTCACTGAAAGTACGTAAAAAGTGTATTAAAAGAAGGAGCATGGAAAGGAAATGGATGGTGACACTGGATGCTCTGTGAGTGTGGTTTAGATACACTGAGGTGTTGGCTATTCACTTTTCTGTTTGGCACAGACCCAACATCTGAGTTGTGATTGGCTGGTAGTATGGGGTGATGACAGGTTTGGATAGGGGCATGCGAGCTGGTGAAAGCGTCCTTCAACCCAATTCTAGGGCAGTTAGACTCCATTTCTTGAGTCTGTGAAGCATTTTTAAGTCACTTATTATAATTTTCAATCTTGAAACATGAACCTTGTAGCTAGAAATCCATCTTCACTTCTGAATTAATGCCGTTACTTACATTTCACTGGTGGAGTGAGTATTTTCTATATCTTTTAAGATATATTGCTGGAAATTTGGAGGAGGAATTGCTAATGAAGTACCATTTTTGTATGACTATCTTTAAAAGTTTAAAACTTAAAAAGAAATTCGGAACTAACATTTTTTTCTTAGAAGCCTCTGGGCTTCAATCATCTGGGAGGCAACAATTTATATCATTTTTCCCTTCCAAAAGAACACAGTGATTGATTTGCAATGTGATTAGATTTAAATTTACTGATCATGGACTTACAAAAATGTTCTTCGTCCATGCAACCCTTAACTGCTGCTTGTCCTTTCTTTGCAGGTGCTAGGGGCTGGCTCGATGGTGACCTTACCAAATTTGGCCCTAGGCTTAGCTACCATTGGAGTCTTGGCACTTGGTAACTCAACCATGCCTGGCATCCTTGCTCATTACCCAAAATATAACCTCTGTCAATCTTCACTCCTTTTGCTCCTCTTCATACGTCCTTGTACCTTTTCTTCCTTTGTGCCTGCTCTCCCAATTGCCATACAACCTTATCTTCTGGAAGTCCTGTTGCTTAGTTGACAACTCTTCTCTGCATTCACGTGCACTCTCTTCCCTGAATGCTAGAAAGAGAAAAAGTTCTTTCATTTTCTGGCTTCAATTCTTTAGTAATGACAACCATTTCCTATGGTAAATACACACACCCAAAAGCTTCACATCACCCATTTATAAACTCATGGGAAGTTCAGTCTACCCTCATATCTGTAATAGAGCAAGATTTTGTAATTAGGGAAACAGTCCTATTTCTCAGCATAGAGATATTAAGCAAGAGTTAAACAGGGCCATGTGATTCCTCTGTGCACTTCTGAGTTGAATGCTACATTTTTGTCCACCTCCGTCACTTCTCATGACACTAGTCACTGTGCAGTATTGGATTAGGACAGCCTTAGCCCACTATTCTAAGGACAGCTAAAGGCCTGAGTCCCTCCTCATTTATTTATTAGCTATTAATGTTAAGAATACTTGCTTGGACTGGCTAGATAAAAAGTGGTTAGTGTTCAGTGCCATAAACTAACATCTTTCCCTCTTCCCACCCTAAAAATAATTGGGATCTCACTTAGAACCTTTATGTTGTCTTGCTTTTTCTTTCTGGGTTGGAGTCTAGTGGCTGCACCACTGGTTAGCTGACCATTTTAGTAAGAACAATGTTAGTCTTACCCACTGCACATCTGTTTGTCCTCCTTGTTGAAATGGAAGTCTCCATGGCACTTGATAGTTAGCCCCCACTCTGGCCCCCACCACTCTGAAACTCCACTCTCTTGGTTTCCATGACACTACTTTGTACACCACTCACCAGCATGATCATTTTTTCCATGTCTCCTTCTTTAAACATTGGTGGTTGCTGGGGTTTAGGGAATGATAATCATGTCTCTTTCCCAAGTGGGTTCTGAATTAATGGAGACGTAGACAGAAGGGGCAGATGGAACAACATACCAGTATTGTTACAATAATCCTGAAAATGTAATTTTATTTCTGATAGAATTGGATGGACTTTTACACCCAGTTGTAGGTAGTGAAGCAGGAAAACCTCAGGCTTTCACTTGTAGGGCACAACATGTCTCTATAGCTTTTACTAAGAGAAGTAAGACTATGTCTCCATGCTGTAAGCCAACTGGTCTGAAGGTGAACAAAAATTGGACTTTGTTACACTGGTGCAAAACCCTTCTTCTAATTTACAGATAAATCATTTCTTCCTTAAACATCTTCCTGAAAATGTGTGAAAACTCTAGCTTTGCATATTGCCTAGTCTGATATGTAGATATCCTCCAGATACATAATTATTTCTCCTCCCTGTTCCACAAAGAGTAAATCAACCTTTCTTCCTATACTCCTAATGATGGAAACCCCCAACCCTAACCACTTATATTCACACCCAAGTTTTAGTGATTGCTTTTATAGATATTTCATATTTAAATAGTTCTCAGGCCATATTTTTAGTCATATGACATCTTTTTTTTTTTTTGCAAAAGAGATATAATCAGAAATATTAATTATTTAGAATTTTTATTTTTT
The DNA here is from genome assembly GCA_020662805.1 of Glaucomys volans. Classification (NCBI taxonomy): domain Eukaryota; kingdom Metazoa; phylum Chordata; class Mammalia; order Rodentia; family Sciuridae; genus Glaucomys; species Glaucomys volans. The sequence goes on along the minus strand of JAJEJO010001624.1, from coordinate 37,425 downwards.
AAATTGATAAACAAAAATCATATGTATTTATCATCTATGGCATGCTATTTTGAAATTACATTCTTGAATGGCTAAATTGAGTTAGTTAACATACACTACTTCATATACTTATCTTTTTCCTATGGTGATAGCTCTTAAAATCTATTCTTAGAAATTGTCAAGAATACAACATAGTGATATCAACTATAATCACCATGTGAAATAGACCTCTTAAACTTATTCCTAGAAATATTTTAGAAAGTGGATAATTTATGAGAATATTTCTTAAACTTAGGAAGCATGCATTCTTTAAAGTTGCATATGTTAGAGGAACAGTGGAGATGATGTTTTCTCATATTTTGTGACATCATACTTACCTAATGACTATTTTGCTAGAATCTCACTGGGCCTCAGAACATAGGCACTGAAGGGACTTGTATTTTATGTCTGAAACTTTGTTTGGGAGGAGTATTGTGAAATCTGGAAATACTTTTAATTCTGAGTAGAAAATATGATAAAACTTCTAGGATCTTTCAGTATCTCAGATGAACCTCTTCAATTCAGATGAGTTGTCCAGATGAGTTGAAGAAGAGTTCTAAAAGGTCCCCATCTCCAAGACTGAGAAACTGAGTAAAGTTTTAACCTTTTTGCTTATACCTGAGCCCAGCCACGCATGTTTTCTCCATGTTGGAAATGTACTTTACTGAATGAGGTCCTACTGTTGACATGCAAAAAAGGAAGGACTTGTTTTGTAGTGGATGAAAACGGGTGGACAATGGGCACTTTATGATAATTCATGTCTGGAAGGCAGGAAAGTACCTAGTGGATGAATCAATGTTTAATGAGCTCCTCCTGTGTGCAGAGAATGATTCAAGCCCTGTGGGGAGATAGAGAATGCTCTGTTAGTTCATATTTTCCTCTTGTCACATGCCTATTTTCTGATTGAAAACTTAGCATAAAAAGAGAAATTCTTGTGGGACACTGCATTAGTATGTCAAGTAATAGTCTCAGAAGTGGGTTAATGCTCTGACTTCTGGAACATGTATGTCATTAATCTATCCCCAAGATCACTTGACTCCTTGTGGTACTCAGTATTTCCCCCTTTAGGACTCATGGATGCCTTACTGATGAACCATAAGAACACACAACACATCTGAGTATCTCTTTGACTGCTTTGGTGGTTGGAAAAAGATTTACAGTTGTTAGGACTGAGTTTGGTTTTCCAGTGCCTGACCTAAATCCATGGTTTTCATTTAAGTTGCTATATTTCTACATATCATTTTCTAGACACTGTACTAGGCTCTGCAACTCCTCTTTCCCATGAAACCCATTAGAACATTGAAGTAGACTCAGAACTGTTGGCTGATTTCTTCATTCATTCATTCAACAGTATTTCTTGAGTATCTATTGTGTCCAAGCACCAGAGTTATAAGAATGAATAAGATATGTTTCCTAACTTTGAGGCTCCAATTATGTACTGAGGAAAACAAAAATATAAACTAGGAGTCCCGGGACAATTTGGTGTGACAGCTAACAGTGGTAGACACCAATAAAGGTAAAGGAGTCAGCTGTCCTGGGATGAGAAAGGAAAAGCAGAACATTGGGCAATGTCATAGGGACATGTAAGGAGTTTGCCAGATGGAAGGGGTGCCTCGGTAAGGAACATATGCTCAGGAGTCATAATTATTTAGACTGTGACAGCACTGTTTGTTTGGGGGTAGGTAGGCAACAAGTGTTTTATTTAGAAATTCATAAACATGGAATCACAGGTTTTCTTCCCAGCAGAGTGAGGTCCCTAGAGCAAGTGCTGGGGAAGTTGCAAAATCATATGAGCAAAGATAATTTCATACTTATTCATTTGGATACTTGCCTTTCACATTGTTTATCAAGTTCTAATTTAAAATTACATCAAAGCTCAAATAATTCTTTTGATTGTACATATATTGTTGAACTGGGACAGCCTGACTAGCATAGTCTTGGTTTGACCATATCTTTATTTGATTTTTTCTCTCCTACGTCCAGGATTATACACTGAATGCATGCAGCCAGACCAAAATCTCTGATGTGGCCAAGAACAAGGACTGAGGGAGCCAAAAGTGAAGGGACAAGAGATGTTAGAAGAGTCTGTGGTCAAGCCAACAGCATGCTTGGCCCCATCACCAGAAATGATTGCTGAATTCTTCAGAGGAGGGGAACTGGGGTAATTGAGTGCTCTTGTACTCAAGAGACCACGCTGGGGCTTTGTGTGGCCACTAGTTTCCACCTATTTTGGATAGACTGAGCAATTCAGAGAACAGAGGAAACTGGAATTTTAGAACAGTGAGTTTGCTGCTGCTGTTAAGTTTTTGTGTGAATATCTTTTCCATTCCTGAGATTTTTCATTGAAATTGAAATTCTCCGTGTAATTATTTAAGTCAAGGGAAGGTAATGGGAAACTTACTATTTAATACTTAGTGTCATAAATCATATTATAGTTAATTATTTTGAGTTGTGAATAAAGTAGATTAAGTAACACACTTAAATGTGAACATCTTTGCTCTGTGTCAACTGAGATGGGAACCTAACAGTATTCATCAGCTGATTTCACTTTAGAAAGGGTGTTGATGCATTTCAGTTGTAATATCATCAACAGAAATTTTTATATGAAATATTTCCAACACTTACATCCTTCATGTATAAGCACATTCATGTTTACTCTACATGACTGCAGGGAGACTCCATGAAGTCCGTTGTCTCCATATGCCACAAGTGAAAATCATTCTTGGTATCTCATGACACCTTTCATTCCTCCTCTTCTCTCTAATAGAGCAGCCATTATTTCTACCTGCTTTGATACTGAAAAAGAGAATGAGTAGTAGGAATCAAGGCCCCAAAGCACTGTGCAAGACCTGCACAACAATAACCGGCTTCTTAGGAAGCAGACCTGATGATACATTCATGCGAGAACACTATACCTATTAGCTCGATTCTTTTATTTTATTTGTTCTTCTTAGTGATACATGACAATAGTGTCAATTTTGATATGTTTATGCAAACATGGAGTATATCTTATTGTAATAGGAATCCTTGTAGATGTACAAGGATTGTAGATGTACATGATGTGGATTGACTGTGGTGTGTTCATATATGTACATAGGAAAGTTATGTCAGATTCATTCCAATTATTAGCTCAGTTCTTATAATGATGTAACCCCCAATTATCAAATGAGGAGATTAAAGAACTTTGCTCAAACCCAGTGGACTGCTGGGGCTTGAGTTGTAGGCTCTCAACCATCATGCTACAAATAACTTGATTTTTAGGAAAAAAAAGAATGACTTCCTTTGATTGGATTTAATTTGTTAAAAAAAAACCCAATTATCTTTTAAAATCTATTTTTGCTTTAATTCTTTTGATTTCAAAAAGAGGACTGACTTTAACTATGCTTACACTAATGATATGAAATCAGTTATACTGAATGGTGACATGAGCAACTGTATTGAGTCAAATGACTAATACTTGGCTGGACCTTCTATCTGGTACTGGACCACAATAAACAACCTCTTTGACTAAATTCATGGATTCAAACATTCAACATTTGTACATGAGCAGATTCCTTCTATAAATCAGAAATTATGCAAAACAATACAATATGAGTGACTATCCCAACTCCCATTGAAAGAAAGTTTTGAATGGTAAATAATAAAAGGGGCTGTGATTAAATGCTGAGGCTCACAGACTTGCTGGCACTTACTGGCTGTGTGATATTGATGTCAATCATTTAACCTCTCTGGGCTTTAGTTTCTTCATGTGAAGTGAGGCTAACAATAGCACCAATATCAGAGTTATTGTGAAGATCAAATCAGGTAATATATTAAAAGCACATACAAAGTGCCTGGTACAGAGTAAGCCCTGAGTAAATATTAGCTATTTATAGTGCATTCTTGAGAATGTGTGTTATAGATTGTTCTTCATGTAAACTGGATCATGAATGAATTCAGCCAATAACAACTTATTAATGTGCCATTTGTCTATAACAGCTATGAATGCCTAACCAATTAAGCTGAGATAATGTTTTATATGTATGTTTACAAAGTGAATTACCACGGTTTATGAATTACTGTTAATGGTTTATGATATAATTAAATGGTTATAACTCCTCACATGAAGTTTTATGAATAGATGAATCTATAAGAAGACCAGAAAAAAATCAAATCATAATGCATAATGGGAAAAATCGTTGACTTTGGGAGAAGAATTTTTCTTATGTCATATATTTGCCTAGGTCTGGGCTAGTTTTAGTCACCTTTGGCCTTAATAATTTTTAGTCTACATTCCACCAGATGTGCAGGCATTTTAAGCTCAAAAATATTTTGGCTTGGATGATTGTAACACATTTTAAGCCTTACAAATCTCTGAACTATCTCAGAAAAATACACTTCCAGTAGTGCTAGTCATATGTCAGTAATCCATGAAGAATATAGCAGGATTGCTTGTCTGTTAAATCCCTTAATTAAAAATGAATTAGTGGTGACTGGACTAGAAAAGATAGCAATGTTCAATATTTTGTGATTGGTAATCAGTGCACAGTAACAACTTCAGAGCCAATTTTAAATGTTGCATATTTTATCTGCCATTGTATTTACAAATGGATACTAAATGAATAAATAAATGAAAAGAACAAAAAGGTTTCAAATGACAAATATATTCCAAAAAAGCTGGCCAATCTCCTAAAAATCCAGACTACTTGTTGAAAGTTTAAAAATAATAAACTTTTATGGAATTCTTGCTTTATTATGCTTCTAGTCTATGACTTTTACTGGAATCGTTGTCACATGTAATTTACCATAATCTAGGGTCTAAATTCACTGATTTTTTTCTCCTTTATTATGAAGCTACTTCAGTACTTAGGCAAATAACATATCTCCTAATATATCACCTATTTCCCTAATGTCCCAGAATTAATTTTATTTAAGTGATAGATTTATAATTGTCTGCCAGATTATTTTAAAAAAATCTGAGATATAAAAGTGAAGTGGGCTGAGGGCATAGCTCAGTGATAGTGTGCTTGCCTAGTATGCATGAAGCCCTGGTTTCAATCCTCACCACTGAAAAAAAAAAAACAAAACATTAATGTTTCTATGACACAATTGAGTCACATATTGGAAGTGAGAGTGGCTGGATCACACATAGAACATCACAGACTTGGAATATACACCATAAACATCCCAGGATGGCATAAAGATTTCTTTTCCAGGCCCCATTATTAGATCTGTTGACATTTTAAGCCTTCTTATGGATATGGGGGGCATGGGCTATACTGGAAAAGAATCTAAGAAACCATATCACTGAAGTTCCTCTTCTGTAAACAGTGTATACCACTGAGCTACATTCCCAGCCCCTAGTATCCTTGAAAATAGGAATAACTAAATTGTACCAAAAAAAATTTGTACTACAGAAAAGTTTTTTTCCAATTCAATAGTGAGTTTTAATTTTTTACTCTTTTCCACTTTCCATCTTTTCACTTTTTAGAAGTCCTACTCTCATTTACTGGTTAGTTTTTCTAGGTGCATTGCTGTTATAAATTCATTTGCTTGTCTTTTTCCAAGAAAGTCTATCTACTTAGAATTAATAACATGAAAGATTTTCACAAAGATTGAGGATATAATTCACAAAACAAGAATATATAAAACATTTAATAAAGTATTTTGCCTTATGTGGACATTTCTCTTTGGATAATCTGAGGTTACTGAGATTAAATCTACTTGATTTAAAAAAATCTGAGTAAGGACAAATTAGATTACTCCTTGTCATGTGTTTTTTAAAGATTAGAAAGTAGGAGTTGTAATATCTTAAATGAAACTGGAACTTCAGTTTCAGTTAAGAAAACACTTCTACTATATTGTTGGTTCATCTCCAGATAATTGAAGACAATACTTTTCCTCTATTGTTGGTATATTCTCATGGCTTATGAACTTGAAAAAATTATCAGGAGGACTATTCAAATGGAAGAAAGAAATGACAAAGTGTTGGGGGGAAATGGACAGTTAGGATTTGCTATATAACAACTGCTTAAAACAGTAATCATTTGTTATTCTTCATGAGTCTACAAATCAATTTATAGAGACTGAACTCAGTTAGTTTTTCTGGTTTTGACTGGTGTTTTCCATGTCTACAGTTGGTTGGAGGTGGCTGCGTTCCATGTATCTCTTCTTTTCTTTCTACTATGACTAGCAGCTGGGTCTAACTCTAATAGGTTCTTCTTATGATGCGGGAAGAGATGCAAGAGAATAATTGACAACGTGCAAGGCCATTCAAAGTCTAAGTTTGGAACTGGACACCATAATACTACCTCATTCTTTTGGCCAAAGTAAGTGACATTGAGTACAGAAATACACTGCTTTAATGAAAGGAACACCAAAACTGCACATTAGGGAAGGTAAATAATTATGGTCAATAGTTCCATCTACCACAGGGAATTAGGGAGGAAGTTAAGAGAGTTTTCAGTTTTGTCATTTCTGCCAAAGGTAAGTTCAATTCCATTTTTGTTGAATTAGAAAAGAAAGGAATAATGTTCTGTAAAATATATGAATTCTGTCTTATTGAGAGAGTGCATGCAATACAGAAAACTAGAGCTCCCCAAGTATCCTACAAGCAAGCAGTCTGGGTTTTACAAGATGGGCCCTTTCACATGCAAATTATTACCTCATGCCTCCTTACATGGCTATTTTCTCACTGGCAGGGAGTAGCTGACATAGGAAAACAGATGACAAACTAGGCATTCCTAATTCTTGGGAAGTTTAATCTTTACTTTTTTCAGGAACGTGCAGCATCAGCTGGTTTTGTTTGTCTTTAAAATGGGAAGGATTCTAGTGAAGCTGACTTGTTACTCCACAGATATCTTAAAACTGTGGAACTTTCCCTCTGGAATTATATGTGAATGGATTCCTACATTTTAAAATGGAAAAGCATGAAATCATACCCGTCTTGGCTACTGCTATTATTCATTTAGCAGGTTTTATTCTTTTAACAGTTAAACTTCCATTATGTTTTATTATTTGTTACATACCATTTTTATGTGTTTCATAGTTTTATGCATTTTGCAGTTAACTATTTGAGAGGGCATTCAGTGCTTGAAAGTAAGAGTGATTTACCATTCTTGTGCTCCTGTGCTCACTAATGCTTTGTGTATTATGTTTAAAAAACAATGATGGATTCTAGTATCAATCAAGTCTAGTAACGTGTTATTTTCTTGCTATCAGTAGCAAATCCTAATGCTTTAAAAGTGATGTACCTATAAAGCTTAGATACATTAATCAAAAATACAGACAACCACAGGTGAGGAGGAGCAGGGAGCTTTGATAGTCAGCTCACAGATGTTGAAGCCCACACAACTAAATAAAGGTACCTATATCATGTTAAGTGCAGGAGATAATTGTGAAGGAATTTTTATTTATAAGAAATTTTATACACTATTCATAAGAAGACAGACTATTTTCAAAGCTGATTAATTTGATATTAAAATCATTTACTTGGAGAATATATATTTGTAGGTGTTTCTAACAATAAGTTGCAATATTATGAGAAAGTTAAATGCTATTTTCTTTTATTAGATGGGTTTTTATATATTAATAATATAAGAAAGAACTAAAAGCTATTGAGAATATTGAACTTTAAAAAAATATGTGTTATCATTAAAGGAAAGACAGATTTTTTTCTGAGAAAGAATTTTTTTTAATTGCTCCATGAAAAAATAATTCATGGGTTACATAATAAAATCACATTCATTTCCTTATTTTTCAGTCTTATTCATAATTATTATCTGGATTGATTTTTCACTTCATTATTCAGAATTTATTGAGTTGTAAACAATTTAAATTTCATTCAATTTTTTTTCCAATAGAAACACATTGACATAATTCTCTTAACTACAACAATTAGTTTCTCTCCTTGGGTAAACTGTCAGACATAATTTTAAACAAATACAAGCAAATACAGATGTGTGTTTACCTCTCATATTTTTCAGCACTAATAATATAATTAATGGTAATTAATAATACTTACTTTGCTTTATTAAGAAAAATCTTGGAGATCATTCCATATTGATACATGCTTTCCATGTTAATTTTTTCACAGACATAGAGTACTCTAGTATATAAACCATTTCCCAATTAGTGGGGAGGTAGTGATGGGTAACTTTGTGTTCAAATGACTTATGACTTTTTAAAACTGTTACCTTCAAAGGACAGGGATTCTTAGCATTGTGGATATGAATTAGACTGTATCACTGATTCTAAAATGAGTGAGCCAAAATATTATGAATAATGGTAACATTGCAAAGGTACTATAAAGAATATAATGAAAAAATGGATATACATATCTTGGCATGTGTTTTAAAGCTAATTCCCATTATTTACAGTTTATATCTTTTTTAGTAATAATACAATTTTTTTTTTTTTGTCATGTGTCCTACCCTAAATAAGGACATGTGGAAGAACTTGTATTTTTGCTGTACTTCTTTCTGTTTTTCCTGTGGACAATGAACTGTTTCTACCATGTTACAAGAGCTTTGTTTTTATAACTTATGAAGCACAATGAAACTCACAAACTGAGTTTGGTTGTGTTATCTTCTTTCCATTTTATTGAAATGCAAACAGATTTAGAGAGATTGAATAAGGAACTGAATCCTGTTCAGAAATTAAAATGAATTAGTACTATGATAAGTATGATTAGTACTTATCCCCCATAAGAATGACTAGAATGTAGCTGATAGGATGATAATAATATTCAGATAAATGTAGAATCTGATGAGAATCTGGTGATGAGTGTAGAATTTAGTTTGATATCATCAAACTTGGACAAAGCATGTCAAGAATCCAGAATCTAGGGAATAATGAGGTTTGTTGAATCCAATCAATTATGGAAAAAATTACCAGCAACAAGAATGATTCTACATAGAATCATCCTGATATCATTAAGGTCTATGACTCAATAACTTCAGTCTTTGTGAGACAATAAGATTTTCTACCTAAATTGGTAACTAAACTCTAGAATAATTTTGGGACAAGAGTACATGTAGTGAAATAAATCAAACCTATTTAACTTTTGGGTTAAACCCAGTACTTCTGGGTTAAATTTTATATAGTCTGTCTGTCAAAGTATTTTTCTGTGTTTAAGAGAAACTGATACATTAACTTTTTGATGTTAGCTTTAAATAGAATATGAATATATTAAAAGGTACTGAAAAAGAAGCTTATTTAATTTAGTTGTTATGATTTAGTGTCCCCAAATGTTCATATGTGAGATAATGCAACAAAGATTGAGGTGAAATGATTGAGTTATGACAGCCTTAACCTAAACAGTGGTTTAATCCCCTGATAGGAATTAACTAGGTGGTAATTGTAGGCAGGTTGGGTGTGGCTGGAGGAGGTGGGTCCCTGGGGGAGTGCCTTTGGGGTTTATGTTTTGTCCTTGGTGTGCTCAGCTCTCTCTGCTTCCTTGTTGCCACGTCCTGATCTGCTCTCCTCTGCCACATTCTTCTGCCATGATGTTCTGCCTCACCTTAGGCCCAGAGCTATGAAGTCAGCCATTTATGAACTGAGACCTCAGAAACTGTGAGCCCAATATACTTTTCCTCTTCTAATTGTTCTTATCAGTCTTTTGGTCACATTGACAAAAAAGCTGACTAAACAATAGTTAAGAATTTAATTGAAGAATTTTAAAAGTGTTATCTCTGTACATTGGCAAGTGTTGACTTCTTAGAATTGAAAGTCTGTCCTGTCTGATACGTGATATGTCATGCTAACAGGTTTCCTTTCTAGATCATTTCAATCTAGAAACTTTTCTGGGAAGGTTTCTTAAATTATTTCATTAATAGTTTTCCCTTATTGTTTTCATTCTTCTGTTTCTTGTCTCTTTTTATTTGAATATTGAATTTTCCTTTGTTGTTGAATTTTTATCTATTTTTCCCCCTTCTATTCTCTACCCTTTTTGATTTACCTTCTGGAAATTATTCTCTAATTTACCCTCCAACTTCTCTCTTGAATTTTTCTGTCTGCTATCACATTTTTTAATTTCTAAGGCTTACCTTCTGTATTTTGAATAAAAAGAATCATCATGGTTTTATGACAACTCTTCTCTTAGTTCTTTGTAGACATTAATGATAGAATTTGGTTAGCTCATAAGCTGTATTAACTCTATTACTTGTTTATTACTTATTTATTATTTAAATGCCTCATGAATTTTATCTGTTGGTCAAGTCTGTTGACTTTTGTGAGGATTAAGTGCTGATTGGAAGATTTTGCAAGCAGGGAGGGCTTGATTTGGACTCCACTGCCAGGTGCTCTAACTTGGCAATTTCAATGGAGATCCTTCATGTAAATATTTCCAGCTTTTTCTCTTGGACAGGCAAATTCCCTTGACACTCTTGACTCTCATCTGGATAGTATAACCCTCACTGTCAACAAACAGCATGCCTTATGCCTGGTGTTTGGTAGAACTTTCCAGAGGAAAAACTAGGTCTTATGTATAAGAGAGCTGTGCAGGGGATCTGGTGATTGGTTTATTAGAATTTCAACAAATGTTTTTAGCTCGATCTCTAACTTCCTACCTAGAGGCATCTGTATGCCAGAAAGACCCCAGTAAAGTATTAGGTTTACTTTTTGAGTTTTTAAGACAGTTACTATTTGTTTACTTTTTTCCTTTTTTCTTTTCTTTTTTTTTTTTTGGCTTTTGTTATGGACTCCTATTCTCTAGGTCCTTGTGGATTTGGGGATTTACATTTTATCATTTTACTCTCATTGTAGTGGAGTTTTTAAGTAAATGAGTTTATCATAATTAATGAGGAGTTTTGCAGCGCTTTTCAAATGTTTTCATATTTATGAAAAAGCGATGACAAACATTTACTTCCTTAACTGCACTACTTGTAAAGACCAGTATTTATTGTTCTGTATATTCTCAACACTATTTGTGCATTTGGCAGAAACCCATACATCTGTAGACATGCACAATGTGTTAGACTTATGTGCATAGTTATGTCAACATGATTGATGGGAAGACACATTTAATACTTTCATCAGTCATTGAATGATGGCCGAGTATATGCAGCCCACATGTATTAAATTCACTGAGAGTATGCCTTGGACAATAATGTTAAAAAGCAGAAACAAAAATATATTCAGCTAAAAGGAGAGGCACAGAACCATTATAAATACAGATATAGATATATAGATTGTAGATATATATAGGTGGATATTGATTAGCAAATATTAGCTGTGTTTGACAGTGGAAGGAAAAGGCTTTTAACAGATGACATCCTGAAAATGAATAATACATGCCTATTTACATATTTTATTTATAAGACAAGTTACAAAATTTTGTCAATAAGAAAATAGTATTGGGAGAAAAGCTCATTTATCCTTCTAGAATCAACATTAATTGATTCATTATTACAATTTTATTTAGTGGTCTGCAATTTTATAAGATGTGTGGAACTTGGAAAGATTTCAGAAGAAATCTGGTGAGGAAAAGGAAGAGATAAGATAACAGTCTTTACGCAAGTGAAAGAATTATGTTTTAGGAATATAAAGCACTATTCCCCGCACCTTATGTTATGGATTAGACAAAAGGAAAATCCCTAGCCTATAATTTTCCAATTTGTTTTGAACTGAGGAATGCATAGTTCTTTCAGGGAAAGCTTAATGAGTTGTTCACTGAGCAGGGACAGCTGGAGACATTTGAAGCCATCCGATGGAAAGGACATTGAACATGAAGCTGGAAGACTCAGATTGATTTCTTTGTCTGGCATTCACTGCATGATCTTTAGCAAACCAATTGATATTCCAGTGTCTGAGTTTCTTTCTCTGAAAAACAAGGAAATAGCCCTGCATCCCAATTTTTGTACAGTATGATTCAGATATGGGAATGAGACAATGGCAAAGAGTCTCTGTCAAGCAAAGCTAATATATGCAAATCAATGAATACTTATGTGTGTGCATATACACACGCACGTGCGCACACACATATATTCTTCTGTGCCTCTCCTTTCAGCTAGATATATATGTGCTAGAGATACGGAAGTCCATGTGGGAAAGGCTTGGACAGGCATCCTAACGTAGGGAGGCTCTCCCAATCTAGGTGAGTAGGCATTTAAGCACATAGCTCTAAGAATACATCCCAGCTTAGCTTCTTACTTGATGGGGATTCTTGGAAAAGTTGTTTTAACTCTCTAGATCTTATTTTCTCCATCTTTAAGATGACATTCATAATAATAATGAAGGCCAGAAATGAGAAAAAAAAAATACAATGTACTTAAAACAGAAGCTAGTAAGTGTAATGTGAAAAGTTGCAATGGCTGCGCCTGTCAGGCAGATGCCACCGCACCTATCAGAGCAGCGCTGTCTGCGTGGCCCCACCCCGCGTCAGCTGGCCTCTGTAGGCGGCTGGGTTTGCCCTATAATCCCCCCTTGCCTGGGCTGCCTACCAACCCACGGCCCAACCTCTTGGGGCTCCCTCCCTGGCTGTTGGGCGCAGGACACCCCTGCTGGGAAGGCGAGGTGGTATGACAGCGCCCCTTCCCTGTAGCTAGCCTGCCATTGGTCCCTTCGTTGGCCTGTCGTCGCCAGCCATTGGCTGGTCCCTAGTCCGCCAAAATTCAAATTCAAGAGTTGGCCCTATCATTTTGCCTGCAAAGTTCCAGAGCTTAAAAGAAGCTCCCGGGCCATGTTCTCTCTCTTTTTCTCTTTCTCTTTCTCTTCGTCTGCCTAAGAATCTCTTGTGTGAGTTTCCGTGTCAGCAGTGGTTTTTCAGGGCACTTTTTTCACCCTTCAGTAAGTACCTGATAACTATTGTAATAGCATGCCAATCTGTGAAAATTCTGCATTCAAACATCTAGAATCCCTTATTTGATAAGCCAGTCCCAAAAAACCAAAGGCCAAATGTTTTCTCTGATAAGCGGATGCTGATCTATAGTGGGGGGTGGGTAGGGAAGAATGAAAGATCTTTGGATTGTACCGAAGGGAGTAAGGGGAGGGGTGGGGCAGTGGGGATGGGAAGGACAGTAGAATGAGACAGACATTATTACCCTATAAACATGTATGATTACACTACTGGTGTGACTCAGCAAGATTACAGTCTTGATTACAGGAGAAGTTATGCTCCATTTGTGTACAATGTGTCCAAATGCATTCTGTCCTGTATAACCAATTAGGACAAATAAAAAGAAATAAAAGAAACCCTCATTTGTACCTTTCTAGTAGTACTTATCTTTGCACCAAAGAAGTATTTGATTTGTTTTAGAGCTATTTGGTTCATAGAGGTAATTTAGGTCCCTGATCGTGGGAATTGCTTTATTTGACTTGGGTTCCTTAAACACTTAGGCTTCCCTCATAGAAGCTGCTTGAAAGTGTTGAATGGAATTGAAAAGTTTGGAGTGCCTATAAAGCCCACTATGTGTAATGAGATTAGTTCTATATGTGGTGGGTGGAATTCTGCGTACTTTTGTTATAAGGTAGTTCTCCCTTATCCACTGGGGCATGTGATCCAGGATCTGATAACGAGATACTACTAAGAGATTAGTAGCAAGTAGGATGTACAGCCTGGATACAATGGATAAATGTGATGATTCATAATTCGAGCAGGACAGACACAGATAGCTCAAGATTTCATCACAGCCTAAGGAGCAGCATGAGATTTTAAATATTTGAATTATGTCTGGGATATTTCATTCAATACGTTTGTATCATGGTTGACCACTGGTGACAAATGACAGAAAGCAAGACTGCGGATAAGGGGTAACTGCTATGCATTCGTAGGAGATTGAGTTTTAAAGTTAGATAGACATGAGTTCAGTTCCGATTGTTTCACTAATTGGCTGTGCAATGTGACTCAATAAAATTTGGCAAATACCAAATCCCTCATAGGGCTGTTGTGAGGATTAGAGATCATGTATTTAAAGCAACTAGCATATGTCATTGCATATGGCAATTACGATAAATGGGTAGTTATTTTTTGTACTTATTTTGATAAATGTGTTGATCATCCCTGCCCTGGAGGGTTGAACTTCAGCTCCTTTGATGTTGGTTAGATGATGGTTTTCAAACAGTCTCTGTGGTTCACCACCCCTAAGGTTCTTGCTTTCCCCCTTAGGCAGCATTAGGCTCTATTTCTAAGGAGCTCTTGTCTAAAATGGTCTTAGCAATGGTTCTGCCTCTGAATGAGAGATTATAAAAGTGGCCAATGTACCTGTCTGGGTGGAGGGGCCTAAGGAAACAGGAAAGACATGCAGGCATGTGAGCAGGTGTGGGCTTTGAGGACAGTCTGTAACTGTGCTCCCTACCTGAGGCACAGCTTCCTATTGTGAAGGCAGATGGAGCAGCAGAGGCTGGAGCCCTGATTCCTGGAGTTAATGGGCTAACATTAACTCAATCATTTTTCAAGGTTTAATTGATGAAGCACCTTCTCTTCTGCAGAACAATAGCCTAATCTAACCTCTGGGTTCCCTTTAAAATCAATATATATTTTAATTATAATAACTATAGTAGTTGTTTGCCTTTACTTTAAAAGATTGTTTTACTAAATCACAATTTCCTTGAGGGAAGACCAGGGTATTTTCATCTTTATATCCCTAATGCTGGATCTACAGATTATGCATTCAATAAAAGTTTATTAGCTGACTGTATAAATGATCTAAAAGTTGGCAATTCAAAT
>JAJEJO010001624.1:0-19847 GCA_020662805.1 Glaucomys volans | reverse complement strand
ATAGCCACATTCTTCCAATTTTATCTAGTAGGGCTGAAAATATAACACGTGTCTTTAATCTAAAAGGCATTTTCTTAATCTTGGAAGAAATCAGAACTAAATCCCAAGAGACCAAATCGTGTGCAGCTACATGACACCCTCAAGGTCACCCAGTTCCTTAGTGCTGGAGCTGAGTCTCAGGATGAGGTCGTTAGGTTGCAGCCTCATTTTTCTTCTCTGCTGTGTGAATACTGAAATTCTTTCTAGATTTAAAGTATTGTGGCCCACTTTATAAAGTTCACTTTATTCTTACTGCTTTAAATTTTTTATTCTGAAGGCAATCTGTTTTAAAAGAAGTTGTTTTCCATTTACAACAGCAAAATAGGTGGAAAGGTTTGTCACTAATTTTGGAAGATAGACTGTGATACAAATCAGTGCCTTTTGTATTTAGAATAATAGCTAATCAGATAACTCACCATATACAAGTAGACTACTTTGACAGTGTTACCAAATATTTAAATGATGCCAGACTGAAGAAAACTGAACAGTTTTTAATGAAAGCACAGTGGTTTAGGGTGTCCATTCTGGTTCAGTAGACAAAAGATTGTAGCTTTGGAAAATCATTCAAACTCTAAGGGATTTAATTTCTTTATTTGTAAAATCAGAGTCTCAGATAAGTTGACCTCAGTGTTTCTCCCAGTTCTGTAATTTTTGACCTTTGAGATTTGTCAAATCAGAATACGATGAGCTAATAGTGACATTTTCTGTATTATTCTAGGATAATGGATTTGTTTCTTTATTTTATTTTGGAACATATAGTGACTTCTTTTTCCTTTTTTTTTTTTTGAACCACGGATTGAACTCAGGGGCACTCAGTCACTGAGCCACATTCCCCAACCCCCCTTTTTTTTTTTTTTTTGTTTTTTATTTAGACACAGGATCTCACTGAGTTGCTTAGGGCCTCGCTAAGTTGCTGAGGCTGGCTTTGACCTTGTGATCCTCCTGCCTCAGCCTCCCAAGTGCTGGAATTACAGGCGTGTGCCACCGTGCCCGGCTGTGACATCTTTATTTTTGGCATCAGACTAGTTTTTTAAAATGACTCTGCAGTACATATTAAGGTACTTTCCTCACATGTTTTGACAAGGGCTTTCCCCTCCTCTGTTTTTCCTTGAATGTATGATACAGAGAAGTACCTCTTGAGCTGGTAGGATTCCCTTAGAAACTGGGAGAGATGGTAAATCTTCATTACAAGATTCCATCTTACATAAGATTTTGGAATAAAATGAAATAAAGATTTGCATATGTTATTTTGGGAGGAATGCAACAAATAAAATTTCATAGGCTGAGAGTATGAATTCAGGCAGATATTTTTACACCCATACATTTGGAAATAGAACAGAAAACAGAAACAAATACTAATATAACTGCTGACGAGTACAAGAACAGAAGAAGACCCAAAGACAGACTTGTTTACACACAAACACACAGACACCCCACTGAAAAAATGATAAAACATGAAAAATTCATTTGAATATTTTCTTGAGATAGATACTTAAGTGTAGCTTCCTAAAGACAGAGTCTTGGCTCTTCATGACTTCTCAGAGAGAAAGGGAAGAGGCTGGTATTTAGCAATTTGCCCCAGCAATAAGGGTACATTGACTGCCATAGTTTCCAGTGGTCAGAGCTGTGCTGATCTTTTCCATAACACCTCATGAACTATGGAACAGGTTTCCTAGATTTAAATGGTAAGCTATATTCATTGTGCCAAATGTTATATCATATTTCTAAAAAATAGGACTTACAGTGACAGTTATAGTTCCAGTTATTGTAAATAATCTTAAGATGTATTTATTCACATAAACCTAATACATAACTGTGTGCCACTACAGAGTTGTACTTCTATTATTTTACAACAAGAATATGTATACATATCATGCATATTACTTGCATAATTTTAACATTTCAAAAAGCAAACAAATACCAAGAATTCCCCAAAATATCATACCCAATGACAATTCCTGTCTTTATTTGATGAGCATACATACAGACCACTAATTATATGTATTTGTATGCATATACATTTAATCATCCACAAATAAAAGTATATTAGAATACATTTTTAAATTGTTTTAATTAAATTTTTATTTTGGCACTATTGTAGGTTCACAAGTAATTGTGAGAAATGCTACAGAGAATCCCACATACATTTTATTTCATTTATCCCAATGGTAAAATCCTTTGAATATCAGAACTTTGTTATTGACTTCCACGGTCAGGATGCAGGTCATCTCCAGAGGAATCCCTCCTGTTGCCTTTTGTAGACCCACATCCCTCCCACCCCCACTCCTAACTAATATGTTTGGCATTTATCTAATTTTGTTTGTCAACACAGTACATAAAATATTTTGGTGTTGGCATCAGTTTAATTCTCTGGAGAATTATTTATGTGGTTGTTGCATGTGATACTAGTTCAATACTTCTTGTTCAATACATGGAATGAATGTACCATAGTTTCTTTAATCAATCATTGGTTGAAGGCCTCAGTTGTTTCTAGTTATTAGTTATTTTTTAGTTATTACTAATAAAGCTTCCATAACCATTTGTGCATAGGTATATCTATGAACACAAGTATCCATTTCTCTGGGATAAATACCCAATTGCTAGATTATATGGTAGTTGCATATTTAGTTTTTTAAGAAACTGCCAAACTGTTTTATAGAGTGACTATACTCTTCTATATTATTTCTTCCTTTCTAATCTGCATACCTTTTATTTCTTTTTCTTATTTTATTGCACTGACTTGTACTTCCAGCACTATGTTGAATGGGAATGCTAAAAGCACTTGATATTCATGCCATGTTCCTGATCTAAAGATAAAGAATTCAGTCTTTCACCATTAGGTTTCATGTTAGCTATAGGTTTTATGTAAACTTTTTTAAGTTTAGGAAATGATCTTCTAATCCTATTTTTTTCTGGGAGTTTCTTTTTTTTTTCTTTTATCATGAATTGGTGTTATATTTTGTTAAATGCTCTTTTGAATTGGTTGTTGTGATTTTTTTCCTTCTTTAGTCTGCTAATATTGTGGATGATATTGGTGTTTCTCAGCCCTGGAACCAGCCTCAAATAAACTCCATTTATACATGGTATATATTCTTTTCACATGTTGCTTACTTCTATTTTTTAAAAGGACTTTGGCCTCTATACTAATGAAATATATTCATCTATAGTTTTTTTTTTTCCTTCTTTAAACTATCTTTTTCTTGTTTTGGTATCAGGGCTATACTGGTTTCATGAAATAAATTGGAAGGAGGGATTCTTTTCTATTTCTGGGGAGTTTTTATTTTTTTCCAGTTGCTTCTTCTCTCAGTGTTTCATAGAATTCCATAATGAAACTATCTGAACCTGGAGATGGCTGTTTGGGGAGAGTTTCAAAATTGTTAATTCAAATGTATTAATAGTGAAAAGATTAAAGATTAAATGATCTATTTCATATTGGGTGAGTTGTGGAAGTTTGTGTTTTTGATTGAGTGGTCTTTTTTGTCTAAGTCAAATTTGTGCATAGAGTTGTCTGTGGTATACAGTATTTTGATATTTGCAGGGTCTGTTGTAAGAATCACCTATTTCAATCATGACATTGGCAATTTGTATTTTCTTTCTTTGTCATTCATACTAGATACTGTTGATTTTACTGATTTTGTCATGAAGCTTAAACAAAATAAGTAGAAGATACAGACTTCATTTCTCACGACTGACTTGAATTTCTTATCTTTACTTTCTTCAAATAAAAAGCAGAGTTAGCTAAATTAGTAGTTAGCGAAGATTATTCCCACCTCCTAAACTTTATGCTTCCCTTGCTTCAGGCTTTTATAATGTCAATGAGGTGATGACTGTGCTGTTTTTCCATTGCTTTGATCTATTTGCATGATTTTTAGCTGTTGTTGTTTTACCTTGTTTTGTCTTTATCATTATCATTAATCATCATTTTGTCATCATCATTATGTTTTTACTATTATTATTCTTTAAATTTTCTGAAAGATTGCATTGTGTGTGAAAAATATGCAGACTGCATTATTTAGTTGTCAGGTGGTTGGGAGAATCAGTCACCATCCAAATTTCTCAAAACCCTATCCATACACCACTGTAGGGAATATGAACTACGGGCTAACTCTCTTCTTACTACTTAAGTGTCCGAGTCTCAGTTTCCTCATTTGTAAAACAGAGAATGCTATTCACCCCGCTGCTTCCCTTTGCAAAGTGAGATAAGGAATGGAAAAGCCCTAAGTGAACGGAAGTTGAATGGGGAGCATGAGCTGAATAACGGGCTGGAGGAACCTCTCACCACTAGATGGCAGGGTGGAGGCGTGCCCATCTTTGAACCAGTTGACATTAGACCTCCTATACTTTGATGTCAGCATGTTTTTCCCCTTTTGTGATCCCATCTTTAGGGCTCTGTCTCCTTAGCTTCCAAGATTTCCAGATTGGCACTGTGAAGTTCTCCTTCTGTTAAGATGCCAAGAGAAGAATTTTTGGTTACATGTTTGCAACTGCCTGTCCCACTCTCCAACTACATTTTTGGCTACTAGTCTTGACAGTGCAGAAGGGAAGCAGGCATCTTTGTAGAGAGAGCTTGACTATTCTTCCTGCCAAGTTGGGAGCCAGTAGCATAAAGCATTTTCACATGTATCCATGGGCCTCTTGGCCCTTTTGGTGATCTGACATCAGGGGAGCCCTGGGACTTTGTGTAGAGGTGAAGAATACTCTATTCCCAGCACCTGGGAAGTTGTTTCACATTCCTCCTATCTCATTGGTGTGTGGGTGGTTTAGTACTTTACATCAGATTCCAAAACCCTTTGTAGTTTATGTGTGGTAAGCAGAACTGCAAATAAGAATTTCCACTGTTTGTTTTTTAAGTGAACTCCTTATTGGAATCAATATAACCAAAGCAGGAATGAACATAATTTCTTTCTTATTTGCTACTATTAGACGCACACACACACACACACACACACTGGTACCTCCAAGTCCCAGAGCAGTACTAGGCACTGACAACCATGTCTTAAACCAAGAGCCATCCTTCCAATAGACAATGTAGTTCATCTCCTCGGGATATGATCCATGAAGCAATAATAACGTCCTTCATGAAAACATCTTCCTCATAGTCCAGCTGGGATGCTCAGATTTCCATCATTTGGGTTGGAGGCATTGTTTTTCTTTGTCTCATAAAAATGTACATCCCATAGGTTTGTATGTTTATATGAATTTGCTTTTGATTTGCAATATTAGGATCAGGAACTAGATCCCAGGATAAAAGATTTTGTTTGGATGGAGCCAGAGCACAGGATATTTCAGAGGAAGAAGAGAGGCCAGAGCAAGGACATCATCCAGAATGCAGCTGTACAATATGTGTCTTACAAAGAGATGGAAGAGTGGAAGGTTAAGAGTTATCAGCTGATTAAACGAGATTATGTATATTAAGTCTTTATCCCAAAGACTGACAACAAGGCAAATAGCCAACAAATATTATTACTAGCCTGTCTCCCACTTTCCAATACTGGGACTATAACAGGGAATGCTGCAGACTTGGTTCTTTCCCTTTGGGAGATAAAATTCAGTAGTGGACCTATAATCAAAATTAACAACAGAATATATGGAAAGTGCTATGCCCTGAGAAAGTCTAGATACGGTGTTTGGAGAGCATGGAACAGAAATGTACAAGTTAGCATTCTCACTGGGAGGAATTTCTAGAGAAGGTGATTTTCTGTTCTGAGACTTAAATAAGGAATGAGTGAGGTGGGGAAGGGAGTAGGGGAGAGTTTCAAATGCAAGGGACACATGCATGAAATTCCAGAAGTAAGACCAAGCAGGGTAAGTTTCAAGAGCTGAAAAGGGGTTTAGTTGGAGGATAGAGGCTGCAAAAGTTGGCAGCAAAAAGGAGAATGGAAACTGGTGGGCTTAAAAGACGTGTCTTACAGTTGTTTGAGGCTAGAATGGGCTACTCCAAAGTCAGAAAAACCTTAGTCACCAGTTCAAATCTGCTGACTGTTTTTGGAATGTTGATGCTGCAATCAACTTTTATTGAATTTGGGATAAAACCGAACATTCTGATTACCACTTTCATAGTCTGAATCATACACCGCAATTGGAATGTTGCTTCTTTCCTTAAGACTTTTCTCTTTCCCTCAGAAGGTCAGAGTGATACCAAGGTCTTGTTCTCATTTCTCACTGTCTAAGGTGTGGAACTGCAAGGAGCAAACAAGGACCCTTAAGTGTAGAAAGGGACACAAAGGAATACACAGGAAGCTCAAAATTGTCACAGGTTTGAAATAGAATGCAATTCATGTCACCTTCATTTCCACCCTCCCCTGGGATAACTGATGTTGATAGACTGGTGAGAATGCTTTTACATTTTCTTCAAGACCAAACACAGGTAAAGATACACACATAGAGAGCCATTTCCTTGTTTGTTTTTTTTGTTTGTTGTTGTTGTTGTTTTACATTTTTATTTACTTTTTTGATTCATTGAACAGAAATGGAGTACAGCAATTGTTTTTCTGGTTGTACACAAAGTAGAGTCACCCCATCTCTGCCATTCATACATGTACACAGGGCAATGATGTCTGTCACACATACTGTTATTATTCTTACCCCCCAAACTCAACCCCACCCCTCCCTTCCCTCTATGCTCTCTATCATTTCTCCATTCTTGCCATCATTCCACCCCATATTATGCATCATCATTCCCTTATCGGAGAGAACATTCAAACTTTGGATTTTGGGGATTGGTTAATCTCACTTAGCATAATAGTCTCCAACATCATCCATTTACCTACAAATGCCATAATTTTATTCTTCTTTATGGCTGACTAATATTCCATTGTGTATATATATACCACAGTTTCTTTATCCATTCATCTATTGAAGGACATCTAGGTTGGTTCCACAATCTAGCTATACTAAATTGAGCAGCTAAGAACATTGATGTGGCTGCATCACTGTAGTAATCTGATTTTAAGTCCTTTGGGTAAAGGCCAAGGAGTGGGATAACTGGGTCAAATGGTGGATCCATTCCAAGTTTTCTAAGGAGCCTCCACACTGCTTTCCAGAGTGGTTGCACCAACTTGCACTCCCACCAGCAATGTATGAGTGTACCCTTTTCCCCACATCCTCGCCAACACCTGTTGTTACCTGTGTTCTTAATAAAAGACATTCTAATTGGGGTAAGATGAAATCTTAAGGTGGTTTTGATTTGCATTTCTCTTATAACGAGGGATGTTGAACATTTTGTCATAAATCTGTTGATTGCCTGTAGATCTTCCTCTGTAAAGTGTCTGTTCATTTCCTTGGCCCATTTATTGATTGGGTTATTGGTGTTCGTGGTGTAAAGATTTTTGAGTACTTGGTAGATTCTGGAGATTAGTGCTCTATCTGAAGTGTGTGTGGCAAAGATTTTCTCCCACTCTGAAGGCTCTCTCTTCACATTGCTGATTGTTTCCTTTGCTGAGAAAAAGCTTTTTGGTTTTACTCTATTTCAATCATTGATTCCTGCTTTTATTTCTTGCGTTTTGGGAGTCATGTTAAGGAAATCTGGTCCTAGGCCAATGTGATGAAGATTTGGACCTATTTTCTCTTCTATTAGGTGCAGGGTCTCTGGTCTAATTTCTAGGTCCTTGATCCATTTTGAGTTGAGTTTTGTACAGGGTGAGAGATATGGGTTTAGTTTCATTTTGCTGCATATGGATTTCCAATTTTCCCAGCACCATTTGTTGAAGAGGCTGTCTTTTCTCCATTGCATGTTTTTGGCTCCTTTGTCAAGTATGAGATACCTGTATTTATGTGGGTTTGTCTCTGTGTCCTCTATTCTGTACCATTGATCTACCTGTCTATTTTGGTGCCAATGCCATGCTGTTTTTGTTACTATTGCTCTGTAGTATAGTTGAAGATCTGGTATTGTGATACCCCCTGCTTCACTCTTCTTGCTAAGGATTGCTTTAGCTATTCTGGGTCTCTTATTCTTCCAAATGAATTTCATGATTGCTTGCTCTATTTCTATGAGGTCTGTCATTGGTATTTTAACTGGAATTGCATTGAATTTGTATAGCACTTTTGGAAGTATGGCATTTTGACAATATTAATTCTGCCTATCCAAGAACATGGGAGATCTTTCCTTCTTCTCAGATTCTCTTTAACTTCTTTCTTTAGTGTTCTGTAGTTCTCATTGTAGCAGTCTTTCACTTCTTTTGTTAGATTGATTCCCAAGTATTTTATTTTATTTTTCGAGGTTACTATGAATGGGGTAGTTTTCCTGATTTCTCTCTCAGAGGATGCATCACTTATGAATAAAAATGCATTAGATTTATGAGCATTAATTTTATATCCTGCTACTATACTGAATTAATTTATGAGTTCCAGAAGTTTTCTGGTGGAATTCTTAGGGTCTTCTAAATAGAGAATCATTCATCAGCAAATAGGGATAGTTTGAGCTCTTCTTTTCCTATCGTATTCCTCTAATTTCTTTGGTCTGCCTAATTGCTCTGGCTAGAGTTTCAAGAACAATGTTGAATAGTAGTGGTGAAAGAGGGCATCCCTGCCTTGTTCAAGTTCTCAGGGGGAATGCTTTCAATTTTTCTCCATTTAGAATGATGTTAGCTGTGGGCTTAGTATAGATAGCCTTTACAATGTTAAGGAATGTCCCCACTATCCCTATTTTTTCTAGTGTTTTGAGCATGAAGGGGTGCTGCATTTTATCAAATGCTTTCTCTGCGTCTATTGAAATAATCATGTGGTTCTTGACTTTAAGTCTGTTGATGTGGTGAATTACATTGATTGATTTCCGGATGTTGAACCAACCTTGCATCCCCGGGATGAAACCCACTTGATAGTAGTGCACTATCTTTTTAATATGCTTTTGTATGCGATTCGCTAAAATTTTGTTAAGAATTTTTGCATCTACATTCATTAGAGATATGGGTCTGAAATTTTCTTTCCTCGACGTATCCTTCTCTGGTTTTGGTATCAGGGTGATATTAGCTTCATAGAATGAGTTTGGAAGGGTTCCCTCCTCCTCTATTTCATGAAAAACTTTGAGGAGTTTTGGAATGAGCTCTTCTTTGAAGGTCTTGTAGAACTCGGCTGTGAATCCATCCGGTCCTGGACTTTTCTTTGTTGGTAGGCTTTTGATGACTTCTTCTATTTCATTGCTTGAAATTGATCTATTTAAATTGTGTATGTCCTCCAGATCCAGTTTGGGTGGCTCATATGCCTCTAGGAACCTGTTGATGTCTTCCAGGTTTTCTATTTTGTTGGAGTATAAATTTTCAAAGTAGCTTCTTATTATGTTTTGTATTTCAATTGTGTCTGTTGTAATATTTCCATTTCCATCATGAATTTTAGTAATTTGGAGTTTCTCCTTCTCTTCGTTAGCATGGCTAAGGGTTTATCAATTTTGTTTATTTTTTCAAAGAACCAACTTTTTGTTTTGTCAATTTTTTGAATTGTTTCTTTTGTTTCAATTTCATTGATTTCAGCTCTGATTTTGATTATTTCCTGTCTTCTGCTACTTTTGGTGATGATCTGTTCCTCTTTTTCTAGGGCTTTGAGCTGTAGTGTGAGATCATTAATTTGTTGACTTTTCATTCTTTTATTAAAAGCACTCCATGCAATAAATTTTCCTCTTAGCACTGCTTTCATAGTGTCCCAGAGATTTTGATATGTTGTATCTTTGTTCTCATTGACCTCTAAGAATCTTTTAATTTCCCCCTTAATGTCTTCTGTTATCCATGCATCATTCAATAGCATATTATTTAATCTCCAGGTCTTGGAGTAGTTTCTGTTTTTAACTTTTTCATTGATATCTAATTTCATTCCATTATGATCTGATAGTATACAAGGTAGTATCTCTATGTTTTTGTATTAGTTAAAAGTAGCTTTGTGGCATAACATATGGTCTATTTTAGAGAAGGAACCATGAGGTGCTGAGAAGAAAGTGTATTTACTTTTTGATGGATGGAATATTCTATATATGTCTGTTAAGTCCAAATTAGCGATTGTGTCATTGAGTCCTATGGTTTCTTTGTTCAATTTTTGCTTGGAAGATCTGTCCATCGGTGAGAGAGAGGAGTGTTAAAGTCCCCCAGTATTATTGTGATTTGGTCTATTTGATTCCTGAAATTGAGAAGGATCTGATTGATGTACGTGGATGCACCATTGTTTGGTGCATAAATATTTATGATTGTTATGTCTTGCTAATTTATGCTTCCTTTAAGCAGTATGAAATGTCCTTCTTTATCCCTTCTGACTAAGTTTGGCTTGAAGTCTGCTTTATCTGAAATGAGGATGGAAACTCCTGTTTTTTTACTCAGTCCATGTGCATGGTATGTTTTCTCCCAACCTTTCACCTTTAGTCTGTGGGCATGTTTTTCTATAAGATGAGTCTCTTGAAGGCAGCATATTGTTGGGTCTTTCTTTTTAATCCAATCTGCCAGTCTATGTCTTTTGATTGATGAGTTTAGTTCATTTGCATTCAGGGTTATTATTGAGATATGACTTGTATTTCCTGCCATTTTAGCTTTTTTGGGGTTTTTAGCTTAACTTTGTTTCTCCTTTGATTGACTCTTTCTTTAGGGTAGTTCCTCCTCATATTGACTGAGATTGTTGTTTTTCGTTTCTTCCTCTTCGAATATATTGTTGAGAATTTCTGTAGGGCAGGCTTTCTCTTTGTGAATTCTTTAAGCTTTTGTTTATCATGGAAGGATTTTATTTCATCATCAAATCTGAAGGTAAGTTTTGCTGGGTATAAGATTCTTGGTTAGCCTCCATCTACTTTCAGAGCTTGAAATATGTTGTTCCAGGCCCTTCTTGCCTTTAGGGTCTGGGCTGAGAAATCTGCTGATATTCGTATTGGTTTCCCCCTGCAGGTAATCTGATGCTTTTCTCTTGCAGCCTTTAAAATTCTATCTTTGTTTTGTATGTTAGGCATTTTCATTGTAATGTGCCTTGGTGTGGATCTGTTGTAATTCTGTGTGTTTGGTGTCCTGTAAGCCTCTTGTAATTGATTTTCCATCTCATTCACCAAATTTGGGAAATTTTCTGAAATTATTTCATTGAACAGATTATTCATACCCTTGGTTTGTATCTCTGTGCCTTCCTCAATCCCAATGACTCTTAAATTTGGTCTTTCATGATGTCCCATATTTCTTGGAGGTTTTGTTCATGATTCCTAACCATCTTCTCTGTTTGTTTGACTTTGTTTTCAAGATTAAATATTTTGTCTTCATTGTCTGAGGTTCTGTCTTCCAAGTGATCTATTCTGTTAATTATGCTTTCTATTGAGTTTTTAACTTGGTTGATTGTTTCCTTCATTTCCTTGTTTCCTTCAAGAATTTCTGTTTGTTTTTTTCTCAGAACTTCTATCTCTTTATTGAAGTGATTTTTTGCTTCCTGCAATTGCTCTATTAGCTGATTATTCATAGCCTGAATCTGCTCTCTCGTCACATCATTTTCTTCTCGGATCATTTTAATTATAAACATTCTGAACTCCATTTCTGTCATTCCTTCTACCATGCTGTCTTTGGGTTCTCTTGATATATCATCTAGGTTTGTTTGGGACACTTTCTTCCTGTGTTTTTTCATGTTGCTTGTGTTATCTTCCCCTCTAGTAGTGCAAATCAGAGGGATTGCAATTTCCCTGTGAAGACTTAAAGTGTCCCTGCAGATTTCCAGTAACTCACCCGATGTTTGAGAGGTGCTTGATCAAGCGGTGACCCAAGATAGCTGCTGTCCCACTACCTCCAGTTTGGGAATGATCAATCCTTCTGGGCAGAGGCAACCTGGTGTTGATAGACAATCAGATATAGCAAGGTGCTAGACCCCGGGCCAGGGTGTGGACCTGGGCACTAGACCAAGCTGGGGTGGGGGCACAGAACTGTGCTGAGTGATGGGGACACTGGGCTTGAGAGCCCAGGCAGGCCTGAGCTTCTGGCTGGGGGCTCAGTTGTTGGCAGGTGGTCACTCTCTGCCAGGGAAGCTGCAGAATGGTGCTGAAGGGCCCAAACTCCCTGCTGGAGCCAGCAACCGCCTCCACTCCTGGCCAGATCTCACCAGGAGCCAGAGCGCCTGCGGCCCCACCAAGCCATTTCTTTGTTTTTAAAAGTGGTCGTTCCTCATACATTACTCTGCAACTTGCATTTTCATTTAATAATACATCATGGACAGCACTCCAGATAAACTTAAACCAAACTTTTTTTATAGTTGAGTGCTGTCCCAGAGTTTAATGTGCTATAATTTAATTAACAATTCTACCATTGATGGACCTTCAGATTCTTCTCAGGTGTGTTTTTTAAACTACAAAAATAGTATAACAAAAGTGCATTTAAAAAAATCCTTAGGGTTTTTCTATATGTTGTGCCATGAAGTGGATTAGATGAGTCAAGTGGGCATATGTGATTTAGCAATCGATTTTACCCGATGTCTCTGCAGAAACTTTGTGGCAAATTATAATAATGTTCTGTGTTCTCAGTAAAATAGGATGTCACTGTTCTTTTTAGTTTTTTCCAATCTGCTGGTGTCATTTTGCATCACATTGTCTTGGTTTTAATTTTGTTGTTCCGGTAGACTGAAGCATATTTCATTTGCTTATTGGTTTTCTGTGTATATTCTTTTGTATATCCTCAATCTTATACTTTGCTAACTTTTTTCTATTTAGTTATTTGCCTTTTATAATAGCTTTGTAAAGTTTTAATTTATAGAAAAATTATTCCTTTTTGTTGTATGAAACTGCTTTATCTTTGGCTTTTCTATTCTCTCTGGGAAACAGGATGATTTTACTGGGATGCAGGATGGGTACAGAGTTATCAAATTGTATGGCAGGACTGATGAACATACACCTGTTTTTCCCTGACCCTGTTGTATATTTAATTGTTTATGTAAAAATAAGCTCTATGGGAAATATGTACAAATAAATATTTGTAAATATGTAACAAATAAATATTTTAAAATAAATTAGTGATATGGATTCCAACACCATCACTCTTCTTAGGTGATGGAGAAAATGTGAAGCATTTATTTTCTTCAAATTGGAAATACTTTTCTTTATAGTGATTAGCAATCTAAGTATTTGAGAGTCCAGAAAGTGCTGGCTCTTTGCTTTGTGAAACTCAGCAGCTTGCAATCAATTGAAACTGTGAACTGAAAACCATCAGATCACAGCAGGAAAGGTAGGTTATTCAGTTGTATAATCAATTGCCCCCAAATTCAGAGAATTTTCTGGCTTCTGAGCCTGGCATAGTTTATGCTTCCTCTTTCCGTCGTAGTACACCTTGCGAGAACTGGGGTGCACAGCAAGGTGTGGTGACACCCACCTGTCATCCCAGTGACTTGGGAAGCTGAGGCAGGAGGATTAAAAGTTCAAGGTCAGCCTCAGCAACTTAGGGAAGCCCTAAACAACTTAGTGAGACCCTGTATCCTCCTCCTCTTCTTCCTCCTCCTCCTTCTCTTCCTCCTCCTCTTCATCATCATAATGGGAGTGGGGATGTAGTTCAGTGGTAAAGTGTCCCTGGGTTTAATACCCAGTACCCAAAACAACAACAACAACAACAACAACAACAACAACATCAAACAAAACTAGGGCATACATCAGAGTTGGTCTAGCAGCAAGGATCAGGGAGTGGTTATGAGACAGGTTTGTTTTTTTCCTATGATGTGCTTGTTTACCTCTTAGGATATTTTGTATTTTGTAACATCTGATTAATGAATTGACAGGTTCTGTCTATCAATCATCCATCTGTGTCTATTTTCTGATAAGAATAGAAGTTCTGGGCTGTAGGGTCCATGAAATATGTCATTTTATACTAGAAAATTTGGTATACTGGTAAAAGCTTACCTCTCTAGGAGGCAAGCAGATAACTGAGTTCAGCGTTACAACTTCTATGGAAATATGGATTTGCAAAATAATATGCAAATGATTTTCTAAATTTCTTGGAAATTAACTGTTTTCTCTTCAAAGTGTGAAATTCTTGTGGGTTGTTCTTTTTCAGCTTTCACTGTTACATTCCCTAAGTGATTTTTTTCCCAGGCTTTTTTAGTCTGATTTTTTGCAGCTTAACCTTCTTGCCAGCAAAAATTTCAAAACAAAGGGTCGGGAGGGAGCAGGCAAGAAGGGCAGGAAGTTTTAGAGCAAGAGAGTGACAAAACCACAGGGCTCTGATTTGCCCTAAGGTACTTGGAGTAATTCAAGATCATGTGCCTGCAAACCACCCATTTTGCAGTGTTTGCCCTCTGATTCCTATATATTATAAGTGAAATGTCTACGTGGTGATGATTTTTAATTAGCCAAACTAGGGGCAGGCACCTCACAGAGTAGGGAAGGTGTCATAGTTTGTAAGTGGCAGGGCTTGTGATGCCCTAGTCTTTTCTTAATTTAATTTTTATAGACTGCATTTTGATTCACTGCACACAAATGGGGTATGATTTTTTCATCTCTGTGGTTGTACATGATGTAGATTGATACTGTTCGTGTAATCATACATGTCCATAGGGTAATGATGTCTGTCTCATTCCATCATCTTTCATACCTCCGTCCCCACCCCACTCTCATTTCCCTCTACGTAATCTAAAGTTCCTCCATTTTCTCTTACCCTCCAACCCCCACCCCCATTATATATCATCATTCACTTATCAGAGAAAATATTTGGCCTTTGATTTTGTTGGGATTGGCTTATTTCACTTAGCATGATAGTCTCTAATTCCATCCATTTACCTGCAAATGCCATAATATTATTATTCTTTATGACTGAATAATATTCCATTGTGTATATATACCACAGTTTCTTTATACAAATCTGTTGAAGGGCATCTAGGTTGGTTCCACTATCTAGCTATTGTGAATCGAGCTGCTATAAACATTGATGTGGCTGTGTTACTGTAGTATGCTGATTTTAAGTCCTTTGGGTATAAACCAAGGAGTGGGATAACTGGGTCAAGAGGTGGGTCCATTCCAAGTTTTTTGAGGATTCTCCACAGAGCTTTCCAGAGTGACTGCACCAATTTGCATCTCCACCCACAATATAAAAGTGTGTCTTTTTCCCAAATCCACGCCAACATCCATTATTGTTTGTGTTCTTGATAATAGCAATTCTAATTAGAGTAAG
Source organism: Glaucomys volans (assembly GCA_020662805.1). NCBI lineage: Eukaryota > Metazoa > Chordata > Mammalia > Rodentia > Sciuridae > Glaucomys > Glaucomys volans. The sequence goes on along the minus strand of JAJEJO010001624.1, from coordinate 4,725 downwards.
ATGAAATCTTAGAGTTGTTTTAATTTGCATTTCTCTAATGACTAGAGATGTTGAACACTTTTTCATACATTTATTAATTGCCTGTATATCTTCTTCTGTAAAGTGTCTGTCCAGTTCCTTGACCCATTTATTGATTGGGTTCTTTGTATTTCTGGTGTAAAGTTTTGAAGTTCTTTATAAATTTTGGAGATTTGTGCTAAAGGGTTACTGCCCCTTCTCTGTCCCTGTCTGTGGGCTGAGATTGCCCTGTCAGGCTCCTGTGTGGCTGCTGCTTTCAGGAGACTTTCGCCTCATGTGATTACTGATAGCTAAAAATCCAACTGTAACAAATCACTGTGAGCAAATTAATTCCCCAAATAGCTAAATACAACCTTGAAAATGAAGTGCCTATGATGGAGTATGAGAGCAAGGGATCTGGGAGGAGGGCTCCATTGGCAGCTACACAACATTAGTTGTCATTCCAGATTCTTTAGAAATAGACCTTCCTGGGTACTTCAGATGTCTATGAGGGTTCTCTGTGCCCCTATCCAGTGGCACAATTTGCTGTTTGCTTCATTTTAGATCACCAGCTTCCACAAGAAACCCATTCATGCCAGGTGTTCCTGAGCTTTAGATGAATTCTCTAGGGGATACAGAAAGAGGTTACAATAAACTATTGCCTTCCTTTCAGCATCCCTTGTTTCTGTGAACACTCCTATTTCTTTTTTTTTTCTTAAGATTGCATATGTTTATTTGTAATGTTTCCTGACAGAAATTTTATTTATTTTTTATTTGTTCTAATTAGTTATGCATGACAATAGAATGCACTTTGACACATCATACATATATGGGGTGTAACATCTCATTCTTCTGGCTGTATATGGTGTAGAATCACACCAGTCATGTAATCATATGTGAACATAGGGTAATAATGTCTGATTCATTCTACTATCCTTCCTACTCCCACACTCCCTCCCTTCCCTTTACACTCCTCCATCTAATCCAAAGTACTTCTATTTTTCCTTACCCGCCGGCCCTCCCCCCCATTGTGAATTAGCATCCACATATCAGAGAAAACATTTGGGCTTTGGTTTTTTAGGATTGGCTTATTTCACTTAGCATGATATTCTCCAGCTCCATCCACTTACCTGCAGATGCCATAATTTCATCCTTCTTTAGTAAGTAATATTTCATTGTGTATATATACCACAGTTTCTTTATCCATTCATCTTTTGAAGGGCATCTAGGTTGATTTCACAGTTTAGCTATTGTGAGCTGAGCTGCTGTAAACATTGATGTGGCTGTGTCACTGAAGCTCCTATTTCTTTTTATCTCCCCTTGCTACCTGGGTCCCAGAAGTATCCACCTCAGAACTCCACGTTTTCTCTTCTGAGGATGCCAGTACTTTCCTTTCTTCTGGGTACTTGGGAACAGCCAATACCCAGGTACTATGTAAAGGGTGACAATTCTCAGCTTGGACCTTCTTCAATCTTACCAAGACATCCAGTACCCAAACTTGTTGGTCCCAGGGCTTTTACACTGCCAAAATTTACTGAGAACCCCAAAAAGCTTTTGTTTATAGAAGTAATATGTATCAATGTTTACCAGGCTAGAAATTAAAATTGAGTGATTAAAAAATTATTTCCTTTAAAAAGACAATAATAAAGACATTACTTATACATAATATATTAATAGTACATAAATTAATGATGATTTCCCAAAAAAAATCAGTGAAAGAGTAGCATTAGTTTTTTTATTTTTTTAATATTTCTTTAATGTTCAGCTTTATGACAGTCAGCTGCTAATGCATTCTGATACATTGTTTGTATTGAATTATATAAAGGAAATTTGGTTTCACACACATGTGTAGTTGGAAAAGAGGAAAACTTTTGTGATATCAACACAAAATCCAAAATAGCAAAAAAGGGCAATGGCTTTTAATCTTATTTTGAAAATTTTTGATCTCATTAACCCTGAAAGGGTTTCAATTTTCCTCAAAGGTACCTGAATATTGTCAATGTAACCAATGTTGAGAACTACTCCATTAAATCAGTGCTTCTTAAAGTTACACACACACACACACACACACACACACCGCACACACACACACACACCACACACACCACACACACCACACACACACACCACACATACACACACATTGTCAGACACTTTTAGGAAAATATAGATTCCAATTCAGGAGTCCTGAGATAGTACCCGATTGTACATTCCTGACAAGTTCCCAGGTGAAGATGATTCTTCCTGTAGGTGGCTACATTTTGAATGTCAAGTCTTTTGACATGCACTCTTCCATATGGTAGCCATGACCAGTAGGGGGCTATTTTAATTTAAACTGAAAGTGACTCAAATTAAAATTAAGTACCTAGTTCATCAGTCATGTTAGACACATTTTGAGTGCTTAAAGCCATCTGAGACTCAGAGCTTTCATATGGGGCAGAATAAACATTGATAAAGTCAATTGGACAATGCTGTTCTAGGTTGTTTATGTGGAGTTAATGGTATTTAACTGAAATCATTTAAATATTAATTGGAAACTACTCTTCAGAATGTATGTGGAGGTAACTTATAAATAACTTTGCAATTTTTCTGATCAATGCAACAAAGCCAGACAGTTTAGGATTGTTATAATGAGTTGGACTAAATAGCTTCAATTTACCTGCTTAATTTCTTATAAATCTCCCTAGTGCCATGTTTTTATGAGTAGCATAAACGGCCAATACAAAGACTGGTGTGATATTCCATTTTTATGGGAGAAAGGATTCTACTAAAAAGATAAAATGATTAAGAGCACCTGATATGGAGATAGAAAAATCCCTTACTCACTGTAAGTGATTTTCATATCCCAAACACGGTTTTCTATAAAACTCACAAGGAACAATTTCGATGGAAAAAGTTCCACTGGGGAGAATAAAAGGCTCTGCCTCAAAGGTTAGCAGGAGGGATAGTGTTTCTCCTGGGCTCTTGCCAGTGCAGACAGCGTGCACAGAAACATTCCTCGGGGTTCACTTGGGTAGTTCTTGCTCTGATGTGAGCTGGCCAAACTCCGTGTACCCCACCTGACGCGAGGAACTGTTCCAGAGTAGGCTTTCCAAAAGCATTCCTAGTCCGCAAAGTCCACAAGCTGAGACGAGTCTAGTTGGAGTGAAGAGCAAGTATAAAAACTAACAAAAATAAGAATAAAGTGGGAGGGGCCCCTGTACTTCGTGCTTTTCTTTAGAGTGTGTTCTGTCACCTTTATATTCAGAAGCACAATTTACTATATAACTGTAAAGAGTAAGTTGTGAATATAGCAATTATTATAGCTTGTTATTTGGGTTATGAGAACATCTCAATACCAAAGTAAAGAGCTTATTTTTGTCAGGCATGCTAATTTCAAAAGTAGATGCGGAGCTAGAAGTTTTTGAAGAAGTGAAAAATTCCAGCTAATTATTGATCTCTCTTTAATGTACCTAACATTATTTCAAGAAATTCTTGAGTGAGAAACCATAGAAGGCAAAGAGGGACTGTCCTGTCAGACTCAGCCACTCTGGCCAATGCCCAGAAACAGACATCAGCTGCTCTTGTGATTTCACCCTCTAGGGTTCTTGCAGATGTTCTTCTTGTCAGTTCAGTTCTCATTGGAGAAGTTTTGTCTCAGCTTTGAAAGTTTTTCAGACATTCAATAAAATCCCCTCACAAGGAGCAGACCATTGAACTCTGTTGGAATCTACATATAAGGAACATGACATTTTACTTAAAAAGCACATTTCCATTAGCTCTCTGGGGTAGAAGTAGGGCCTGCAGGGAGACAGGTTTTCAGAAGATGATCTGCTAGAGCTCAGTTCATAGTTCCTGTCCCTCACAGGCAGTTGTGGCCCCTTCGGTTCTCACCAGTTTCCATCTTGGCACTTGCCTCAGTTACTCTACTTGCCTGAGTTTACGTTTGCTCATCACCTCCTGCTCTGGAGCACCCATTGATCTCTTGTCAGTCTCATTATCCAATATACTATGAGTATCAGAGTAATAGCTGTTCAGCAGCGCCATGGCAAGAAATGCCAGCTTGTAAAGTCAGGGTACTGGTAGCCAAGTGCTCCTTTGCAAGTTCTCAATGAACAGCTGGCATTTACTGAGTACCTACTATGTGCCAAGCCATAAGTTAGGTGCCAGCAGAGAGTGGACCTTCCATACTCATTTGTCAAATGAAAAAAAATGAGGATATATTATAGAATTTTCACAATGTCTGTTAGTACATGTTATGACTAGAGAGGTTTAATGTGGCATAGAATGGAGTAAACGCAGAAGGCAATCAGGAAGACTTTTGAATCCTCTGTGTATTCTTTCTTAAAGGCAAAATGGATTTAGTAGTCACACACTTATGTAAACTTTTCTTTCGTTTCTTCTTAGTTTAGCGTCATTATCTCAAGCTTTAATGTGTTTCTAAAATATTGGGTAGCATTTATACATAAAGCCATAGATTCTCAGACTTTGTAGTTGACTTAGGGGGATTTTCCAAGGATAATTTTCCCAATAATTAAGTTTTGCCCTACAAGTTAATTTTCATATCTATCCTCGGGAGGGTGCAATTGAGTGATATTTATGAAAGATTCTAGCTTTTAGCATTGTATTCAGAGCAGACAAGAATTTTGTGATAAGTGAAATTCTAATTCCAAATAGTTTGAAATGGAACTGTCAGTCTTTTTCCTTGCAAAGTTTACATAACTTGATAAAGTAATTAGATAAATAGGA
>JAJEJO010001623.1:294633-317991 GCA_020662805.1 Glaucomys volans | reverse complement strand
GAATCCCTGATGTTTGTGCTGTGGTTCCATTATTTCCCAGTATCAGTCTCTTCAGAGCAAAGTATCCTGATAAAAGATCTGTGCGTATTCTGCTGACCTTCTTGAAAAGTCTGTCTACTTCTCCACTGATCTGTCATAATTGGAATCATGTTGATGATCGGGCCCATTTGCTTGTGTTTTAACAGATTGTGCAAACTATGAACATTGACTAAATATCCCTAATATATCTATCCTTTCACAGAAAGGTTACTCTGTTTCAGCCCTACTTGATTGTACATGTTCACACATTGAAAACACTGTATTTTTTGTTTGAATTGATCTTTAAGTTCAAGTATTCAAGGTTTGGGTGACAATTAAGATAACTTCTCAATTAATGCGGGCTTGGGAGGTAACTGATATTCATTATGTTGGTTTTCCTTTTATCTTCCTAGTTTTTCTGTGTTCTTGCTTTCTGTTTGGAATTCTGGTATTGGAAATCCTGTATGCTTGAAATTAGCAGTTTCTCAAAGTTACTCTCATTATATTTGGAAAAATACATATTGAGCCAGAAATTTTGTTTTGGGACTGGGGGGGAGACAAACATGCTTATGACATACTCTTTCTCCTTGTATGGTGAGAATTCATGAAGATATAAACAGAAGCATGATACGAAGTCTTATCTTCTCATGCTCTCTATGGGTTCCTCAGAGTCATATCCCACTTCTATCTGTAGAGCTTTTATCTCAAATATTCAGGAGTCATTTTATCTCTCCTTTTGAATCCTTACTCAAATGTTGTATTCTCAGTAAGATATTTTTCTGACCAATTCCTGGTGGTCAATTCCTGGCAGCCAATGACCTTGTCTATCCCACCACTCCTTATCCTCCTCACCTCCTATATTTTTCTCCACTGTATTGATCATCTTTACTAGGCCACATGCCTGGATTTGATGAATTTATTTGCTTTTTTGTTTTTTGTACCAGAATGGAAGTTCCTTGAAGGCAGATACTTTTGGTTAATTTTACATTTTGCTTTATTCCCACACTCTAGAACAGGCTGCTGCTAAAGATTTTTTTGAATGAATAAGTGAATGAAATGCCAGAAACCAGGAATCACATGGTTATGAAGGGGACAACTTTTCTAGGTAAAGATATCAGCAAATTTTCAAGAAGAAATTACATATAAGTTGATCATTTTAAAACACGCATAATTGCAATAGGGAAAATGTTCCAAGGACCCAAAAGGAAAGACAGATGACATTATCATAGGCTTATACTCTTGCTAAAGTAACAGGCTCCCTCACTATGCAGGTCTAGAGAATAGTGAGTATGGCCCAAGATCACAGAGAGGAAGTCATGAAAATCCCAGAGTTTCTGGGAGACCTAGAACATTTGAGAAATGTATCTAGAATTGCCCCTAAAGGCCATGAGGAGTCACTGGGAATGTTGAGAAAAAACACAACTGTAAAAAGACTAAACACACCATTAGTGAAGAAGAAAAAGAAGGGTAACTTAAAAATTAGAGCTAGGGAGACACCCAGCCATGAATGTGAATGAAATGACGGAAAGAAAAAAAAAAAGATTTCCATGAAGAAAAAATTTTTAAGGTGAAAAGATTAGTTTCACCACCTATAAAGCAATTGTTATTAAACTTATTATAGTGTCTATACACTAATTCCTCCTGTTCCTCTCTCTCTTACACCATAGAATTTCTCCCAGGAATAGTGTCAGATATGAACAGACTGGTGTGATGGTTTTTCCCCAAAGTACTTCTAATGAGCAAGGTAAAACCATATTCAACCTTTGGCTTCTCAACACGGCAACCATCAGCGCTGCTTCCATTCCAATTGTTTCCCCTATAGATGGTGGAGAGGGAAAAATATCTTAGCTACAAATTGCAGTTAATAAAATAGGGAGTTTTCAGAGGAAATCAATATAATTTAGTTCTCATGAAAAGTATATCTGTGCACATTCAATAATAATGAAGTAAACAAAAGTCAGGGGCCAGGAAAAGAAAAGGGAGCCTCAATGACAATCCTTTACCTTGCCAATGATCAGTTGGATCAACCTGGTCCTACAGTCTGTAGGTAAATTGAAATTGTTTCCAGAACCCAAAGGGAAGACTCCAAAATTTTTACTGGCTCTTGACAGTTCCCTCATGATGTCTTCTATGATCCTTATATTTGGCTCTTATCTAGGGGAGGGAGCCTCCATCATAGGGTCTATAATGGATTTTTCAATGACAGATGTCATACATTGAAACTGAGTTTCTGAGAATCTAGGAATTCTCTTTATTAATGAAAGGATATATCATTTCACCACATCATAAAGTATTTGTTATTAAATGTTAAAGACAGTAGAAATGAACTCCTTAGTTGACAACAAATACGTATATTTATTTGGGGGTAAAAGTTGAACAGTGAATATTTTTGGAAAAATCTATTACAAGGCTCTCAGAAAAAAATATATTAATAACGCAAATGGGAGTGTGGAAGCTTAGTCATGCCATGCTCAAAGGAACATCCAGATCCAAGATATTTCTAAAGCAATTACACTGACCTTTTGCAATGACTCCCCAAGGATTGGATTCTGAACAGAATGACAATTAAAGACAGCTAATGTGAAACAAAGACAGCATGAAAAAATTCAACCTGCCTTCAGCCTTATCTGCTTTCACACTTTTAAAATATGTACCAATAATAAGGACTGTGATTCCAACTACGTGAGGTCTGTTAGCAGCTATCAGCAGAGAGTTAGAAACTGAGACATAGCAATAAGCACTCCTTACTTCCTCAAATAAAATCTTAGTAGTTCCTCTATCATAAACCATAAACCATGTGCAAGCAAGTCCTGATTTTAACATCTGGGAGGACAAATTATAAAGTATTCCAAGTATTATTAGGATGGTTGACAAAAGCATTTGGCTCACATTTACTTGAACGTTATTTACTTTCAAACTGGGTATTAGAGTACCTGACTGAAGTGCTTTCTATACAGGCTGATACCATTATAGTTCTTGCTCAGAGTGCGTTTCTTAGATAGATTTTCCAGGATGGATGAAATTCCTGGAAAGCTTATCAAATCTTCACAGTCTTCCAGGATGATTCATGAACTGGAGAAGTCAACATATGGAAATATTAAAGTGTTGATTATCAATTTTTCTACTTAATTATTTATTATAATGTTTCTTCCCTACAACACAATACAAGGTACTAAGCAATGATGAGTGACAAACCTCTGGCCGCTGGGAGAAAAGGGAGCTTCAATGACAATTCCTTCCTGACCCCTGACCCCTGTTCTCCACATTCTGAGGCTGGAGGTTTGATGCTCTCACTTGTGCTCATGTAGTAAATGCCATGTCAGCTTTTGCCTCATGGATAAAAATTGTAAGAAGTCTCAATTTTAAGACATATTCTAATTTTAGAACTGTTAGAAGATGAAAAAGTGTGCATCACAGAATTGATAGAAACTAGAAGAGTTGTTATGTGTGTAGATTCATATTAATTAAATTGTTGAAAGATCTTGGCATAATGGCTAAAATAGTGTCAGTACACACAAAATATGAAAAGTTACTGTTACTTTTAGCTAGTTTAGCACATTTTCATGAGCTCAAATTGATTGATTAATTTACGGATATTCTACTTGGTAAGTCTTTTGTAATTTTTGACTTTTCACTATGAAGAAAGTTCTTTGGAAAATTACATACCAAACAAACTTCTCCAATGGCTCCTAAAGAAGCTTTCTCTTTCTTTGGAGGGGCACAGGAAGATACTGGGGATGAATCTCAGGGACTCATGCGTGCAAGGCAGGCACAAAACCACTGAGCTGTATCCCCAGTCCCAAAAGAAGTTTTAAACAAGTGGTTCTATAAAAAAGAAATGTATGGACCAGCATTATAATAAGTGTTATCTAAGGTATCTGCAGAATCATTATGGTACTCAAGAAAGAGTGAATTTTATAAAAGAATTATCTGACCTTTTTCTAATATATCTAGCAACCCTGAGAAAAACAAAACTGATTTTATTTTACTCTAATATTTAGCCCTTCATGGTTTCCTGGAGCAAGGATATGGGAAGCATGCTGTTGGGTGGGTCAGTTACTCTGGTTTTGATTTGCTGAGAGGAGATGAAAACTCATCACAAGTCTTCCATGGCCTAAGGTCAGAAAGAAAGGCATAAAGTCTTACACGTTAGTCTGGTGGCTGAGGGATTTTCTTATTTACCCCAGTATTTTAAAGAACATAAGCTGTTCTTTTCATAAAACTAGATGGCCTTACCTGCAAATAGACTCTTGAGGTTTGATTTCATTTCAAAAATTCATCTTCTATTTACGAGCCAGTACATTTAAATCCACATCAAATTGCAAAGGTGAAGAATCACTGCCACCTATAGACACAGATCAAGTTAGAGAAACAGTTCCATGCCCAAGAAAAACGAGTGTCTCAGAATTTAAATGAGAAATATTTCGTTAAAAGAAAATGCTGGCAAAGAAAAATGACAACTGATAAACTCACACTCCTTCAGAGGCCCACTTTTTGTCTGTTCTTTTATTGCCTGATGGAATCATTTATCCAAGATGCCAGTGTACCTGTGAGATGAATGAGGTATATTTATTTATATGTAATGCACTGAAGTTTCAAAATCCTAATTTTCTACACAGTTGGAAACAGGTAGAAATAATGAATATGGCTTCCCAGTTTGTTTTCCAGGAGCAGCTTGCTAAAGTGTAAAGGCAATTGTGATCCTGCATCAAACATTTCCTTAACATAAGCAAAGAGAAGGGCAACAGTTGTTATTGCTGAAAGAAAATAGTGCACACAAACAGAGCAAGAATCCAATACTAAACCTCTCCTAAAACATTGCCTATTCCTCAAAAAGAAATAGTTCCCATTTATTTCACACAGATGAATGTTTTCAGCAGATCAGCCAGATGTCCAAACTTTGAAATACCATCCTGTGCAAAATCTCCTGCTTATGGTATTTCTGATCTATTCATGCCGAAGAGTGGCTTTAGCAGATTTCTCTTTCTTATACTCTCATGTCATTTCCAGATAAGGAGAGATTCAATTACATCTAGAATTGAGTGTAAATGCCTGGAATTTACCCATACCAATTCACACTTGTTTAATGCCAACATTCTTCTGTCTTAACCTGGGTATTCAGTTCCACTTTCCTGCTTTTGGATCCTTTGATCTGGGAAGAGAGTTGGACTATAACCAAAACATGGATTTGGTAAGAACCAAGTGGATAGAAGAGCTGAGACATTCATTACCACTCAGAACAATAGAAGCTATTTCTTCAAGAGTAAAAGTCAGAGTGAGCCCATAGCTTCATCTCAGTGAAGCTCCATGACCATCTGGGAAGTTAAATTGGTCAGAATTGGTCTTCATGGTACATACCCTGTCATGATACGTACTCTTTCCCCTCAGTATCACTCACAGAGCTACATGTTCATGTCTAAAACCCAGACTTCCAAATTATAAACTATGTGTCAATGCAGCAAGTATCAGAGTAGCTTCAACAAACACCAGAATGAGTTATATTCCTAACAAAAGCTTATGTTCATTATCAGGCTTGCAACAAAAATAAGCAGAGGTTCTGTAAACACTGAATGGAAAGATGAAATACCACTTGTTTTTAAAGACAGAATCAAGGTCACGTGATCAAGACCAGTGGTGGCATCTAATATCATGCAGGGTTTAAAGTCAGTCCTAGGGTAACGCTAGGTATGGTTGTCATTCCTCCTGAGACAAGGGAAATCTGGAGGAAAAATCTGGAGATTATTTTCATAGTTGTGAGTTTCTTAAGTTCATTGAAGCAATGCACATATTATGCTGGACTCTCCACATTCTGAAATAGTCTATCATTTTATTTCAAAATGTTGGTCTTGTTTCTCTCTTTCCTGCTCATACTAGTACACAAGAAATAGGAGCTCTCTGACACAAACGAGATGTTCTTTACTATATCTTCCATTATTCCTCCTTGAATTAAAATTTGCTCACCAACTGCGCATGTTTCCTTAGGTAGAGCATTTGTATCAATTTATAGATAAGTTACTGTACAACAGACCATCAAAACAAAAAATTTGAGTATCTATCATGTGTGGTTATTTTGTCAGAATTATCACTCCATTTAGTGAATTTGAAAATAGATGATCATTTAGACTCGGTGGCTTGATCAAAATCAGATAACTGTTATAATAAAAGTAGAGATTTGAACTCAGGTTCAGCTTTGCCCTCTGCATTGTTTTCCACTTGCAAGTTAAGGGGCAGAGTTACGCTACTACAACTTTAAGACACAAAGTTGACTGATGTGAATGACTACTGGCTTCTGTTCTAATACTGTATAGAAATTCTTTGGACAATCTATAATCATACTTGCATTTGGACACAAAAATTAATAAGAGTTATAAGAAAGCATTTTATCTACCCTTAAGGAGGATACATAGTATGTAACTATTCTTCAAGTTCTAGAAATAAAAAATCAAAACTATTACAGGTAAAAATTATGTCAGTATACTGAGAGTTCAAATTAGTTTGCAAATTAAAATAGAGAGATAGTCACATCCTAAAATATCTAAAATCAAAGATTAATACATATCTTTCTCATATAAATATTGTTAAACAAGTGAAATTGTCTCTTATTTAGCCAATGAATGAAAATGATTTGAAATAACAGTATCACAAAGCTTTGCTGAACTAATGTAAAATCTGTTTTTCTAAGGTAACACAGCATACACATCTCTGACTTTTTTTATAATGTGTAATAAACAATCAAATTTTAACATCTCACCTGGGCTCTGTGTGAGTGACCTTGAACAACACTTGAACAAAATGTCATAATTGGAAAGCCTGATGCAAATAAAGCATATTTCACTCTACACAAGCACATAAAAGGAAATTGGAATCCCCACTTGTGAGTAATTTTGACCCATAACATGGGTTTCAAACTAGTAGGTGAAAGAAGCTAGTTTAAGTAGGATTTTTTTTTTCTTTACTAAAGCATTTTATACATCTTGAAAGACAAGTATATTCAAACTAATTTTAACATATTAGAAAAGGCAGAAAAAAGTCAAAATTTTCAGTGTGATCATCATATAACTAATTTCTATAGTAAGATAAATATGATGGTATTGAGCAAGTTATTAAACCTTAACATGCAGACCAACTCATGGCAGGCAATTCAATTCAGTTCCTCCGGCAACAAAACCACCTTGAGCACATGTTCTATAATGACACAGAAATGAAGTGATTGCATTTTTAGTAAAGAAAACATACTTGTGTCAATCCAAATATCTGTCCTGAACTCTCAATTGTAATAACAAGAATCCCAAACTTCCAGAGCATTCCCAGCATTGGGTCAGGATTCTGGAATGAGCACAAAGCCAGATCTATAGTGAGATCAGTACACATTTGTTGAATTAGTGAATAGGTCGCAACTTATAGATTGGAGAATGCATGCCTTTCAAAGGAATGGCATAAAATTCTAAACATGAACTAGGCTTTACAGAGTATTAAAATGAAATCTACAAAGAAGCAATTGATGTTTGAATCATACTTTCCCATCAATTTGATCAGCCATATTTCTAAGAAACATGCAATTCAAGTCCTGTCCTGTCTCAGAATTAATAGCCTGGGTTCTTAATTCTTCCCGAGGTTGACAAATTATTGTTTTTTATGGCACCAGTCACACTTGATCACAAGTAGCATCTCTACACGTAACTCTCCTTCCATCAAATTGAACCTTGGTTTATTTGTCTAACACAAAATGCCGAAAGGGCTCTGATGTGCAATGAATCAAATGTTCTCCATTAATGAGCAAAATGTTTCATGTGTGGAAAATGATTTTTCAGCTTCCAAATGGCTCTATACATATAAAGAGCTGTTGCAGCTAAGTTATTATTTTACTTTCAGAGTAAGTGTATAATATTTTTGGAAGTAGCATTAAGTTGTTTCCAAGTCATAGAAGCTGGAAGCATTGAAATGTCAGAGATTACGCACACACACACACACACACACACATATATATATCTTTTTTTTTTAACCCAGGCAACACACTAGTTTTTCTCAACATTTTTAACTTGAGGATCTATAGAGAGAATTACATCACACTTTGAATGAATTCATAAACATTCTTCTAGAGACGAGAGTTTCCACATCTTCCGTTTTTACTAAGTATTCTAAACATCATAAAGTCTATCCTATCATTTAAATGTTCAAATAAGAGGGACATGGAAATTTTGTAGGCATAACAATAAAAGCACAAAGGAGAGTGTTTGAATGTCAAAGTCATCCATAATAGATTATATAATCCTGGATTGGTCACTTCGACTTTTACATTTTCAGCTCCATCCTTCACAACTTGACAACATGGGTTTAAGTGTTTCATTATAAAAGTTAAGTAAGGTTTATTCTGTAAAGTGCAAAGTTTATTGCCCACCATAGTAGATGCTCAACAGACATTATTTTATTATTTCCTTTCCCTACTTGACACATCTGCATTCCAGTGCAAAATGAAGAAGGAAGAAGGAAAACTTCTTTAAAAGTCCTTTCCTATTCAAATGCACAGTGAACAGTTTAAGACCAAGGACCAAATGATTTGTTTACAAGCCTAAAGGAAAGAAAAAACACATGATGGATTTCATATTTGTAATAAAAGGATAAATTTGACATAAATTCTTTTAATCATCATTGGGTAAAGTTTTCAAAATGGTGTGACTGCCCAAAATTCTTAGTCCTAGCCCTTGCCTAAACCATTGCTTCTTTTATGGTAAAAATATGTCAGCATAGGCAGAAATGGGTTGAAATGCCTAACTGCACCTCTTCAACCTAAAGCAGTTCTTATTGTACCAGGATATAAGTTTCAACCTCAGTGGGTGGGAATTCAATGGTATAGACCACAGGGCTGGGCCATTCCAATACCTGGATGTGTAAAGTAAACCTGACTCTGGCATTAGAGGCCTCTAGTCATCAGATTAGACATCACTGAAGAAAAACAAAACAGAAAATCCTTCATGGGTCCTGATTATAACTTAGAAAGGAAGACATTTCTAGAGTATCTATCTGTAATCCATAGCCTGCCTTAGGCTGGTTACCCTCTCTGTCTTCCCTCCTTTTCATCAAATCCAAAGGACTACTGAATTCACTAACCACACAGAAGGCCTCAGAAAAAAACTGAAGATCAAACACTGATCAGAACATTATCATTAGTAAATCCTCATTATTGGAATCTATTTTCATACTGATAATTCTTATACCTATAGGATTAAAGCAACTATTAACATAATTAAACTAGAAAAAAATTATTTACCTTCCAGATAACCAAGTTCTCTATACACAACTATTGCTGTACAAATGTAAAAGAAATAAAAAGGAAAAATAGAGAGAAAGCACTCCTTAATAAAAGGAAACTTTCTGCAAAAATCGTTTATTTAAATTTCCTTGCTCAATTTTTTCTTATATTCCAATACTAGAATATGATCAAATTTATTTTTAAACTGCTTTTAGACATTAGCTCTTATCAACAGAATAAGACCTCTTGAGGCATGATTTAAGCAAAGTCTAAAGAATGTAAAGAGATTTTCTTAGGCTATACTGAAAGTTTATTTCTTTTTAAAAAAACTATTGAAGGATTAAAACACTGTAACATTACAAGAAGCTTTAAATTATACAAATACATATATATGCACACATATGTATGTTTCTATAATTACATATATGGTATATACATGCCATAAACTATATGTATGTATGTATATACCATTTCTTTTTATAGTAGACTTGTAAGAAATGTAAATTGACAACAAGATCTTTACAGGATTATGCATGCATTTCTAGAAATATCTTTTGAACTCCTCATCCATACCTCTCTTTTAATGCCAAGCTTTCCATCTCTTTTGAAATGCTTTCAAAGATTTGTATAAGTAATTGCATCTCAAACTTAAATTCTGAGCTTAGATCATTGTGGAAGCCTCCCTCCAGATGCTATTCTGTGGCTGCTCACATTATGAAGGATGGTAAAGCACTCTCAGACCTTCTAATCTGCCTAAAACAGACAAATCTGAAGATCATCATGAAACATTGAGTCTCCACAATATCTTCCTCTTATAGGCCTCAGCTCACTCAGGGCCTAAGATCAGACTATACTTGATCTGACTAGACAAACTCCCAACATGTCCCAAACATAATTTCAATTATTAGTGTTTTTCTGATACAAGAGCATGACCAAGAAGAGAGCTACCGAGTTTTTGAAAACTGAATTTAAAGGCATTATGTGGATAGCCTTACAGATTGAAAATCGGAATGAGGACAACTCTGGCTTTTCACATATTACCTGGGTCAAATTCTTCCATCAGTGACCCAACTCTGCTTTGGAGCAAAGTGAGTTCATTTTAACACCAATTTAGACCCTTTCTGACAAAACTACTGATATTCCAGTTATAGTTTCAGTTTGTTTTAATATTATTTTGTACATTTATTTATTTAAAAATATTAGTTGTACAAATTTATGGGGTATCATCTCATAATTTGATTCATATACACAATGTGTAATTATCAAACAAGGTACTTAACATTTCCCTCTAACATTTTCTTAATTTTTATTCACATAATAATTGTGCTTATCTGTGTGATAGAGTGTGATACTTTAATGCAAGTATAAATGGATACTGATCATATCAGGGTAATTAGTATTTCAGTCTGCTTAGCATTACTCTGTTTCTGGAGACTTCAAGGCCCTTTGGTATAGGGATTCACAAACATACAATAGGTTTCTGTGTATTCTTGTCTCCCTGCTATGCTATAGAACACTAGAGCCTATTAGTTCTACCTATCGGGGCTTTGGTATTCGTTATTCAACCTTCTCCGTCTCACCTCCCTCCCTCCCTTCTCAGCCTCTCCTAACCTCTGTTATATATTCGGATTGACTTGATGTTATTTATGCTTCGGATCACTGAACATGGACAGGCACCACAGCTACTCACTCTATAGGCCAGTGAACACAGTACAGCCAGTTCTGATTTCAGAGTTCTAGTGATAGGGAGAAATATAGACTGATAATGGTAGGAAGAACTCCAGATATTATTGTTAATCACCTCATCACTCCAGACCCCAGACCAATGCTAGAGTTCGAGTTTTTTATGAAAACCTCAGACACTGCTTCTAGTTCAAACCAAAGCATTTTAAATATTTTCTAAAAGAACTGAGCTATCAATGTACTGTATAAAGTATAAGAATATTATATTCATTGCATCTGCTATCTGTATGTGCAAAAATGCAAATATACATATATATGTTCAATAAATCAAGAGCAAAAAACGAATCATTAATAACGAAATAGAAGGGCCAGCATTCACTGAAGTAGTCCTTGAAATTGGTATAAGATATTTGATAATGTCCTCAGGATTTCCTTCTTCAAAAGCTGCATCAGTATGCTTTTCAGCAGCAATGAAGCACTGGTAATTAAGCTGAATATACAGTTTTAAAGGTTATGATCAATCATTCTGCTAGGAAAATGTTGAAATTATATATCCAACAGACATTCAAATGTGTGTATTGTAAACTGAAAAATTTTACCTACTCTATTCTATTCTTTTCTGTTTTATACAATTCATAAGTTGGCTAATGCTTGTGAAGTTTAATGTAAAGACAGATGGGTATTCACAACTTACAGGTCCATATCTCAACATCAGAAAGTCCAAACTCTAGCTACCATAGATACCTTTTCTTATGACTACAAAATTTAACTCTGCATAGCAAAATCCATTAGACAGAATAGTCTCTCTTGTTATCTGTGGTTTTGCTTCCTGTGGTTTAGCTAGTTTACTGTGGTCTGAAAATATTAAAAGAAAAATTCTAAAATCAAAAAATTCAGAAGTTTTAAATTGCATTACAGTATATTATCATAATTTTCCCTTATATGATTATTGTTGTTAATCTCTTTCTGTGCTTAATTTGTATATTAAACTTTATTGTAAGTACATATTCTAGGAAAAATATAGTATATATAGGGTTTTGTACTATCTGAAGTTTTAGACATCCACTAGAAGGCTTAGAAAACATCCCTCATGATTAAGGGGTAATACTGTACTCTGTGTTACTAAATTTCCTAAACTGTAATGAGATGGGTAGTAAATTGGGATTGATATCTTTATTTTACAATGAAGAAAGCTGAAGATGCTAAATTTTTCATCCTGATGTTAATTCCTATAAGTCCTGTCAAAGCTGGAAATTATGTCTTCTGGTTGCAATTCTAGAGCATTCTCTGCTACAGATTCTACATCTCTCCACAAACCAATCAACTGTCTTTTGATTATATATATAATTTTGATTGTATATATATTGATTATATATATAATTTTGATTATATATATAATATATATATAGATTATATATAATATATATAGTTGATTAGCGACTTATTAATTTATTAATAATTTATTAGTAATAATTTATTAATCAAACATATATACAAACATATATATAATATATATTATATATAAACATATATATAATCAAAAGATAGTTGATTAGTAATTTATTATTATTACAGTTGATTTGTAATATATATATATTACAAATTTAAGTCTGAGAAACTTAGGGGGAAAACATATTGACTTATTAATTCATGAAATTGCAAATTCCAAAAATATATATATAGGTTTATATCAAATCAGATCCTGGAGCTCAAACAAGTCCTCTGAAGGTGCCATTTTCTCTTCTCCCCACATTTTGGTTTATTATTTATTTTTGGTTTATTATTTATTTTATTATTTATTTGGCATATTTAAATAGATCTTACCCATTTGGTGGAAAAGTTGGAAATTGACATGTCCTTAAGGTTTGTGATACCAAAGTTTAAAATTTTCTCTGATACTCAAAATCTAAATGTAACATCTTTGAAAACTATCAGGTGCATTTGGATCATATGCCCTTCACTTAAATTAGCACAGGTAAGATAGCAGGAGACTTATTTAACAAATCCTGATCCATGGGCCCTCTTTCAAGATGGGAAGATGGGAAGAGAGAGCAGCACGCAGTTTCCCTTTACTTGAACTATATTAAGCTATATTCAGTAGATTTCCCTTGGGAGGAGAAAAAATAAAATGTTTGCTGTTTGAAGAAATGGGGACATGTACCTACCTTGTCTCCATCACAACACACACAGATGTCTATCACACTCTGTTTGAGTCTCAGTATTTTATTTTTGGATCCTCCTTTGTTCTTAACATTAATTTTAAAACTTATTTTAAGTCTTTCTATAATTAGGTCAATACAAGGATATATTTTCTAGCCTTTTCTGTGAAGTAATAATAGGTAACATTAATTGAACATTTGTTATATGTCAGTCACTGAGCTAATGCCTTCTTCACATTGTTTGCCTCTTTAAATATGAAAACAACCTAATGTTATAGGCATTGTTTTTATCCTCATTTTATAATTTGAGAACTGAGTTTCAGGGATTAAAAATTTTCCCTAGGCCAATCAGCCAAGATTCTGTCCAGTAGTCTGACATTGAAATTCATACTCCAAATACCGTGCCACACATTCAGTTGTAGAGTTTTGGGAAGATTTCAAACATGGAGAGTGGTGTGTGTGTGTGTGTGTGTGTGTGTGTGTGTGTGTTCTAGTCAGGGCAGTAAATTACTACAAAGTCAATAGGTGTTCAGATGCAACTCCTTATTTGCTTGACTTGAAATAAATGTAAATGAAGAAAACACCAGACAAGCTAATATTTTATAGTGTTAAACTTTTGCAAAAACACCTGGAGGTGGAGGTGGCTGAAGGAAAATGGGCTGCAAGAATTATGAGACGTTAGCCTCATTCCAAGGTAAACACAATGGAAAATATAGAGAAGCCCAAATTGACCTAGGTCAACCTGATGATGACAGTAGGGATTTTTTTTCTTCATTTTTACAATCTGTATAATATTTTATAGATTTTTTTCCTTTGGATGAAGTGTCATGTAAAAATATTTCAGAAAACTTTGCTGCCAATCATGATCAATTTGTAATCCAGAAAGTACGAAGGGAGAAAGCAGCATTTATCATACATGGAATCTTTGGAGGATTAATTAAAAATAATTATGGGAGAGGATATTCTATATTAATAACTTAGAAATATAATGTGATAGGGAAAAGGGAAGATAGGCAGAAGAGAAAATTCAATGTGTTATGGAATGTTCAGGAATTGCTCCACTAAAATATATTTAAAATATATGTAAATGAAATGTACATAAAAAAGAAAAATTAAGGTAGACTATTAAAGAGATACCATGCCATTATCATGTTAAGCCATGACTAAAAACATTTAGTATTTTCCACATGGATTCTTGTTGAATCTGATTTGCTTATTTTGTTCCTATAAAAAATATTTGAATTGCTTGTTGTTAAAGTAGTTTATAAAGATGTATTTGCATGTAGAAATTCTCATTAAATATCTGTCAAAAGAAAGAAGGCAAAAGTCTTCAGTGTGGAGAGGGGGAGGCATCAATCTGGTCCTGTGGTAGTAATTTGGCAACAAGCCTCGAGTTGTTATTTGGCCAGTGAGCAATTGTGTGCCAGGCAATCAACAGTTTTCTGGGCATCTATTATCTTGTCATTAAGAAAATTCCAATTACTACACTTGGCAATCTTTTGTGTGTCTGCTTCCAGTTCCTGGTACCAATATAACTTGAATTTCTCCTGTCCCCTTAGGAGATTATGAGTGAGAAACATTATTATCTTGCTTCAGTGGCAGCAACTGTAAACACTGTTCCCCACATTGACAAAATTCAGATTAATGACCTTATAATTTTATAAGATTGTCCTTGGCATTAATATAAAATATAGGCAGCATGATGATTTTACTTAGGCATGTATTTTCAATGTGTTTATGGTATGTATTCCCACTTTCTTATTGTTGTCACCATGTTTAAACATCTTACTCCTCCCAACATCAATCTTTTCTTTTTTTTTAAATCATTCCTATAATCTAAGTGATTTCTGAACCACTTTGGCACAA
Source organism: Glaucomys volans (assembly GCA_020662805.1). Taxonomy (NCBI): domain Eukaryota; kingdom Metazoa; phylum Chordata; class Mammalia; order Rodentia; family Sciuridae; genus Glaucomys; species Glaucomys volans. Next base: position 303,015 of record JAJEJO010001623.1, on the reverse strand, counting down.
TCCAGGTAAAAAGCATCCTAAGCAATGTTTCTGTTCCTGGCATGTGTCCTGGAAAGTAAATATTATTAGTTCCTCTTTTTCTCATTGAGTTCATCTTTCCCCCCATACCCTCAGTACCAGGAAGCATTTATGAGCATATACTATATGCAAAGAACTGCACCAGGATAAGTGTTGGAGAATTTCTGGTACAAATAGTAATGCTTTCTGGCTTAGTCTCCACCAGTGTGGGTCAGAACCCCCATTTCCCCAAATGCCTTCCTTCTGTAAAGAGGCCTGGGTTGGTGAATGCACCCCTAAAGGACCATCATGGCTCTCCTCTTTGCATGTTCGGCTCTTTCTGGGACATTCCCAGAACATTATGGGAGTCTCATCCACCACCACATAACCACTTCAGGTGGCAGTTATGGCTCCTGTTGTGATTCAGTGACACCACCCTTTCAGTTCCCATGAGTATCATCTCCATTCCTCAAGCTGACCCTATAGCTACTAGTATTTTTCTAGTTACATACACACACACCTGTATATTTAAATTGCAGGAAGACCACTGGTACACCCCACCTGTACTATGAAACTGGATGACACATTCTGAATTATTTCCGCTTCAGAGTGTCTTCCTTCTCTGAAACATCCTCTGGAGATGGGAGCAGTAGTTACTCAGTGCCTCCAGACTTGATGGAGTGTCATTATAAGCATTGGTCACCATCTCCATCATCATGTCCTACATGAGCTTTAACAGAATGTAATGAAAATAGAATCATTAATAACCTATCTTAAAAGAGGAACTTCAATTGCATACTAATATTTAAAATACAATCCCTTCCTTCAAAGAGATTGGCCATGATGGTCCTTCAGGGGGTGCACACACCAACATGAGTGAAGAGAAAGGAATGATATGGGGAAAGAAAAGACAATTTTTACTAATGACTGATTTTTTAAAAAAAAATAAGAAGAGTAGGCCTTTTTCAATATTGAACACAAAAGTATTTCGGGAACCCCTGATTCAATAATAAAGTATGAGGTTTCCTTATTATGTCTCCTCAATCATTACAAAAGGAAGTCTGCCAACAACCAGAATGCTTGCAGAATAGAATAATTTCAAATTACCTGTTTTCTCAGATTATAAGTGAAGCAAAATTGGACATTGGTATGTGACATTGCAAAAGTGGACATTGGTATGTGAATGAATAAATACAATTTATTGTTCAGTCACTTTATAAAAGGGCTTTGTTTTGTGAATGATCTTTCACTTATGGTTTTCATGACTTTCATGCCCATAATACCAAGTCTAAAATTTTAGCTCTTTTTAAATACCTGATATTTATCCTGCCTAGACATAGTGAGTACAGTAGACATCCAAGTTTGCCTGGGAAAAGTGTTTGTTTACTACCTGGAGTACAGAAATTACATGGTCAATCTACTCAGGGATGGATTCATTCCAACTTTCCTCAACACAGAACCTGACATCAGGATTTCATGCACGTAGATATTTGGGGGAAGCCACAGGAATAGCTACTGGTAGAATAGAAAGACAGAAATGGGGAAGGAGATATGGCAATGCAAAGGTATGTTATAAATGAATAACACTCATTGCTGGGGTTACAAGACTCATCTCCTGTGGAGGAACTCCAAAGAGATGTAGAAAATATGTTTAAATTATTGTCTGCCTGAGACTTGGAAAAACAGAATCATATGCCCACTAAATTTTGTTTCCCATTAAAGAAGGATTTTTACAAAGTTTGTTATTACTTCTCTCCTGTGGTTTTTGAATATATCAGAACATCTGAATCTGGTGATAGTCCACCACAGTGGCATTAGTAGAAAAAAAAAATCCAGTATAGATAATAGTTATCAGGCGACAAGTGTGTGTGTTTCGTTGCTGCAGTGAAGCTGTGGCAAAATGTTAGGCCAAGTGCATGTGGGACAGGGAATAGAATACGTCAAAACACAATTAACCTCTTGCTCCACTTGAATATACTAGTGTCCTACATCAATTTCAATCCCTCAGGGTTTTCAAAAAGATAGGCAGTCCTAGACCCTACAAATCATTCAAAATAAGAGGCTTATAATAAGATACAGTGTCTGTGACTTTGATCAGTCTCAAGATTATAACCAATATTCACTGCCTTCCTCCTCTAAGGAGGAAGAGCTGCAGTGGGTCCAAGCTGCTAGAATGGCTGGGTGTCATCTTCACCCTTCAAGTCGCAAAGCTCTGATTCACTTTATCCTTGATGGGCTGTGTCCACATATTATCATGAATAAAAGTTCCAGGAATCAGCTTGGAGAATCCCCTGATTTCAGACCTATTCTTCCTACTGTCCTTGGATAGTAGCAACATTTTCCTTTCGGGTAATCAGGGTTTAATCAATGCCTCGAACATGGCACCTCATTTATTCTTCTATTGGCTCACTGGGATAAGAAGCTCACAAATGACAAGGTGGTACTTTAACTTCGGAATCAGAAAAATACTTATTCTGACTCAAGGTCCACACTCCTGAGATCCAAGACCTTTATCCCAACATCACAGAAATTTGATGGAGGGAAAGCACAAATTCCACAAGTGGATCATCCAAGTGATGTCTAGGGCCAAACTTACATAAATGGCTTTATTTCCAAACCCAAGTATTTTTCCAGTAAAGACTTTTCTCCAATCAATGGATTGGAGAAATATATACCTCATTTTTAAGGTAGAGCTCCCAACCCATGAAGTGTCTGAACTGTCACTATGGACGAACATGCAGTAGATCATGTTGGTATTCTATTTAAACTGACAAGGTGAGGTGAAAAACAGAAAGACAAATGGATTCCATGGTGATGTCATACCCACTTCATTATCACATGGGATTCTTCCTTGAGATAATGTTATGTTGGATTTCATATCAAGAAATCGTTCAGAGCTGGGAGTGGTGCAGCACACCTGTAATCCTGGTGGCTCGGAGGTTTAAGGCAGGAGATCTCGAGTTCAAAGCCAGCCTGAGCAAAAGCACTAAGACACTCAGTGAGATCCTGATTCAAAATAAAATATAAAATAAGGTTGGGGATGTGGCTCAGTGCTTGAGTTCCCCTGATTTCTTCCGATCTCGATTAAAAAAAAAAAAAAAGAAGAAGAAGAAGAAGAAGAAGAAGAAGAAGAAGAAGAAGAAGAAGAAGAAGAAGAAGAAGAAGAAGAAGAAGAAGAAGAAGTCTTTCAGTAAGCCCTCAGAGGGTGGCATTGCTAAGAGCATCATAGACAGCAAGAACAAATCATCCAGAGTTGTAGTCACTACTGGTTAGAATGACCTACCACCCCCTGGAAATTGTGGGAAGACTTCTGAAGTAATCAATTTGCATGCCTAGTCTCCATCCGCAACATGGTGTCTGTTCATGGTCCCATTCTTGCTGCTTATAGAGGGAGTCCGACTTCCAAACACTATGCAAATCATCTTTCCTGCCCCATCTGTGTATTGGATGCTTTAGGAATGGAAACATCATGACACTAAAATATTCCAATGAATTTTCTTCTGTTCTATAAGTCCATTTTAACTTTCTGTTTTAGAACCCTAAACCCAGTCTTCCTTCCTGGGGAGCCCATTCACTACTCTCCAGTGATAAATCTCCCTACCTTAGGTACTCCTCTTTCTATGAAGTTAATGACAGGGTACTGTGCTTGAAGCTCTGTTCCCTGGGAGTATTTCCACCCACCATTTGCCTTCAGGGTTACTCCTTAGGGAGTTTCAGCACACAGCTCTGCATTTTGGCTAACATCAATCTGTTGGACCCATATATAAATGGAGCTCAAGTTTATTCTCTATTAACTGGTCACAAGATTCATTGCACAAGCTGTAGATGCTTAAAGGATATCCCCTTTGTGAAATGGTGCACTAGAAACAAATGCTCTTCAGCAAAGGAATATAACAAGGAAATTTGAGGATCACAGTCTCTGTTCTTCTGGGGAAAAATAAATGCTCTCTGCTTCAGCATTTTAAAACTGCAGTCGTATGCCAAGCATTCTGAAAAGGGATTACCATACAGAAATCCTTAAATGGACCTCCATGAGAAAAAAAGATATAAAGAATAATTAGAGGTCAATTAGAGTAACTTGAATATGGACTCTATATTACATAATGTAATAGTATTAAATTCTGGAATGTGAGGAAATTAATGTAGTTACGTTGAATATTGTACTTGCTCTTTGGAGATATATGTTAAAGTAATTAAGGTGATGCATTATGATCTCTAGGTTTCAAAGAGGTTTGGCAAAAGAAAGTTACAGGGTGTGTGTGTGTGTTTGGAGAGAAAGAGACGGCACAAATGAAAAAGTGTTACCTACTTGTAAATCTTTATGGTATTTTTCACTGGATCTAAATTTTTCCAAAAAAGAAACTAAAGAAAAAATGTAGCAAATATGGGATAGAGGACACCAGGATGGGGCAAGATTGGTCAATAGGTACAGTGTTAACAGTAGATAAAATGAATATATTCTAGCATTTATTGCACAATAAGATGCCTATAGAAAATGATAATGTTTTTCAGAACAGCTAGAAGATAGGATTTTTAATGTTCTCTCCACAAAGAAATGATCAATGCTTGAGGTGATGGATGTGCTAATTAGCCTTGATCTAATCATTACGCAATGTACAAGTGTATTGAAATGTCACATTACACCCAATAAATATGTGCAGTTATTCTATATCAATTAAAAATAAAGTAAAACTTTAAAAAAAATATAAAAAGTTGGGATGATGGAATCAAAATGGCAGGGTTAAATATAAGATTCATAAAGATAAAAATAGAATTTGAATTAGCTAATTGTTAAATATATTTGAAGAACTTACTCAAAATACATCATTTATAAGAAGATGAACAAAAGATGATGAGATATATCTCTTTCACTTCTTACATGAGTTAGTTTTTGTATCGCTATGGTTTTTACTGTTACATATTACATGTTAATGGACATTTATCTTGTAAGTACAAGAAAACTAATGGATAATGTCTTTTAATGTGTAAGTTTTCCTCTTTTTCTCCCTAAATAACATGAAACTTTATACAAAATAGAATTGTTAAAGATAATGAATATGTGTATTTATAAAAGATACTATTAGACAAGTAATTTCTTTTGGAATAGGAGACATTATTCATCAGTAAATACTTCAGTCTGGAACTGTTTTATAGTCACAAATTGATACTGAGCTTCTAGTCTATGTTCCAAACATTTTGGAGGCTAACCAGTGTTGGCTTATTCTAATTCTGATTTCTTAAAGCATAAAACTAGAAAAGGAGAAGACAAGAATCAATTTTACTATTATTAATTGAAATTATTTAAAATAAAATATTTTGTGAATTTTTAAATCCCGCTCCTCTAAGAAATTTTAACTTGATAAATGTGATACATTCTATCAACATATCTGTAATAAAGAAATTCACCATTATCTCACGTATTGAATATACAGATAGGGACTAAGCCAAAAACTGTCCTTAATTAACTGTGCTAGCTATTTCAGTAATTCTAAATTATTCTGATATCAACTCTGTCTTTCTAAAAATTTAGTGCACTGAAAGCTGACAAAAATTAGGTTGCATATCTCTCAGCTTTCTCTCTTTTGATGTAATTTGCACTGCATAGACTTTTCTGGGCACACACCTAACTTAATATCAATCTTTTGTCTTTTTCTATTGTTGTCAATCTCCTCAGTCACATAGTAAAGAGTTCGTACATTGTTCCTACTGTGACACATTTCAAAATGCAAATTAGATCATATGGAATGAACATTTGATGATTTTTTCCATCCAGAGAACTCTCTCATCATTGATAAGATGTGGGATGAAACTGGTCTTTCCTAAAAACTTCAAAATCAGAGGGAAAATTATCTAGAACACATTAACATTATAGCTAGGCAATGTGATTTTAGTTGTTCTCAGTATTTTCTTTTGTCTTCTCTGTAGATTTCCACCTTCCACCAGTTTTAGGGCAATTTGACCAACATTGGTGAGAAGTCATGTGAACATGGGCCTTTGATGAATCTAAGTTCATTAGACTCTGGTTGGCAATAGGACAGCTGCCACCCAGGCTAATTTTCTTATTGTTCTATTAATTACTAAGAGAGAAGTCCTCTACTATAACATACATGGATTTGACTATTTTTCCCGTTTCATTTTTAATGACTTTTGCTTTATATACTTTGAGTGTGTTATTAGGTACATATGTACTTAGGATTTTTATGGATTTTTGTGCTTTGACTCTTCTATCATTATAAAATATAACTCCTAATGTCTATTGCTCTGAAATCAACTTTGGGTAGTGTTAATATATCCAATCCCCACACTTATTTTTAACCTACTTATTTTCTTATATTTGAACAATTTTTGAGGTCACTTTATAGATCTATACCTTGTTTTTAGATATCAAACATGGTCCACCTGCTTCATAGGACTTTGTGATTAATCTAGCTGCCTCATGCTTTGTGTTTAACTAATCCAATTTTATGTGAAATATATTTTTGTATGAATAGAAAATAAATCTAAATATGTTTTTAATGTGTGAGCATATTTAAGAGAGTAGTTATCAGAAGCTTGAATAATTTTATGTTGCAGAGTTTTGGAGTATGTATATATTTTGAGGGATAGCATAGAAATGTAAAAATAATTATATAGATGAGCAATTAGAACATTACAATCATTGTCACATACCTAGCTTTTCCCTTAACAATTTTCTGTTCCAGACATCAAATATTTCATCATGAATAATCACACAATGTGTAAGATTGATAAATTGTTTCCACTTACCTTGATATTATTTTTCTTCATTTACTACTATTACAGACATTTTTAAAAGTAATTCTGGTATACATCTTCCAACAAACTACACTAAAAAGACTATTCCTTGGAGGGAAATTATATCTTAAATAATTTTAGATAAAAATGATAATTTTTTCAAGGAAAACTTGGAAACATGATTCACACAACATAAAATTCATCTTTTTAAAGTACCTTAAATCTCTGTAATATTTTTAAGTGTGCATTTATGAAACTGTACAAACATCAATATCATCTGATTCCAGAACATTGACATTCCTCCCCCTCTTGGAAAAAAACTTATACCTAGTAGCAGTAATTTCTCATTTTACTCCTCTGCTAGCCTTGGACACCACTAATATTTATGCTTTTGACTCTGAATTTGTTTCTTTCTCACATTTCATGTATGTAGAATAATGCAAGAAATGACCTTTTGTCTGAGGCTTTATTCACTTAGATTACTATTTTCAAGGTTCAACCATGTGGGAGTGTGAATCAATATTACATTCCTTTTTATGGTCAAATAATACTATACATTGGATATACCACATCGTATTTACCTACTCATTTGTTGATAAATATTTGATTCATTTTCATTTCCTGGCTATTCTGAATAAGGCTCTGTGAATAAGCATGTGCAAGTCTGTATAAACACGTTTCCAATTATTTTGGATGTATACCTAGGGATGGAATTTCTAGGGAATATAACCCAGGCTGCTTTCTAAAAGAGGTGCGTCAACTAGCATTTCCACTAGCAAAATGTATAAAAGTTCTAATTTCTGTACATGACATTTTCTGTCTTCTAAATTACAGCCTTTCTAGTGGGAGTAAAGTAGTCTCTCAAGGTGGGAGGAAGATCTTAAAGCTCTTCAGTGCTCTCTAGGGACATCTCATTCCCCAGCTTTTTATTTAAAATTTTTCAATTCCCCCAAACTATTTAAACCTAGGTTTTCTTCAACTGTTACCAATGCTACAAGTAACTACAGGCTTAAATGATTGCCTCTGTTTGCTTTTGACCAATACCCCGAAGGAAAAGGCTATTTCACCTTGAATATTTTTCAAAGGTAAGCTTTAAGGAAGGCACAGCAAGTATGAATAAGGTTGCAAGTAGGGTCTTCTAAGGAACCACCAAGTCCAGGAATGAGATGAGGATAATTACTGGAGAATGGGCTATGGAGGAGCTGCAGTCCTAATCTGCCCTTTGGTGGCTGCTAGGCTGCTGGTTTTCCCTGTGATTATGGCCTTTCAGTTTTCAAGACCACTGTGGAGCTACAGAGAACAAACACGAATAGAACAGGTTGAATACACCACAAAACTCACTCTCTTTATTGAGCATCAGCCACTTTGCTTGAATAATTTCCTCCTTTCATTTCTGCAAGTCTTTGTTTCACTTCAAGAGTTGTGAAGAAGTAGATTTCAACAATTTTGCCATTGAATGTATGTGCAAGGAAAATTTTGGAGATCCTTACTTTGCCAATTTTTTTCTCATGTTATTGATGTTGTCCCGACAATGAGGTTTTTTTTTTTTTTCCTCCAAGGATTGAACCCAGGGGCACCTAACCACTGAACCACATCCTCAGCCCTTTACATTTTTTTTTTTTTTTTTTTTTT
>JAJEJO010001623.1:246083-289633 GCA_020662805.1 Glaucomys volans | reverse complement strand
CTTGTTATAAGAGAAATGCAAATCAAAACCACCTTAAGATTTCATCTCACCCCAATTAGAATGTCTTTTATTAAGAATACAGGCAACAACAGGTGTTGGCGAGGATGTGGGGAAAAGGGTACACTCATACATTGCTGGTGGGAGTGCAAGTTGGTGCAGCCACTCTGGAAAGCAGTGTGGAGATTCCTTAGAAAACTTGGAATGGATCCACCATTTGACCCAACTATCCCACTCCTTGGCTTATACCCAAAGGACTTAAATTCAGATTACTACAGTGATGCAGCCACATCAATGTTCATAGCTGCTGAATTCACAATAGCTAGATTGTGGAACCAACGTAGATGCCCTTCAGTAGATGAATGGATAAAGAATCTGTGGTATGTATACACAATGGAATATTACTCAGCCATAAAGAAGAATAAAATTATGGTATTTGAAGGTAAATGGATGATGTTGGAGACTATTATTCTAAGTGAGATTAGCCAATCCCCCAAATCCAAAGGCCGAATGGTCTCTCTGATAAATGAATGATGATGCATAATGTGGGGGGCGGGGAAGGGTGGCAAGAATGAAGAAAGGATAGGGAGCATAGACGGAAGGGAGGGGTGGAGTTGAGGTTGGAGGGTAAGAATAATAACAGTATGCATGACAGACATCATTGCCCTGTGTACATGTATGAATGCACAGATGGGGTGACTCTACTTTGTGTACAACCATAAAAACAATTGCTGTACTCCATTTGTGTTCAATGAATCAAAAAATTAAATAAAAAAAAAGTAGATTGCAATTCCTTGGTCTCCCCCACATACACAAACTCAAAATAAAAGGCGTCTTACACTAGGAAAAAAAAAAATAAAGCACTAATGTATCTGAATATTTTAATTTTCTTTATAGTAGAAACAAATCATCTTTAGGATTTTGTTCTCTACTGCACTTCATATATTTTTCTTTCATCATAAGCCTTTCTAGAAATGTCCAGTTATTCATATCTCAAACTTTCATATACCTTATGTATACTTAGGAGCAAATGCAAACATTATACAATTTCTGTCTTTGTACATTCATGCTACATGTTTAATTCTAAAGTGTTAGCTAAGGTGGAATGAATCCTGAATAACTGGAAATGTTTGTTTAACAAATTCTCTGAAGAAGGTGTAGGTGAGCACTTGGGGTATTTTTAAGAACAATGGAAACAAACTGCCACTTGGAAAACAACATCAGAAAGTCTGTGGGGAGGAAAGTAATCCTCAAATGAGAAACACAATTTTAAAGAAGTGTTACATTCATTTTTGATTATCTAGAATCATAGATATTAAGAATGAACTATTCATATTATAATTTTCTGGATTAAGCAATATGCCAAATTCAAAACAAAGATGATTTGGATCCCAATTATAAGAAATACACAGTTTGTGATTTTACTCCTTTTAAATCTGGCGTTCTGTGTTCAATTCTGGGATGCCAACATGAAGTGGTACATTGGACCAGGTGCCAAAAACAACAGGCAGAAAGGTGCAATGTCTACAGGGATGAGATATTTTATTGCACGTGACACAGTTGAAATGTCAGTTAATTTTAAGCATGTATATAAGAAGACTTTGAAGAAATCTGGGAGCTTCCTTCAAATGTATGAAAGGTTATTGTTTGGAAGAGGATTCTGATTTTACTGCAATATGTGCAGTAGGAAGGGGACTAATAAAAAGAAGTTTCATTATTATTGGATCTCAGCTCAATAGGTAGAACAATATTACAATGATGAGAGATTCTCAAAGATAGACTAGGAAGCTGTGGGAGGAAGCAAATATTCTATCCATTCTAGCAACAAAGATAAGACAAAAAGGGAAACACAGAGTTTTTCAAAGAGGATGTTGAACTAGAAGTCCTGAAATTTTGATTCATCATCCCTGCTGTAAGTTTGATTTCCCAAGCACTCTGGTTTCCTACTACTGAACTGATAAAAATAAAAATAGTGGTGGTGCATGGCTGTATGCCCAGCAACTTGAGATTTGAGGCAGTGGGATCCAAAGCTAGCCTTGGCAATTTAGTGACTTAGCAAGACCCCATCTCAGAATGAAAAATAAAAAGGGATGGGGATGTAGCTTAGTAGTTAAGTGCCCCTGGGTTCAATCTTTAGTACCAAAAAAAAAAAAGAAAGAAAGAAAGAAAGAAAGAGAAAAAAGGAAAAGGAAAAAGGAATAGTGGGTGAAATAGTGATAGTGAACCACACTCTGCATGCTCTATAATGATCCAGTCATGTGCATTTTAGTTATTTAGTGAGAACTTTTGGGTAGAGGGAAAGGTGTTTCAAAGACTGCAGAAATTTTAGAAGCAGTACTTTTCATGCAATTTCTTTAAACACAAAAGGACCTATAAATTACTGCAGGTTTCTCTTTTACCAGTATTATACTTTAGCAGAAATTTGCTTTATTTTTCATCTTCATTGCAACAAAATATGCGTTAAAATTATGTATGGTTTGAAAAACACTTAATGGTAGTAATTTTAATATTTAGACTGTTATGACAAAGACCTCTTTTGTTTCTACTCCCCCAAAGTTCATGTTTTATTAGACAAGAAGGCAAGAAAAAATAGGAAGGAAGAAAAGTTTGGCATGTGGCTTGTGATATTGATGCATTTTATAGAGGAGAGTAGACAATCAGATTCACGGTTACCTCCCTCCCCCTTTCTGAGGAAATGCTTTTCACAACCACAGCTTTGGCAAGACCTCTTCCTGTTCTGGGGATCAGAATAAAGCAAATGTTTATTGGTAGACTCTGTCTGGCCAGGAAAATTATCATAGCAGAAAATACTCGCTTTCTGTAAACATGGTATTCATGAACTAAAAAAGCATGGTGCATTATTTCCAGAAATGATGCTATAAACAAGTAAAACATTATTTGGAGACAACATTGTGGTCACAGATGGAAGACCATAAGGAAGACACAAACCAAAGCTGGACACATAGTAAAGCAGTCCAGTCACAATTGCGTGAAGATTGCCCTGTAGTTTAGGGTCATGGTGATTCTGTTTGGTGGTGATTTTGTTTATGATGCAATTTCAAAGAAGCAAAAGTTTTTCAACTGGAATTCTTGGGCATATTATATAGGTTGCATTTAATTTTAGAATCTATTCATCTGTCTAATTCTAGTAAATAGAAGATAAAAGAATTTCTGGCTAATGGAGAAATTTTGTACCAATTTTATAAGAAGTATAAGAAGATATTGAGAGAAAAGTAAATAAAACAAAGAAATGATCATTCATGATGGAGTCCTTTAGTTCATTTGGAACTTTTGAACATGTTCAGATTTTCTCATCAGTCTCTATTTAAAAACAACACTAAAATTTTATGATACTGGTTGTGTATAATAAAGACTATGATTAAGGGATAAAATTCTGAATGACATAACACTGTGGAATCTGAAATTTTCAGAACTTCTCATGTATTTACTAAGCATGTGTGATAATCTGGATTCCCACATTATGGAGACTTGTCATGCGATTATTTAATAAAGATAAGCATGCATCTTCTCATCCCAGCCTCCAAAGATTGTAAAGAGCTCTTAATAACAAATAAAATAAAATTTCCAGTCACATCACAAAGCAGGTATAGATTGCATCTACACTTAACTAGTCAGATTAACAAAAACTCACATTAACCAAAAAAAAAAATCACATTAACAAGAATTCTTTGCAATAAACTCAGAATCAAATTTAGGTAGCTGATTTAAATGTGGCTAATTGGGTTAACACTATTATAAAGCAACCCTGATGGGTTTATCACTCTCTGGAATTGGTTTAAATTTGGTATAGATTGAAAAGAGGTTTTGAGCTAGCATGCTTTTACATTAAAGAGTAATAATATTCTTTCTTTCTTAAAATTTGTAGTGTTGTTTTTCCATTAATTAAGAACCTTTCTTGGAAAAGAAGCCAGCATGCACATATTTCTTAAATAGCATCATCCTTGAATTTTGAAGTATTGATAATTTTTGGTCAAACAAATAAGAACATAAAAATGATATGTAGCTAAAGCAATGTCCAAAATTTGATTAAGCTGGTGAGGTGCCTTTAATTACCTGCCCATAAGGTCTAAGAAACAAGGAATATTTTCTGTTTTACAAATGCCAATTTCTAGTTGTTTATTAATGTTGAACTTTAAAAATAACAGGAATTTAATATTATTACTATTGAAGAAACTTGCAAGAAGCAGGAATGAGAAATGTAAATGTTGTCATTTCACCTACACATAAAAGAAGGATTTCATATTTAACTAGGTTGAAACAGTATGTGTTGGCTTTGATTTGTCTCTGCTACATTTTAATGTGGAACATGTTCAGTTGTACTTTGGTTGGTATATTTAAAGAAAATTCTTAGCCATGTTGCAATAAAAAATAAATCTAAAAAGCTGTCAAATATTGGTCTCAAGCAAAAGTATCCTAACTAATCCTGGCTTTGCAGTGCAGCTCATTATTGCATGTCCTCTGAATTGATTTCATTCTCCAGAGTTTCAGAGAAGTGTTTTCAATATGCTATTTACTGTTATTCCTATGCAGATTTGCAATATTGGAAAACTAACTGCATGATTTACTGTTGTTTATTTGGAATCCTTTTAAGAGAAAGGCACTGCAATAGATCTTAATAGGGACATGTTTACAGAAAATTTATCCTGAAGAGTACAGCTAAGATTCTTTAGATTTCTTTAATATCAGAAGAGAAAGCCCATAGGAATTTACTTGTGTACCAATACATGCCTTTCCTAATACAAAGAAAATTTAATTGCCAAAAGGCAACTTTACAGAAACAACTTACTGCTTCCTTGCTAAAGCTTTCTTTTTGCTTTACTAAGAAAAATAATATAAAGAAGACATGCAGTGTCAAATTAATAACAAGTTAGGGGATAAAAAATAAACCAGTAGGGTTATGTCTTAGAACATTGTATGAGATGCTAGTAGCCATTGTGACATTCTGTTTTCTGAAAATGTGTATGAATTTTACATGTGAGTTCCACTCAGACAAGGCAACACATTGCCTTAATCTAATTAAATACAAAAATCTTTCTATAAGGCACAAATACAATAGAACATTTAAAAATATGATGAAAGAGGAAGTAGATCTTTTCTGCTATATTAGAGTTTTTAAAATGGCTTATTAGTTTTAAACTTTTTTTTCAAGATTTAGTAATAATTAGGTGACCATGTTTCCTGAGCCAAAAATTGGGACACATATCCTAACATCTCTAATCATCCTGGTCCAGAAGTAGGACATGTTAATTGGAATCCTGTGCTATAAATGTGGAACATGACTAACATGAGAAAAATGACGAAAAATAGAGTCCCAGACATTGAAGGTGTGGCAGTTGACACCAGATAATGATCCCTTCATCTAATAAAACACTGATTTAACATCTTGGTCTTTTCCCTCCCTCCCTCTCTTTCTTTATTTCTTTTCTCCCCTTCCTTCCTTCCTTCCTTCCTTCCTTCCTTCCTTCCTTCCTTCCTTCTTTCCTTCCTTTCTTTATTCCTTCTCTCTCTCTCTCTTTCTCTCTCTTTCTTTCCTTCTTTCATTCTCCTTTATTTTTTTCTTAGCACCATGGTACAATTTAGGAACATAAATAAGATTTCATGCTCTTTGCTTTGAGGAGACTAAGGAGAGCATTTGGATAGCACGAGGGCAAACATGTGACCCAGGTATGAGTTGCAGCTCTGTTCAAAGGAAGGGAGGTGAAAGTCCCTCAAAAGTAATTACTTTTGTGATATAAAGTAAATGAATCTGAACATTCATCCCAAAGTAGCTCATTAGAGTACAATCAGCACTGAAAACAAGAGTCTTTGAATACATAAGTAAAAATTTGGATGCTAAATTTACAAAATTTATACTTATATTTTCATATATTTTGATAATTATAATATTATCAGTCTATTCTTTTTTGTTGATTATAATGATTAAGGAGTCAGTTTCAGAAACTCAAGCTCAATTGGAAGTGGTCGAGTACATCTGGAGTAACCAGTAAAGCAGCTAAACATTTAAGGTGATATGTTTGAAGTGAGAAAGTCTCACATGGAAAAATCACATAAATCAGTTGAGACAATAGGCACATCCCTCAACAACTGCTGTCTATGCTTATGTGCGGGAGATGGTAGGGAACACAGTACAACTGAAACCGTGGAAGGATCTGTGAAGATTCTCTATCGCTGAGTATATTCCTCAACCAGAACGATTCTTGGGTGGCAAAGAGTAGAAATATTTCTGGCTTGGGGTGTTTCAGCATGACTTCGGCATAAATAATTGCATAATCACCAAATAATGTAGATGCCAGAATCTAGGCATAGACAAGTACATCAGTTAAAAGCCTGCTTTGAAGTATTAGTGGTTGCATACCATTTTGCTGTTGGAATCCAACCAGCTTAGTGGATTATTAAAGAAATCAAAACAAATTAATAAAAAAACTGAGAACCTCAGAATTAAAGAAAATAAAATCCAGATTGCTGAAATGTATTGCCAATGATGCTCAATTTTTAATCAAATGTATGTATATGTGTATATATAGACATATATACACTAATATATGTATTTACTTATATATGTGTGTATATATAGACATATACTTATATTTATATATAATTATATATAGACATGTATATAGAGAGAAATATAGATACAGACATAATATCAGAAATGTGCCAGTTATATTCAGAAAAAAGAAATATCCTGTACAATCTGAGTAAGTACAAATGTCAAATTATCAAAAAATGATTTAAAAGTAAATATTATAAAGTTCAAAGATTCAAAGGAGACATGTTTAAGAAAGAGGAAAAAATTGCTAAATATGAGTCAGTAGGGAATCTCAATTTGAAAATGGAACTTCAGAAAAAATAGAAAATCTGGAGATTAAAAAATAAATATCCAAAATGGAAAAACATATATCAGCAGAGGACATAATGGAAGATTTGAGATGACAGTAAAAAGAATCAGTGAACTCAAAGCTACATGAATAGAAACAATCCAGATGAAATTGTTTTTAAAAATGAAGAAAAATGGGCTGGGAATATAGCTCCAGTTGGTAGAGCACTTGCCGTGCAAGCACAAGACCCTGGGTTCAAACCCCAGCACCAATAAATAAATAAATAAATAAAAGGAAGACCAATAAGGGCCTCCATAATTTATGGAATATTGAAAGAGCAATAATTGAAATCCCTAGAAGGTAGGGGGGTGATATGAGACAGATTATAAAATCAAAGTTATGGCCAAAAGCTTCTCAAATAAAACCCAAGCAAGATAAATGCAAAGAAGATTGTGACTAGACATGTAGACCAACTACCGTAAAGAAAAAGAAATGAAAGATAAAGAAAAAAAAATGAACAAAAAAGGGTATCATATTAAAAGAAAGAACAATGTAATCATGACTAACTTTGTCAGAAGACATCCTATTTAATTCAAAGTATGGGAAGAAAGAAAAAAAATCAGCCAAGGGTTCTGTATTCAACAAAACTACCCTTCAAAAACAAATGTGAGCTAGACCATTTCCTACCTCAAAAACTTAGGGGAATTAGTTACTAAAAGGCACGCACTATGAGAAATGATAAAGGAAGATCTTCAGGTTCAAGGGAAAATGCAACAGATGGGAACTAGGATAAACAAAAAGAAATTAAGATAAATTTATGTAAACAACTTATAATTGATTAAAGCAAATATTACAGTACGATACTTTTCTGCTTATTTTATATACCTATGTGTGTGTGCAAGCAGTAGCTGGCAATATCAAGACAAGAGAGGATGATGAGGAAAATTCCCTTTGCTTCATCAGGAACAAGTTGAAATTAACTTGAAGGAAGATTTTGAAAAATTGCCATCACTAGAACAACCTAGGGAAAATTCAAAGATATGCAGGTAAATATTCAGTAGCAGATTTAAAAAGAAACACTAAAAATATATTTAACACAGAAAATAGAAGTAAAGTAGACAAAGAACTAGAGGGGAATAAAACAAATAGAAAACAAATAACATGGTAATCTTAACACATTATCTGTAATAAATGAAATAGTCATTTCAAACAAAACTAGACTGTTAGATTTGTTTCAAAACAGAAGATACAATAGACTTAAAAACAGGAATATTTATAGAAAAAAAGACATTTTTAATGGTAAAAGGTTCTAGAAGATGTAGCAGTTATAAATTTCTTTCCACCCAACAACAAAACTCCAAGATAGATAAAACAAAATATTACACAATGAAAAGAAGAGAAAAATTAAAAGCTTTATTTGGAAAATTTTACACACCTCTTTTGTAATTTATAGAAAAAGTAGAAAAAGTGTAAGAACAGAGAATACTTAGCAAGTAAGTTATTTTAATATAATTGACATAAATATTCCCCCTAATAACTCAAGAATATGCTTATTTTTCCATGTATATTTGAAATACTGACAGAGACAACATGAGAGTTATAAATTATGTATTAAAAATGCTAACGGATTCACAAAATGAAGAACATGCTCTCTGACAACAAAAATAATATATATGAATATATATAATCAATTTATGAAATTATGAAATTATTCATAATTATTATGAAATTATGCTTCATAGGTGGAAACTATACAATACATTTCCATTCACTGGTCAAAGAAAAAATCGCAAAGCAAATTAAAATTTACTTCATCTGAAGAAAAAAGGAAACATGAGAATAAAATTTGTGAAGTCAAGGTAAAGCAATACCTAGATATAAATGTAAACCTTTAAATTTTAGATTAGGAAAAAAGTCTAAAATCAATTATTCATTTTCCAATATAAATTATGGAGAGTAAGATTCTACTTTTAAATTTTATTTGTTGATAGCATTTTATTTATTTATTTATTTATTGTTAATTGTTTTAATTTTTTTAAAATTTTGATTCATTGTACACAAATGGGGTACAACTATCATTTCTCTGGTTGTGCACAAAGTAGAGTCACACCATTTGCGTAATCATACATGTACATAGGGTAATGATGTTTGTCTCACTCTGTTATTTTTCTTATCCCCATACCTCCCCACCCCTCATTTTCCTCTGTAAAATCCATTCTTCCTCCATTCTTGCCTCCCTCCCACTCCCATTATGTATCATCATCCACTTATCAGAGAAATCATTCAGCCTTTGGTTTTTTTGGGATTGGCTTATTTCACTTACCATGATATTCTCCATCTCCATCCATTTACCTGCAAATGCCATAATTTTATTCTTCTTTATGACTGAATAATGTTCCATTGTGTATGTATACCACAGTTTCTTTATCCATTCATCTATTGAAGGGCATCTAGATTTGTTCCACAATCTAACTATTGTGAATTGAGTTGCTATAAACATTGATGTAGCTGTGTCACTATAGTATGCTGATTTTAAGTCCTTTGAGTATAGGCCAAGGAGTGGGATATCTGGGTCAAATGGTGGGTCCATTCCAAGTTTTATAAGGAATCTCCACACCACTTTCCAGAGTGGCTGCAGTAATTTGCAACCCCACCAGCAATGTATGAGTGTACCTTTTCCCTCACATCCTTGCCAACACCTGTTGTTGCTTGTATTCTTGATAACAGACATTCTAATTGGGTTGAGATGAAATCTTAGGGTGGTTTTGATTTGCATTTCTCTTATTACTAGAGATGTTGAACATTCTTTCATATATCTGTTGATTGCTTGTAGATTCTCTTCTGTGAAGTGTCTGCTCATTTCCTTAGCACCCTTATTGATTGGGTTATTTCTATTCTTGGTGTAAAGATTTTTGAGTTCTTCGCTGATTCCGGAGATTAGTGCTCTATTTGATGTGTGTGTGGCAAAGATTTTCTCCCACTCTGTAGGCTCTCTCTTCACATTGTTGATTGTTTCCTTTACTGAGAAAAAGCTTTTTAGTTTGAATCTATCTCAATTATTGATTCCTGCTTTTATTTCTTGTGCTTTGGGAGTCATGTTAAGGAAGTATGGTCCTAAGCCGATATGATGAAGATTTGAACCTACTTTTTCTTCTACTCTGGTCTAATTCCTAGATCCTTGACCCATTTTGAGTTGAGTTTTGTGCAGGGTGAGAGATAGGGGTTTAGTTTCATTTTGCAGCATATGGATTTCCAGTTTTCCCAGAACCATTTGTTGAAGAAGCTATCTTTTCTCCATTGTATGTTTTTGGCAATTTTGTCTAGTATGAGAAAACTGTATTCATGTGCATTTATCTCTGTGTCCTCTATTCTGTACCATTGGTCTACCTGTCTATTTTGGTGCCAATACCATGCTGTTTTTGTTACTATTGCTCTGTAGTATAGTTGAAGGTCTGGTATTGTGATACTCCCTGCTTTGCTCTTCCTGCTAAGGATTGCTTTAGCAATTCTGGGTCTCTTATTCCTCCAAATGAGAAAGAAAGTTCAAAGTAGGATCAAAATTATAAAAAAATAAACAACAGAGAAAATCAATGAAACCAAAAGTTGATTTTTTAAATATTAATAAAATTGAAAATTTTTATCTAGATTAATCAAAAAAGTGTAAAAAATGCTGATAGCAAGCAAGAAAGAGAAGTACTGACTTCGAAATATCTTATATGTAAAAATTGTAAAAGAATGTTATGAAGAGCATTTTACCAACTAATTTACAACTTTGATGGAGTGGACAAATTTCACATGAATGAATATTAAGTAGAAAATCAAATATCTCTATCAAGTTAAGAATTGAACTGTCAATATAATAAATTTGTCATAAAGAAAACTCCAAGTGAAGATTGCTTCTTTGGCAACATTTTTAATATTTAAGACAGAAATAACACCAGCTCTACAGAGACTACTTCAGAACATAGAGAAGTAGAAATACTCACCAACTCATTGCCTAAGGTCAGTATTACCCAGTATCAAAGCCAGACAAATGCGTTAGGAAACAAAAAACAAAACTTGACCAATATTTGTCATGAACTTTGATGCAAAAGCCCTTAGTAAAGCATGAACAAAATGAATCTCACAAAACATAACTCTGGAATATTAATGAAAAAGTAAACATCCCAGGAATATAAAAAATTATTGAAAATCTTGAAGAATTCAGGAAAAGTCAACTACACAAACATACAAGCACCAGGTTTTGTGGCGCATACTTTTAATCCCTGCAGTTTGGGAGGCTGAAGCAGGAGGATTGCAAGTTCAAAGCCAGCCTCAGCAACTTAGTGAGGTTATAAGCAACTTAGTGAAATCCTATCTCAAAGTAAAATATAAGAAAGGCTGGGGACATGGCTCAAGGGTTAAACTCCAAACAAACAAACAAACAAACAAACAAAAAATCCCAACCTGCAAGTGTGTGTTCAACATTTTACTGGTTGTTCTAATTGGTATAATGAACCAAGCAAAAGAAACAAAACTCATTGAGAAGAAAGGAAGAAGAAAGTAAATTGTCTTTAAGGACATATAATGTAATCACGTGTGCCTTTAAGGTATCTCAAAATAAGCTATCAGAACTAATAAGTGAAATTAGCAAGATTATAAGGTAGAAATTAGTCTTTATGTATATTAGAAAGAATTTGAAAATGAAATTTCAAAACAATACTTTCGGAATAGCACCACTCTAGCCTCAGAGTTGTGCTCTTTCAAACTCAGAACGTTTTTTGTATCTGTTAACCTGCTTTTATGATGACATCCCAGACCACATCCTCATCCAGAAGCATTCCTTCTCTAAAACTGTAAATCCCGAGACTCTCCTCCTGTTTCTCATCCCTATCTCAGCATATACCCTTATGTCAGATCTAATGCCTGTTATTAAGAATTGACACACCAGTGTGGACCATGGAAATTACCCATTAGGTAGGTAAAATTCCATACTTCAAGTGAAATGCAAGTAATATGACCAAAGAATTGCCGACACTGCAGGGAAAGCTGGGGAGAAGTGAGGAAAGACCACACAAAAGGAAATGCACTTAAACTAGGCACCGAAAACTACCTCGGATAACCACGAGCTGATAAAGGATTATATCTTTGAGAACAGAAAGAAGATAAGGAAAAGCACAGTGTATTAGTCTGCTATCCAATTCAGTCCATGACACACAGATATATCCATCTGAGACTTTGAGGAAATAGTGAGAACTTAATTTTAGCTAAAATATTGGCCTGAGTAGAAGTTTGAAAATTAAGTTGAAATCTGGTTTTTGGAAAGGTATGTTTCAGGGTTTATTTCATGGGAGATGATAAAAGCAAAATCCTGCAAGTTGTTGACGGTTGGCAGGCCATCGATAGCCCTGTTAAAGCTTTTTCTTCCTGAAAGTAAATTCTGAGGCTAAGTTGATGTGGTTAACACAAGGCTAAGGGATGAATTGTTCTGATAAAATGAAAATAAGGGGAGAAGTATTTAGATGATTATTACTTTTAGGATAAGGAATCGTGAGATGCATATGGATAGACAGATTGATTTGGGCCCTAGAGACAGAGATGGAACCACAACCAAATGTCCAGAGAAAGAGCTAGCCTTCTACAGGAGTCATTCTGGGCAAGGAGGGCTGTCTCTGTAATAGAAGGGTAAGATTCAACAGGGCTGATACGCACCTACTGGTCCAACCATGACAGTTCTTGACGTTATTTCCTGCAGTCGTTTCTGTGTGGCTGCTTTTCTGAGACCTCAAATCCCCACACTCTCTCCATTGCCACTTAACTACGTCTTTGCCAAGTCCCAGCAGGTTTCAAAAAATACGTTCTAGTTCTGATCATTTGATGCCAGTTCCCCCAAATTGTTGATTTGGGTATCACCCCTGAATATTAAGCAATGAATGTAAATTTTGTGTTTGAAGTAAGAGAAACCAGGAAAATCCATGCCTCAAAATTTTAATGAGTTATATGTTAAAAATCATCTGCTGAGAGAGATAAAGAAGAAAGGATTTGGAGGGCCTGAGAAGAAAGAAAAAGTCTGAATAATAGTATTGAGTTTCCTAAAAAGTCTTGAGAATCAGGTTGAGTTGGAACTTGTATAAATACTACTTGCTATCACCATTACCATGGGATGACTTCTAAGAAAAGAAGAGGAATGTAAATTGTTTCAAACTGACCAAATCACGGAAGTAGAAGGAGATGGGAGTAGCAGGAAAAATAAACGGCCAGGAGAGAGCTGTGACTGATCGTGGGTTCCAGGCTAGGTGAGAAGGGACTCAGTACCATGGAAACAGGTGAGACTCAAGTGCCTAAATGTCAATAAAGAGCCACCACTTTGTGAGGAAGATCAAGAGATGAAATGGTGAGATAGAGAATAAGGGAGAGAATCTCGGGATTTACAATTGCACAGAACAAATAGGTTTGCAAGGTGATGTGGTCTGAGCATCAATCCTTGGGAGAAGGTTAAGTGAAGTAGAATAATCTCCTGAGTCAGGAAATCTAAGGTTATATGAGGCCAGGGGGCTGACTGTCAGTATATGTAGAGTAAGGTAGCAAGGAAAAGATAAGCAGACAGGAAGGAGAAGAAAACAGACAGAAGCATGAGCTAAATGAAATAGAAAGAAGATAAGAAAAAGATTTGTGATCAATGATAATATGAAGGGAGTTGGTGCCTAATCTTGAGAAATTTAAAGACAGAGATTTGTGATCAATGATAATATGAAGGGAGTTGGTGCCTAATCTTGAGAAATTTAAAGACAGAGGAGAAATGATGGGTCAATTCATAGGTTACTTCTTTGATGCTTCCAGAATGCTTCAAACAAGGGAGACTGGCAAAGGGCTGCAGGTGTTACAATCCTTGCAACAAAAAGCATTGTTCTTTAGGACAAAAGTTTGTTTTCTAGCAACATGGCCCATGATAGTGTATTTGCTAGAGTAAAGGTAAAGTGTGCCCCCACTGGACATATTCACACCAACTTAGATCTGAAGTTTCACTGTTTGAAACACACTGCTAAAATCTCCTTAACCACAGAAATATATAACACAACCTCACTATTCAAGGCTCCAACATAACTCTTTGCAGTTATATGAAATGAACAGTGGATTACCATCCTCAAAAGCTTTGCTCTTAGGTTGAACCTGTAATGATTTGCTTGGCCTTTTATTACTTGAGAGAGAAAGGGCAGTGGGACTGCTGAGTTATTATAATAAGAATGTTTGCCCTGGGAATTTCTGCAGCCACCAACCCGACTGACAGGTTATATTCTCTAGTTCAGCATTTGCCTTTTTTATAGTGATTTTCTTTGTGCATAGAAATAAAAAATAATACATCTCTCCACACATCATCCATAGCCATGGAATTCAAAAGCCATTCAATATCAAACTCTCCCTTTGGAACTCTAAGTGTGGAACTGCAGGTTGAAATGGCCACATCCCCAATCTTCAGAGAAAATACCAAGCTAGGAGTTTAAAACACCAGTGTTATGATATAAAGCAAAGGATATACAGCCTTGCAAGAGCAGCATAACTCAAACAGGGTATCTCTCTCAAGCAGTAAAAATCCCTAACCCATTAAAATGACTAATAATATTGCTCTGTATTTATATAGTATCTTTCTACAAAGGAGCTTAAAATGCTTTACTAACATTTTCTCATTAGCTCTACCTTCATCTTCATGAAATACACAGTGAGAGAGTTGTTACTGCTATTTTTTTCTTGCTTTACCTGTGGTTAACTGTGATATCTGACACGGTGAGGTCACAAACCCAAGGTCATTCTGTGGGTTGATGATTACAAAAATTCCTTTTATTTATTTTTCCCTCTTTGCTCTATGTAGTGATTATGTCTAAATTCAGGTTTTCAGTTCTCTTTGTGAAATGGTATATCTAGTTGGGGTACAGTAAGGTTATATACAAAAATATCCATTTATCTATGTTCTTTGCCATTATTTACTTTCACAAGAACTACCTGTCATTTCTCTGATAGGTATTGAAGAAGATATTATTTGGAAAAGTAAAAGAACCAATATTATTTAGCTCTGTAAATTTTTGCTTTTTAAAAAAATCAGAATTCAGGAGAAAGGAAAGCACTGAAATGCACTAGACTTATATTTTTAAAAAATTCTTCTTACCTTCGTGGTTTTACCTCCTAACAGTGCTTTGTGACCCTGGTAGTATTTCTAAGAAAAGTCATCATGATATTATAAGTAGTAAACTAGAAGAGAAGAAATTGGATATTTTAATTATGATTAAAATATTTTCATTAAAAATAAAATGGTAAAATAACTGAGTTGGTTTGATTATTTTGATGACTTTATATTCTAGTTCCTAAAATTCATTTTTTATTGTACCACTTAGCTGCAATGTTGTCTTAGATCTCTTTACCCTAAATGAACCATAATTATATCAATTTTTGAAGCCTTTTCTGAGCCCATGAAAATATGTCTCTTCTTCCACAGAACTGTACTTTGTATGAGTTATTCTTAAGGTAGCTCTGGTCTCAATTTTTCAGATACTTGTTTATACACTCATCTTGACTCTTAGACTGTGACCTGCTTAAAGGGAAGGGAACATAACTTATCAACCACGGTTCCAGTGTCTGGCTTATGATGTGCACTTTAAATATGAAGAATGAATGATTTAATCAGTGCTTGCTGATTCCACTCTATCTTACTGACTTACTCTATTTATTTGCTGGAGTACATAGCTAGATAAGTGATAAATGAATTAAGTAATGAATGAAGGCAGTAACTGATCAATAAGTGTTTTGGGCTAAACTTCAGCTTCCCTCAGGCAGCTTTTATCAGAAGAGCACTGTACTTTTACTGAAGCTCATTTCTCAGTACCCTGGAGTCACCGAGTCATGTACAAAGTCATTTATTCACCTGGGCCACATAATGAGTTCCTTGGTCTATACAGCTTATTCACAATGAAGAAAGATAAGCTACTGGCTCCATTTGATTGATACAGGTATGCAGGGTTATGTCCACTGATGTTTGCTTATTTTCAAAAACGCATTGGTAGCTGTCTTGTGTATCTTCCATTAATCTATTAGTACAGAATTTAAAACCATTCTCTCCTCCCCACTTTCTTCTTGCCGCTAGATGTCCGGAGAACCACAACAATTCTTAATAATGAAAATCATTGTGTACTTGAACATCAACTGAACAGGTTAGGCCCGCAGAGTAGGTAAGTCCATGCTCCTCCAATGATTGGCAGATCATCAACATAGGCTCTTCCTCATGACCCTGGGCCACTTTTTATCATTCTTTAGATTTCTCTATCACCACACCCTATGTACTCTTCTCTCTTTCTCTCTCTCCTTCTCTCTTTATCTACCTGCTTCTCTCTTTCTCTCCCTCTCTCCATCCAAACCTGCACAAAACCACACACAAGTACACATAAATACTGTATGTGTTATTTTATGTATATATTTATTGTAGCATGCTTCTTTTAAGGCAAAATTGTACATATAATGATCACTGAACACATTTTAAGATGCATTCCTAAAACAAGAGGAAAGTGTGATTGTCAAAAGTCAAGATCTTTGGTCTTTTGAGATTGGTTTATTCATTTAGGATGATGTTGATAAAAGAACCAATTTTTTTTTAAAAAAAGTCTCCAAATAGGTAAAATCTTTTATTTTCTGTCCCCTTCATAGAGGTCCCTTTAAAACTTCATTATAGCAGACAGACAGCTTAAATATTCAGGCTCCAGA
Source organism: Glaucomys volans (assembly GCA_020662805.1). Lineage (NCBI taxonomy): Eukaryota > Metazoa > Chordata > Mammalia > Rodentia > Sciuridae > Glaucomys > Glaucomys volans. The sequence continues at coordinate 273,071 of JAJEJO010001623.1, read as the reverse complement.
AAATTCATGTGTAGATATAGGTAAACACAAAAATAAACATGCATAAGTTTGTGATAACAATAGTATCTCTCATTTTACAAACTAACAATTAAAATATTTTGGTGTAAAATTCAGAAATTATCTTAGTACTGTTAAAAAGTCATCATCACTGATAGAGCATTAGGTGTTAAATCATACAATTTATAACTTTAAAATTTGCTATTACAAGGCACTGCAGTAAGAAATGTTCTCAGATAATTCACTAACTGAGCCACCATTACACATTGCCAATTAAACACAAGGATCAGTAATCTGCAGCTTAAGGAAAAGCATCTTTGATGGTATTTGAATAAAGTCTTATAACTCAGTATCTCTCTCAGCTCCGGAGGCATGAAGGTGTCACTTGAGCTTTTAAAGACCCTATTATCATAATTGTGCTAATTCTCATGAAGATGCATTTGTATCATCAAATACAGAGTAAAGGCCCCACAGTTGGCTCTGAAATGGTGCTGACATAGAGGAGATTATGTGCAACTATCTTAATCATATGCAATGATTTCATTAGAATGAATGAACTCCCCATGATGGCACTTTCCAGAAAGAAATTATCTATAGAGTTTATTTATTTAGCATTTAAGGGTTTGAGAAGTGCTCCTTTATAAAGAACATACTGAGTTCTCTAAGGATCCACGTAGACATTGAGAGTATTTTCTAATGTGTTTGATTTTTCTGTAAAGAGATACAGGGATAGAACCCAATAGGGATGCTATTTTAGAAATGGGTGAGGAAAACCTCTCCAAAGAAGAGATTTTGAACAGATATTGCAATGTTAGGGAGCAAGTCATGTGAAGATGGAAGGATGAACACTTCAGGCAGGGTGAGAAACGGAGCCACTAAGCCTTACTTGCTTCACTTGCTGCAGGAAAGTGAATAGTTAAGAATAATTGAGGTGAGTAGGTTAAGAGAAACAGTTTTCAGAGAGAGAGAGAGAGAGAGAGAGAGAGAACCAGGGGCCCTGCTATGTGGGCCATTCCACAAACATGGAATTTCATCCACTGAGTTGGTAAGCCAAAACTCGGTCATTCTCATTTTACCTCTTTTTGTTTGTAGACAAACCGAGTTAACCTAATGTGGTGTTGTATACTATTTCATCATACGTTTGTAATGCAGTGTTCTGTATTGCTGCCCTCTTATTGGTACACATTTAGATTCTGCACGTTTCATCAAAATGAGTTATTGTTATTCATGCTGCACATTTATGCCTTAAAATAAGAATTATTGATTTATTTACTATGATTGATATAGCAAAATGGTTTGTATGATCTGCTTTGGGGGTTTCTAGTTTGTCATATTTTTGCTATGACTTTAATTTCTCCTTTTTCTGCTCATTGTTAGGTAGATTCCATTTCCTTAATTCCTGAACTGTTTTTCTCTGCTTTGAAATTAAAGCAGCACACTCTTGTGTTTATTCTTAAATGTGTAACATGCACACTTATCTTTTAAAAGACCAAAATTATTCATTATCTTTGTCATCTTCTGAAACAATACAATGTCACCCCCTTTCCTTCTAAGGGGGTTGAACTCGGGCCACCCAACCATGGAGACACATCCCCAGCCCTGTTTTGTATTTTATTTAGAGACAGGGTCTCACTGAGTTGCTTAGCACCTCACTGTTGCTGAGGCTGGGCTTTGAACTCATGATCCTCCTGCCTCAGCCTCCCAAGCCGCTGGGATTACAGGCATACTGCCTGGCCCCTTTCAATTTCTGATATATTTAAAATCTGAAATTTAATGTTCATCTTTCTAAAACTTCATCAAGGCTATCATTGGGTTTTTCTCAATTCTGATCAGTATTACTGGTTTTTTTGTGTACAATTACTTTCTACCTACTTCTTCCTCTGTTTCTGTTGTTGTTCTTTTCCTCGTTGGTTGTTGTAGTGCATTTTGGGGGAGAATTTCAATAAGCGTTTGTGAGCAGTAAACAGTCTTTCATGTCTGAAACTGTCTTTGTTTTTCCTCACAATTTACTGCAATGCTCTCTGTGATTCACTGATGTTAAAAGAAAAATTTTCCACCTTGTTCCTTTGCAAGTGATCTGCAATATCTCCTTGTCTTTGTTGCTGGCCTCTGTACCCCAGAGCGCCCAAGGGGGAAGTTGTTTTTATTTGTGCTGTGTGGAATTAGTATAAACCTTTAGTCTTTAATTCTGGAGAATTCTTAAGAAATCATTGCAGAATATGGCATCTTCACCATTGTCTCCCTATTTCTGCAACTTTTAATAGATACAAGCAGGAGCTTTGTCTTCACACCTCCATTTTTAAAAATCTCTTTTGCATTTCCAATCTTTCCCCCTCATTATATTTAATAATTTTCTCATATTTATATTCCAATTATCTAAGCCTATAAATATTTTCATTCAACTTTAATATGACTAATGCTTTTTTAAAAATCTACAACTTCTCTTTTAAGTAATTCTTGTTACTATCTAATGATTTTTTTTCTTTCCCTTTGATGAATTCAAATCACTTCAAAAGTTTAATTCTTGGAGTATAAGCCTGTTTTTATATCAATACTCTCTCATAGCAGTTTATTTCCTAGTGGTACTTGCAATTTTTTGTGGGGATCTTTATATATGTGGTCTTTGAATCAGAAATACTCTGGTCTTAGGATTTGCTTCCGTTAGGGTCATAAGCTTTCCACAGAATCAGGATTAATATTATGTTTCTCATTAGGAATTGTCTCCATCTATGTCACGTGAAATTGAATTCTGCGACATTGCTTGACACGAATGGTTTTAGAGTTTTGCGTGGATGACATTGAGTCTCTGGGGTAATGGACAAGACTTTCAGGTCCCCAGGTAACATAGGCAGCATCCTATCCTAGTTCTTGGCTTTCTGTAGGGAACTTAGTTTGGGTTTCTACTCAAATGAATTTGTAATCTATTTTCCTGTAGCTGGTGATTAAATCCTAGACCCTAAGCCTATAACTGGTTCTACTATTCACATGAGCCATTTGTGTTTTGGATACCTTGCTGTAGCAGTTCCATGTTTTCCTTTATTTCTTTATTGCTCTCAATATCTCTCTTTATTGCTTTGTTTGTTTGTATTGTGTATTTTTTTTAAAGAAGCTATGTCTTTTCCCTAAGTATAATTATAATCATTTTCTCATTGAACTGGCTACCCTAAAATTCTCACTCTGAAACTAGAACATGCATATTTTAAGAAACAGATGGTCATCAATAACTCAGTAAATCTCATGGTAAAGATTCAAGATTTCATTTGTTCAACAACTAGCAGGGTTAGGGTTAGGGCAAATTGCTACAATTCTCTGGGTCTCATTTTCCTCACTCCTACTTGGCCATGCTTTCTTTTGAAATATCTGTCTCTTTTTTGTCTTTTTTTTTTTTTAACCAAATAAACCACATCAACTACTTAAAAGTAAGGTTGCCCTGCCTACCCTTTTTTCTACTCATTTTCACATTAACTGGGTATAAGAAAATGAAGTGTTTTTTTTTCGTTAAAAAATCTCAATGTTTAATCAGAAAAATGAGAGATTACACTCCATTTATGTATGATCTATCAAAATGTATAAATGCATTCTACTGTCATGTTCAACAAAGTGGAACAAATAAAAAATTTTTTTTAAAAATCTCTATAAGTCCTAAAGACTGAAATGGAGACCACTTTCCCTTTGAAGCACTTTGATATCACTGGCCTTCATTAACCTTTGTGAAGTTGACTGCAAGTGGTATTTGAGGAGACCGTATCTGGCTTCATGGCTCCCTTGGAGACTTGACCATCAAATATGTTAACAGGAAACCTAAGTTAGAACTACAGATGAGCAAAGAATCAAATAGCTTATTGTAACCAAGGTTCTATATTACTGAAAAAAAATTGAAATCCATGAGTCAAAACTTGAAGAAACCCTCAGAATGATGTAAAGTCACTTCAATAGAAGTAAAGATAAAATTTGAATTTTCTTGTTTCCAAATTTTCACCAGATGTGTCATGAAAAACTGGGGTAATGTCAAATTTAAGAAAAAGATTTCTGAGTTTCCTTATCTAATTCTTACCTACACACAGTTCTAGTATTAGATATTTGAATTCCTTGTTTATTCTAAATGGGTGACTAACATCTCCATATAAATACTTACTTAGAAGCCCCAAAACTAGGGGAGTCACACATCACACTTTGACATATTGATGGCCATGATGCCACTGCGTTGGGTAATATATGGAAGACTGTGAGAAGAAATAAAGCCACAATTGAATAAGTAACAAAAGAAATGTATTTATCAAAGTAGTACAATTACTTGACTTATGTTTTCTCCAAAGTATTGTTGGCACGGTAAGTTGTTATAGAATGTATCTTAGATAACTGTTTTATATGTTCATGTGAAACAGTTTCTTTATGGCTTGACACTCTAATAATTATGAATTTCATCCACAGGCATTTGAATCTATCTCAACATGGGGTAATGGAAATTTTTTGTTCTATTCTGTATGCAAATAATTCATAATTTCAAACCATTAAGCCACTTCAACCAGAAAAGTTGGTATCAAAAAGTATATTCTTTCTCAGTTGAATGGATAGCACCCAAAGAACTAGTTGCTAAAATAAAACAAAAGAGACTAATAATTTTGATCGCAAACAAGTTGCAAGAACAGTTGGTTGGCAAAAAATATATAATCAAGAATTGATTTTTATGTTCTATAAAACTAAAAAGGTTACTTTCAACACATTTTCCCATATCATGAAAAAATCATTCTTTATCTTTCATTATTTATAACTGCCCTTTGAAAACTTGAAACTAGTCTGTTTGGAGTCATTCAGGAAATACAGGGATTCACATGAAGTTATTCACATATCAAAAGAAAGATTGAAAAGTGCATTGAAGGATTGTCTGAAATCATTGGCTAAACTAAATATATTTCACATACAAATGAAACAATGGAAAGTTTGTTAAATAAGATTTCCTTTAAAACCATTATATGAAACTAATCTACCTTTATGCAATCTCAAAGAAATCCCATTTGATCCTACACTAATTTTTGTAAATAGTTTCTCATATTTTATTAAAAATTTCCAAGCAGAAGTCTGAAAAATAACAAATTTCCTTATAAAACAAATAAGAGAGGAACTTGATTGGAATATTGACATTGTTTTATAGAATAGGTGAGATGCATGTGTTTGGGATAATTAGCAAACCTCAGTCCTGTGTTACTAATGGTCTACAAAACCAAAGGCTAAAGGATTTCAATCACCTCACAAAGCTTCAAGCTAACATCAGGCTGAAGAGCAGATCCCGGTCATTAGTTATTGAATGAAAGTATCAGTTGAGGTTCAAGAAGTTTGAATAACTGAGAATGATATAAGTGGCTAGGTGTGTTTTAAACATATACCTTCATACATAAAAATATTTGAAACAAAATCTGTCCCACTAACGAATTTTTACAATAACAAAAGATATTATCATTCAATCAAGGTAAAGGGTGTTAATATTGTACATATGCTTTCTGCTTATAGCTCCTCTTCTAGAATTTTGCACTTGGCATTGCATATTCCAGATAATGCTATTAAGGAGGTTTTTTTCTGCATTTCTTCTGGATCTGTTTCACAGTTTTAATGTTCAAAATTTTATTTTCAGCTATGTATACAACAAAGTGTTCATGTATAGGAATGCAAAGCATAAAAAGCCAGTCGTGATTACTTTGATTGCTATAAAAATAAATCTTCTTTGATGTGTGTATGCTTACATGTGTGTACGTGAGAGAGAAACAGGGAGGAAGAGAGAGAGAGAGAGAGAGAGAGAGAGAGAGAAAGCTGAAATGTAGATGCTTATGAAAAACTCAGAATGGAACCATTGCCACTCCAGATGAATAGGAGCTCAAAAGTCTGCCTAATAACTTAGGAATTTTCCACAGGACAGAAAACCGGTAAATTCTAGACTGAAGATAATATGTATACAGAGGCATATTTATACATACATATATATGTATATATAATATCTGTATATATGCATATGTGTACATACACATATACACACAAATATGAATGTATACATATATTTATAAATGCATATGTTTATACATATACATATGTATATATGTATAAATGTAGGTGACACATGTGTCACATAATATTTTTATATTGATAAAGACATTTACAAAAGACGCAATGATGCAATTTGTCTCTGATAACCTGACATACTAGCTAAGATAATCCCATTGTTGGTGATGTAAATTAGACAAGATTTTGGAGAACCATTTGAGGTTGAAGTGCAGGGGATCACAGACATGTGTGGAGTCACTCAGAATGCGTGCTGCCTTGGAAAATTTCACAGTATGCTTTCAGACCCAGGAAGAATGATACTCCAGAAAAATCTACAGTTCTCAGGAAAGAATGTAATTCCTTCCACTTCCTCTCTTTCTTTAACTTAATAATTGACCTTTCCATTAATTTCTGATTTCTTAAGAAGTATAATGGTACAACAGGAATGTAGAGTACTAATGAATCCAATTTGAGTCACCTGTTTAACCTTTTTTCAAATATCCAGACTGAATATGATGAGATCCAGGTGGTGGATATTGGAGCTGCTTGGGGCACCATTTCCATTGTCTATCTCTACCTTTTTTTTTTTTCCCTAACAATAACTATGCAGAGCTCTTTCTTTACTATGGTCATGAAAAAAATAAAGTTTGTGATAGATGCTTATTCAATAATGTTCATTGATAAAACATATCATTCTTAGGCTATTAGAAAGATAAAATTAAGCCAATTCTGAAATCACTGCCAGGCAAATTTTTAAAAATCCAAAATTTACCTCCACAAGACTCAAATCTACATTATATATAAGGACACACTCAGATTATTTATCTTCTGGTAACAAAAGCAATTCCTGTTGTATACAAGATATTTTATATAAAATATAAAAAAATTAAGAATATAAAAATTTAAGTATTGAACAATGGCCCTTAAGCAGACCTAGTAGATGAATTCTTAAAGATTAAAAATTTAGAAAAACTTTTAAAAATAGTGTATATGATAATATAAAAAATGAAAAAAATCTTCCATGACTATACTCTGATAAATTTATTGTTTGCAAACTTGTGAAAGTGAAAAATCTATTGTTCGGTGAACTTAAGAATTTTATCATAGCTATTGTTCTCTATTCATTTAGTTACTCCACTGACTTCAAAAAGAGGAAACAAGAACAGTACTCTCTTTACATAAAGTTTCTTCCTGACAAAGAAGGGTAAGCAGGGAGAATTGGGGTTCTCATTTAGTAGTGAACAGATTAGTGTCCTTTTGTATTAGAGATCTTGAATTTATCTTCTCATCAGCATAGAGTAAAGTAATCTGGCATTGATTCAAGCTATGATTTGTCTCCTTTCAGTACAAGGTATATTAAGTAGTATGTAAATAAACACGTCAAGCAAAACCTATTTATTGTCATAAGAAAGTCATTTGGTAGACAGCTTGTCAGAGCTGAAAAATTAACATCTTTCCCAAACACTTTTTCTTCCCAACAGGTTGATACACTTAAGACAAATACATAACATATATTATATAGCATAGCCTGGTTTTACTAAAGGTGTAACTGTGCTTCCTATGTCTGAAGGTTAGTAGAAACTACTTTAACAAATCTCAAATTTTGTTAGAGCTCTGACACCAAATAATGTTGTCTTTTAACTTTACCTGAATTTTAATCATCTCATGATGTATGTTCAAGCCAGTTTTTCATTACTATACAATAAAGAAATTAAGCATTGATAAGCAAAGCACAAAAAGAGATAAAGATACCTGCCGGAGCCACTCCCACCTTTACTTTGCATTTATTTGGCTATCCACTCCTCTGTTCTGCCCCAGGAAGGCAGAACAAAGAGAGGACTTGTCCCCAAGAAGCTCGTGCAAAACCCCTCCTGGACTGAAACTTTTCGGATATCTTCCAATGGTTTGAGAAAAGAGCTAAAAGTTAATTATTGTCCGATGCCCTCGCCCTGTTGTTAAGAATGGGAGTAACAATAATGACAACGATAAATAGAGAGCAATGAAGGATGATTTAAGAACATTCAAATTTTTTGTCATTCCGAAACTTAAAAAATCCTATCTTAAGGTAAAATAAATACTAAAGACTAAACAAAGAAAATCCTCATTCAACACTTAGTTGCATAATATTCATAGTTGCATATTAATGCTGGCAAATGCATCAAAGTACTAAAAACTCAGTGCTAACCCTAAGATACTGCTCTCAGACTGTTTATTATTATTATTATTATTATTATTATTATTATTAGAAGTATAATAGAAACAGTTATGGATTTGGGATAATTCATCATCACCAATTTAGAGTCCAGTTTTACATCTGCATACAAGAAAGTTCGCAGAACTTGGCAGAAGTTGAACTTAATTTCCTCAGAGAACAATTTTTTTTCCTCAGAATATGTGCTAAACCAACAAGGTAACTCTGCTCAGGAACTTCAATCATTTCCCTTTTTCTAACAAATTAAATACAAAGTCCTTAATCTGTGCTATGGCCTGATCTAAGTCATTTTGGCTTTTCACATTCGTTAGGGTTTTTCTTTGGAAAAGATTATCTCCAATAGGTAGACATGGATGATAACTACAGGTTGCCTCTCTCCATCTTTTGTCACTGGGGTATAAAATCAAGTCTCAGACATACTATAAACACACACACACACACACACACACACACGTGAATTTACATATGCACAACCTGTCATACACAATGTGTTGGTGTTTAATTCTGCTGTCATCTAATCAATAATATCTCAAATCTTTCTTCCCTCTCTGCACTCCAGCTATGATCTTCTTGATGAGATACACTTCAGGCAAATAGAACACGTTGCAGTTGCAAAACTTGGCCTTTGTCAGGGAATCAAGAGGCAGAACAGGCAGAGTAGGATGGAGCCTCAAGCTAGGAATGTGCTGCTGAGCTCCCTAGACTCTAATGCCTTGTCTATGCAAGCGAATCAACATTTCACCAGTGATCAAGTATTTTCAATAATCTTTATGTTGCATGAAAAGAAGTGAGTAGTATTGATCAAAACAGGAGACAATGGAACTACTTATAGAAGCTCTGCTTATAAGGTGAGTCCATATTAGAGTCTTAAGTGCCAAAAAATAACCCCTGGATTGTGTATTCCTGGTTATTTTCCAGCATTTCAAATATTACTAGTATCACTAAGGTGTAGATGAAAGCCAACATCTTTCTGCCACACATTGCTTGTGCTAAAGTTGTGGGTTTTTTGTTTAATCAAAGAAAATATAATATATTAAGAGCTCTCCTTACTGTCTTTACTTTGACTTCTCCCCTATATGCTCCCTTCCAATAACTCACTGAACTTGAACATATCCTGTATCATTGTTTCTGCTGCCTTCTCTATCTGCAAAACTTATTTCTCTTCATCTTTATTCCAAAATTTCAATTCACCATTGAAAGCTCACTTTTAAAACAAATTTATTTTCTGTATTTATGAAACATTTAATAATAAATATTAATACCCTCAATAAGAAATTGAATTAACTGTAATTTTGCTGTACATTCATTAAACTCAGATTATATGCTAAGTAATGGGACCAGATGATATATTTTGTCCCTGGATCCAGGTAGCTTACCAGCCTGCAAGCAAAGCAGGGGACAGCATCAGGATGAATACTCTAACTGAGAAATATAATGGCAGATTTGCTGCTAATTCAGCCTGAGGAAGGGATCTTCTAAGCTGGTTTCCGAGCATCTCAAAGGCTTGTTTGAGCAAATACTGCTTGAGGTGAGATTAAAGAATAAATAGAAGCTGTTCCATTTAAAAAGGCAAAAGCAGAGAAGCAGGAGAGAGCAAAATCTGACTTTGCAAGAACAGATTTTACAACTGTCTTTCTGCCTGGTTGCTACTACATAAGTGTGCCATGGTAAGAAGTTTGAGCAGCGTATTGTAGACTGTGGCAGCTCTTGAGATTCGAAATGTCGGGGATGGTTTCAAATAACCGTTTTAGAAAGCTCACTCTTACTGACATGTGGAAGATGGATTGGAGAGGGAAGGACTGGAGAGAGTGCAGTGAGAATCATGGCTCAAGTGAGTAATGAGGAAGGCCTGAAGCAAGGCATTGGCAGTGTGGATAGAGGACAAAAATATGATCAAACATGACATTTCATTAAAAATCATTAACAGCAGGACTCATGGGAGAAAAAGTACAAGGGAGAATCAAGAGTCAGTAGCTAAGAAGAATTTCAGGCTCATTGTATACTTGTCTCTGCCACAAAATGAGAGAAGAAAGACAGGAGCATTGTCTCAGTTGGAGGGGAAATTAAGGTATACAAATTTTCAAAATGCTGATTCTGAAGAGTATATGCAATGCCTAAAAGGCAGGTTTATATGTAGTTCTAGAACTTATGATGCCATCATTATAAAGTAACAGGTGAAAAGATGAACATGAACACAGATATCTGGGTAAAACAAATGAATATATGTGTGTATATGTATTTGTTTTGTATATAAATATGTTATATATGAAATATATGATATATATATAAAATATATGCATTAAATACATGAAGAGTGTGTATATATATATTTATATATAAGTACTCTAGCTTAGAAATATCTGCAAGGTCTAAGTTTAATTCTTGGAATGATTTAAGAGGTGGTTGGAGAAAAATGAAGCTATTGAAGACATTAGGGAAGGAGTAGTTAGGGAATAATTGAACCAAGAAAAATTGAGAAAATGAAAAGAAAGAGAGAAGAGCTTCAAGACAGCCTGGCCACACTGTCAATTTTTTCAAGAAAGTAAGTAAAAAGAGAAGAAGGAAAAAACAGACGACATTGAAACAGTTCATAGAAGTGTACCATAGTGAAAACATGTTCACTAAAGTAGTGGGATGAAATGTAGATTTGGTGCTTTTTTCAATGTTAACTTACTCTTTCATAAAGTCATTTTGTTAATAAGTCATGGTGATTTATCTTGGTGCCATGGAATGAACTGCAGTTCATTAATGGATAGCCCAAGCCCTATGGGACTGAATTGTACACAGGGCCTTTAGATAGTAATGAAGGTTAAATGAGGCATAAGGGCGGAGCCCTAATCCCACTAGGATTAGTGCCCTTTTAAATAGAGGAAGAGAATGGGAAGGAGAGATACAGGGACAGAGCTTCTCTCTTTCCAGAAACACATGGGAACAGGTCACATGGGCACGTAGCAATATGGTAACAACCTAAAAACCAAAAAAAAAAATGCAGAATGAAACCTCTCCTGCTTGCAGCTTCTCTGTAGTTCCTAGCCTCTAGAACTGTGAGTAATAAAGTCCCATTGTTTGAGCCACCCAGTCTGTAGTATTTTGTTATGACATCCCAAGCTAATACACTTGGCTTCCACCACAGCACCTCGGGCTACACCTTGTTAAAAAACTTCTTGATTTATTTTGACCTTGTACATGATATTCAAAACAATAAACTTGTGCAGAAGCCCAAATGGAAAATTCATCTCCAAAAAGTATTCTCCTATATATAAAGCCCATGAATTATATTTTCAAAAGAAAAAATAAATAAAAGCTCCTCATAATACTGCTGCTCATCTATTTTGTATTTATACAGAGAAAAAGACCTGATCGAAAGGCCTAATATACTGGGAGGGAATGTGAATCCTGAGTGTTCCTTGTGGATAAAACTAAAATATTTTAAATACTTCTATTGTAGGTTTCATAACCTCAGGGACATATAGGAGGCCTGAGGAGTCAGAGGCTCGGCAGGAGGAGATAGGGATGTCTCCATGAGCAATTTGAGACAAGAGAAAGAAACAAGGTTGCTGGATCAATCACAGTTGTTGTCTGCTATTGACAATAACTGTCTTTGGCTCACTGATGGACTTTGCCTCCTAAGAGCAGACAAAAAGAAATGCTTTCTCATGACCAAATTACAAAGCATTAGTCTTCTGGCATCCAGACAGCTTAAAATTCAAGACCCTGCCACAATCAGCTGCACAGTTTGCAGTGATTCTCCCAAGAGCCATCTGGAGCCTTTCTGCCACTTTCTACACTGTGTTTGCTGCTTTTATAATTTTATGCCTCTGGACCAGAATGAGAATATACCTCCTGTGACTCTGGACCTGAACTAGATAAATAATTAATTCTAAACTCAGCCAGAAGCCACTACTGCTGGCTTCAGTTGACAAAAAGCAACTATTACCCTGACTCCAATGCTGAGTGCACAGCCTGGGAAAAAGCCCTGGAGTATCATGATATTTGCAATATGTGTGAATGACGATCTCCTTTTAATACAGTTTCTTACCTTCTGTTTTCCCCAGTGATATCTTAGAAACCAGCCACAGCCTGAGAGAGTCTACCATTCTCTCTTTTTTCTTCCTTACTACTTTAAAGAATGATTTATCCTGTTCATGTTTTGTATTCTTTTACTGTTTTTAAAACCAGGGGAACTCTTTTAAATATATTAAATGTTCGAGATTGGCATAAATTTAGAACTCACTTCCTTAAAACCAACTTAAATTGCAAATCTTTGTATCCAGCCTTAGAGATGTCACAGTACTCACAGAACTGATGAGACAATCAGGTCAATGTAAAATGTCTAGTTCAAGTATAAAATTGAGAATTTCTCCTTTAAAATTCCAAAAACATGGAATTGGTAACTCATTTACATTTTTTCCTAGTACACTGAACATGGTAATGTATGTTAGCAAAATAACCAAAAAGTAATCTCTTGGTTATGATGGACTATCCTCCCCCATAGATTAGACAACTACATCTGTAGAGGTCAAGAATAACAGAAATATCTATATGTACTTATAATTCCTTAATGTTTTTCAGAGCAATCATTTTGACTAAAGTAAAGGTGAAAATGTCAGGAAAACTGATTAAAATAATACAGAGGTTGAATAATACACAGAAATAAAAAGAAATTTACTTAGCCCCTATCCAATACATCTATTGGTAAATCTCTCAGTGACCAAGGCCATCGTGGTCACTTGAAGCCCACCCCACCCCTGTGCTTTTTTACTTTCACCCCCGGGTTATGTAAAAAGGCTGTAAATATCAGTTTTATGGGTCCAGCAACCTCAGTCTTACCAATAGTCATCCCCACTGAAGTCTTGCTGCCATTTCCAAATATGCTCTAGAGGTGGGAGCAGACCCTTAAGTGGTTTGAAATCTACCAACATCTTCCACTCACCAGCACCTGGGAAAACCTCTACTCCTGCTAAACTCAGAGACATTGTCTTCTATCTCTTTACCTACAGCTGATTTCGTCAATGTCTTTATCCTTTTACACGAGGGGAAAGAAAACCACAAAGAGCTGTTGTCTTTCTGAAATTTTGATTGCAAGAGCAAAGATCTCTGAGACATATTTGTTAAATAAAAATAAAATATATCTTTTAGACAAAAAAGAATGTTTTAGCATAAGTTATATAACCTTAACCCTATGCATTGTGATTAAAAATAGTATAACTGATACAACCAGAGAAACAATAGCTGTAGTCCATTTGTGTTCAATGAATCAAAATTAAATAAATTAAAAAAAAATAGTACAACTGAGCGGGGTGCAGTATTGCATGCCTGTAACCCCAATGTCTCAGAAGGCTGACGGAGGAGGATCTCAAGTTTAAAGCCAGTCTCAGTTACTTAGCCAGGCGCTAAGCAACTCAGTGAGACCCTGTCTCTAAATAAAATACAAAAAGTAGTCCAATTGATGCACGATAAAGAAAAAGATGATCTACCCTACACAAATCAGATATCAGTTTCTTAAATATTTCTCTCTTATACCATAACCTTGAAATAATATAGATTTTTCAGAATGGTTTTTTGAAATAAAACTTAAAAATATATGTATGTATACATACACACAGATAGCTATTGAATCCATCATTTTTCTTGTGTTACGCATCATATTATTTTAAAGAATCTTTAAATATTGTCCAAATTCATTTGTTGTATTAAAATTTCATATGCATGTTCTATATAAGCATTACTAACTTGAAAAAAGTAAACGATATAGTTGCAAATCTCTGGATTAAGGAGATGTAGATGGAATTGTAGAAATATATCCTTATTAAAGAGAATGTATGCAGAAGAGATGAACCTGCCATCAGATTAAAATGGTTTGCTACATACCAAAAAGGGCATGAGATCAGCATTAAGAATCCTGTTTCATTTATCACGATTTCATGGAATTGATTTTTTGTCCTTAGAAAAGAGGACATTTTGTAACTGAGCCACCAGAAGACAACATGACTTGACTCCAAACACTTTTTAAAAAGAAAAAAAAATAAAGCAGAAAATTTTCTCCAACCTGAATGAATAATGTAGACATTAGAACAAAATTAAATGTAAACTCTATGACCTTTTATTTTCTTCCTTTCTGTTTATTATTGAACACCTATTAAATGGTTGCTTTAATTTTCTGAAAATCTTTACATTTCCTTTATATTTTGTGTTTCCAGATATTTAGTGACATTCCACAACCATTTACATCAGAAGACCCAATGTCCAATAATTTAGGTTTTAGATAAAAAAACAAATGCCAAAATCCCCAACAATACTTAATCTCAAAGGTATGAAATTGAGAAAACATTTAATCAACAAACTTCAAAGCATATTGGGTCAACTTTATTAGTGTCCATTACAGCAGGTAATTCTCTGAAATGAAACTCCAATAATTACGAACTGTGTTGAAAGCCCAAAATTGCAGAGAAAAACAGTAGCACATATTTGGCAAGCATCCTATTGTTTTAGGAGATTTGTTAGTATGTTGCTGGGAGAAAATATTTGATCTCCCTTCAGAGACCAGACCACATGGTGCATGAGTATTTTTGCTGTAAAACCCATTTAGGTTATGGGAGGGATGCTGGTTCATGAGTATGGCCACAATAGGTTATGGGAGGGATGCTGGTTCATGAGTATGCCCACAATAGAGTCAGGTGAGCCTCAGAAGAGCCTCACTCATGTATTCTGCTGAGGCCATCTTGAAATTCTCAACAGCTATTGAAGAAGGAGTCTCAATTTTGCTCTTGTACTGGGCCTGGCACTTCATATAGTCTGTTCTGATTAGAGTGCAGCTCAGTACCCCTGGTCTCTTTTCAACATATATATTCAGGGACACTAAGCCATTTATTCCCCTAAGACCATCTGAAAAGAAAACACATGTAGCAGCATGTGTCCTGTCACGCCACTGAGTCTTCAGAGTACCTGTGTAAACAAGCTACACGCTTTAGTCCTAGTCTTTCTACATCACCTGGCACTGTTTATTATTTATTTCTTATTCGTGATGCCTTTTTTTCTATATGTTTAGATTCCCCTTCCTATATACTAGTTCACTTTCAAGTAAAACATGTCCAAATGTCATCCCCATTTAGGAAAAATATGTCTTTTATTAAATGTTTTTCTCTTCCACTTAGACGCCTATCACTTTACAGCCAAGAATGTGACACGATCTTCTTTTTTGTGAAAGTAATATGAACTCACAGTAAAACATTTGGGGGAAAATAAAACACATAAAATACTTTTAAGACATAAAAATTCATCCAAAATTTTACCACCATGAGAAAATATTGTTTAGAAATATTATATTTCTTTTCCTTTTCCTATGTTTTTCACATAGCTAAGGCTCTGCTCCAAATCAGTTGGTCCCAAAGTATACACAATCCATGAGAGGAACAAAGGGGGTCTTCAAGATTCATAAAGTTCATGAGGTCAAAATTGTTTTTTAATTTTAAGATATTATTTTTATTTTTCAACATACTCATTTTGCACATATGGTGCAATATCAAGGGTAGGTAAAACTACAGTCTTCTTTACTTGAGCTCAGGAGGTAGCACTTAACCATAGTAATACTCATTTAATATTCACTGTCACACCCTCAGAGAGAAGAAAGTCCATTTTTACTCAAGAATGTCCTTGATGAAGCAGTGATTTTTATTAATTCAATTACATTTAAGTACATGTCTTCTAATATTTTGTATGGTGAGAAGAAAAATAGTCACAAAGTGCTGTTTGAGGGAGCATCATGCTATTGCTTGAAGTGTGACCTGAACCAATCACCTTTTTCATGGAGCACCAAGACTGATGGGAAATCGAACACAGAGAACATATCATTTCAAAGGAAACAATGGACATGCTTGTCAATGTTAAATGCAGGCTTTCAAATGAAAATTAGCATTTTGAAGAACACATATCACCACTCTGAGCCTTATGGCAGCAGAGTGCAGACTTTTCTGATAAGACAGGTGATATTATTAACAAAAGGAAATATTGATACTGTATAATTAAATATGTTATTTGGAATATATGCATAAAACCCTAACCCTAAAACCATGCATGGGTAAAAGATGCATTCAAAATGCAAGATAGAATAATGAATCTTGGTATAACAGCATAAAAATAATTCATATGATTTCCTATTACATACTGCAACTAACCTCTCAGAAACCACAATTTTAGTTTTAAAGGAGAAGCAACAAAAAGTACTGAAAATTTTCTTCAAATATTACTCAAACATTCATCTGATTTCCACATACATATTCGTGTGAGGCTGGTTTTCTTTATATTTTTCAATACAAAAAATAAATTGCAACAGACAGAATAAAAAAGCCCACAAGAATTTTCAAAAACAAAAGCAATTTGGAATCCTCAGTAATTTTGATGAGTATATATGTTTCTAAAATGAAAAGTATTGAGAAAGTTCTTAAAATTTGCTGCTCTATATAATATTTTGAATGTTGATTTTCTTATTTTAGTAGCATATGTTAACTAACATTTTTTAATTTTTATTATGTTTTCTACAAATTAGACTGGCAATTATTTGAGTCTGAGCCTTATTCATATTCCCAGTTTCTAACTTAGTGATTGCATATATATTCAATAATTTTCATCAAATACATCCAGGGCATTGACTGCCATTAAACTTTAATTAATTTATTATTAATTGTTTGGGTTAACCTCAGCATCCAGAAATGGTTATTGTACTTTTTCAATAGTCACCATATTTATGAATTACTCCTTTAGAAACACCTAACATTGATGTTAGGATAAAAAGGGCCTAAAATTGTATGATATGTTTATGAACATTTTTATACCATTCATTTGAAAAATGTATCTCAAGTAAAAATGAACTACAGATGTATTTTTCACAATGTGAAAAGATAAAGCTTATATCAGAAGCTACCTTTGATTATTTAAGTTTCAAGTTCTTCAGATTTCCATAATGTTATAGAACATCAGTCTAAACTGACTAAAAAAGAAAAGCATGACAATTTCTCCTTCTAGATGTCACAATACTACATCATCATATTCATCTTTAAATAAAAACCCATAATAAAAATGTCTTTACATAGCATTTTATAGAGATAATCTCAAGAATTAGTAATCTATGCTTTATTCTTTTAAAAAGGTCAATATTTAGTTACATTGACTAGGTTACCTAAGATATTGGAAGGTTTGTTGTTGTTTGTGTTTTTTAACACCAGGATTGAACCTAGGGACACTCAACCACTGAGCCACATCTCCAGCTCTTTTAAAATTTTTTTATTTTGAGACAGGGTCTTGCTAAGTAGGTTACGGCCTCACTAAGTTGCTGAGTTAGGCTTTGAACTTTCACTCATCCTGCCTGAGCCTCCCGAGCTACTAAGATTACAGGCATGCGCCATTGCACCCAGCAGTAATGGAAGATCGACATGATAAATCTGTAAAAATATCACCATTTCTGACACCAGTCTAGGATTATTTTCACCACGGAAAATATCACTAGCAATAATTTAGAGTACAGTTTGATTAATGATTAAGAGACCTAGGATTAAATGTATTTAATGATTCTGAAAATGTATTTTCTCCTCCACAAAGCAAATATATTAAGCAAGTATATTTTCAAATTAACCGTAATGAAAATAATGTATTAGAAACCACATAAAAGATTGATACAGACTTGGCAGGGACAACTGGACCCTTGTCTAAACATCCTTCCCTTAGAAGAACCAGGCAGCACAAGGAATTTAAGAGAGAAAATAGAAACCTGGAAACTCAGAACCAGTAGGGTGTATATTACCAAAGGGTATGGGTGAGGAGTAGATGAAAACTTGTACAACTTGTACAAGTGGCTCTTATTGTACTCAGTTACACGACAGTGTTCACATGCATGATTACAAGAGTGGTGTGACTCGGCCCAATGTAGAGCCAGAGGAATGAGAAGTTGTTCTTCATTTGTGTACAATGTGTCAAAATGCATTCTACTGTCATGTGTAACTAATTAGAAAAAATTAAAAAATAAAATATAAGCAAATAAAAAGTTTCTGAATAGGAAAGGCAACAATTAGTTATCAGAGTGAAGAGACAACCCACAGAATGGGAGAAAATATTAGTGAACTATACTTCTGACAAGGGATTAGTATCCAGAATATATAAAGAACTCAAAAAGATAACATAAACAAAAAACAAAAAACAAATACATTGGACAATGGGCAATAGCTCTAAACAGACATTTCTCCAAAGAAGATGTGCATAGAGGCAATAGATCTATGAAAAAAATGCTCAGTTTTACTAATCATTAGGTAAATGAAAATCAATACCACTATAAGATATCACTTTATATAAGATAGATAAAAGATAACAAGTACTGGTGAGATTATGGAGAAAAGGAAATGATTTCACATAGTTGGTAGGAATATAAGTTAGTAGAGTTACTATGGAAAAAAATATGGAAGTTTCTCCAAAATTAAAAGTAGAGCTACCATATGATCCCTCAGTTCTATTACTGGGTATACATCCAAAGGAAATAAAGTCAGTATGTTGAAAAGGCATCTGCACTCCCTGTTTTTTGCAGCACCATTCACAACAGCCAAAAGATGGAAACAGTCTGTATTCATCAACTGATATATGAGCAAGGGATACTATACATATAATTTTCTCTTATATATAAGAGAAACACACACACACACATACACATGTATTTATACAGTGGAATACTATTTAGCTATCAAAACTATTGAAATCCTCTAATTTGTGACAACATGAATAGAACTGAAGATTATTAGGTAAAGTGAAAAAAGTCAAGCACAGAAAGACAGGTATCACATAATCTTAATCATACATGGAATCTAAAAGGTTGACATAAAAATTGAAAGTAAAGTGGTGTTTACCAGAGACTGGGGAGAGTAGGAATCTGGGGGAATGGGAAAAATTGGTCAATGGATATTAAGTTACAATTAGGAGTAAAAAGTTCTGTTATGTTATTATGCCATAGGGAACCTATATGTAATAATTGTGTACTACATATAGAGTAATAATGTCTGTCTCATTCCACCATCCTTCCTTCCTCCACACGTCCTCCCCTCCCCTCATTCCTCTCTGTACAATACAAAGTTCCTTCATTCTTCTTTACTGCCCTCCCCCTTATGGATCAGCGTCTGCTTATCAGAGAAAACACTTAGCATTTAGTTTTTTAGGATTGACTTATTTCACTTAGCATGATATTCTACAGCTCCATCCATTTATATGCAAATGCCATGATTTCATTCTTCTTTAAGGCTGAGTAATATTCCATCATGTATATGTACCACATTTTCTTTATCCATTCATCTGTTGAAGGGCATCTAGGTTGCTTCCATAGTTATTGTGAATTGAGCTGATATTAAACACTGGTGAGGCTATGTCACTGTTGTATGCTGATTTTAAGACCTTTGGGTATAAACTGAGAGTGGGATAGCTGCATCAAATGGTGGTTCCATTCCAAGTTTTCTGAGGAATCTCTATACTGTTTTCCAGACTGGTTGCACCAATTTGCAGGCCCACCAGCAAGGAATGAGTGTACCTTTTTCCCCACATTCTCACCAACACTTTTTGTTGCTTGTATTCCTGATAATAGCCATTCTAATTGGGGTGAGATGAAATCTTAGAGTAGTTTTGGTTTGCATTTCTCTAAGTGCTAGAGATGATGAACATTTTTTCATATGTTTGTTGATCAACTGTATTTCTTCTTCTGTGAAGTGTCTGTTCAGATCCTTAGCCCATTTATTGACTGTGATATTTGGGGGTTTTGGTATTAAATTTTTTGAGTTCTTTACATATCCTGGAGATTACTGCTCTATCTGAAGGGCGTGTGGTAAAGATTTTCTCCCACTCTGAAGGCTCTCTCTTCACATTATTGATTGTTTCCTTTGCTGAGAAGAAGCTTGTTAGTTTGAATCCATTCCATTTATTGATTCTTGATTGTACTTCTTGTGCTTTAGAAGCCTTGTAAAGGAAGTCAGGTCCTAAGCTGATATGATGAAGATTTGGGCCTACTTTTTCTTCTATAAGCTTGTTAGTTTGATGCAATCCCATCTTTCTTTTTTTTTTTTACTTTTGTCTCCTGTGTTCTGAGACCTTTTCCAAAACTCCTTTACCTGTTCCAATGTCCCGAAGTATTTCCCTTCTTTTCTTTTAGTGGTTCTAGGTCTCACATTCAAGTCTCTAATGCATTTTGATTTTTTTTTCTGTAACTGGTGAGAGACGAGCTTCACTCATCTTCAGTTGGACAGTAAATTTATTTAATTTATTTATTTATTTATGTTTTTGAGGGACTGGGGATTGAACTCAGGGGCACTTGACCACTGAGCCATATCCTAGACCTATTTTGTATTTTATTTAGAAACAGGGTCTCATTGAGTTGTTTAGTGCCTCGCTGTTGCTGAGGTTGGCTTTGAATTTTCAATCCTCCTGCCTCAGCCTCCCAAGCCGCTGGGATTACAGCCATGTACACCATGCCTGGCAGGAAACCAAATTCTCCCAAAACCATTTCCCAGCATAATGTATCATCTCTGATTTCCAATTTGACTGTGTTAGGAGAGAAAACATAAAGACAGTTATTTAGCTGCCTTAGCATGTGATCTTTTCAGATTTTTATAGTTACCTTCTCAAATTTTATCATCATCACCTAGAGATTTTTAAAAAGGATTTGCCTTAATTTTTTTCTTAAGTATTGAACCAAATCAATTATTTATTTATTTATTAATTTTTCTCAGATTTATCAGATTGTGTATTATTAGACATTGCATGATTGTGAACATTAAATGACACAAACAGACCTGTCACTAAAACATAAAGATGGGTATTCCTTGGCGCGTACACCACAGACATGAATTGAAGTGTTTAGTTAAAGACAGAAGCATGCCTCCGGGCTGTTGGCATGCAAGATTGAAAGCATCAGCCAGTGCAATCACTGAGTTCAGCGAGTCGATTAAGTCAGTTAATAGATCTTTTCTTGCATTCATGAAAGCATGAAACACACAAAGAAGAGAACAGATTGATGAACTTCTAATACCCAGGAGGAATGTAAGAACTGAAACTGCACAGAAAGATTGTCAGAGATTCCCACAAACGCACTGCCATTCCTGTCTCAAAGCTCAGACCCCGCATGATAAGCCAGTTGGAGCTAAGCAGACACCACTTCTAAGGATGCCACCTTTGCCTACCTACCACCGAGCATTTTCATTAATATATAATGAGTGTTGCAATCAATGATAAAGTGGAGGCATTTTATACCTAGCTACTTGAATTTGGAATTAGGATAGAAAAGAGTTTGAGAAAACTATGGAAGGATAGAATTCCTGATGCTGCAGGCTTCATTTGTAATTTATACCAGGGGAAGCTACATACCATGAAGTAAGTTATTTGACATACAGAAAGTCTAAAAGGAAGCAGCAATTAGAACTTGCTCCTCAACTCATTTTATAGAAGTGGCTGCCACACAATAGAAAGCACCCGGGGAACTGCACACGTCTTCAAACTACTAGTTTACCATCTGAGAAAAGGATGTTAAAATTAATCAGGCATAGGTATCAGAAAACAGGAGAATCCATTTCCCCTTGCAGTGAGCAAGCACTTGCTGACTATAGACTTTTCCATGTTCAAGAGGAAATAATCAGAGAAAACAAATAACAGCCCAGGGCATGGTCCTGGGTATTTCCCAAAGCCTTTGCCTCAGAATTTATTCCAAAGCTATGAACAGGAAATACAAGGGAATATGGTCCTATTAGAAAATATTTTTACAAGTCTGACTTAACTATTAAAATTTCTGTATTTTGGATCTCTTGGTACTTTGAATATGCTGTTCCTCATTACACATCTATGACTGATGAATATTTGCTGAGAATTCCTCATGGATTTGGCACTCTCAGGCACAGCTTGGGACATGTTCCTGTGGTAACCCCTCCATGGGTATGGAAATATCTGCAACAACTATTAAATGATTATAAAATCCAGCTGTGGAATTGGTTATACAATCATTTTTCCCTCAGACAGATAGACAGATAGCTAGAGATATACCTCATTGGGTAAGAAAACACACATGTTATGCATATATATTCAATCTGTATAAGAGGAGCATAGTTCAATGAAATAGTACACAAGCACCATATGAATGGTAGGGCCAGTGTGAGTATCACAAACTCTTTTTGAAAGAGAAGGACTCTAAGACGATCAAATTGGTAGGTTTGATAGGGGAAAATAGCAAGGGGAGAGAGACTGGAAATCTGGAGATAATTGAATTTTACATTCCAGACCGAAAGAAGATATGGTCATTGAACAAGAATGAAATTTGTTCAAAAATGCAGAATACAGTCATCTCTCCAACCAACCATGGATAGATAATATCGACAAAAGAAATTACATACAGTATAACAACTAGTCACACAGTATTTGCATTGTATTAAGTATTATAAGTTATCTTGAGATCATATAAAGCATATGGGATGATGTGCATAGATTATATGCAACTCCCGCACCATTTTATTTGATGGAAGTATCTATGGATTCTGGTATCCACAGAGTGGCTTGGATTCCCATGGATACTAAGGACTGACTGTGTTTTATTGGGGTTGGAGTTTTGAAGTATGAGGTAAGGAGCAACAAGATAGCCTGCTGGAAAGATAAGAAATTGTAACATCATTAAAAAATCCACAAAAGGTACGAAAGTAATGTAAATTTCTTTCCAGGGTCAATGGGAAACTAAGGAAAACTTACATAGGTGAGAGGCCAAACTTTAAAAATATTATGCTGCATTATGAAATATGCAAAATGGGACAAGAACAGGGGGAAAGAGAGCCATTTTGAATGATGAATTAAAAAGTCAGAAAATTCAAAACAGAAGTGAAGGATCTCAGAAATGAAAATTAGGCAGGGCATGGATTTGATCAATTTCATAAAAAATAAGGCATCAGTATGACAATCAGGGTTTGCAAGAGGCTTGAGAAACCTGTTGCATTCATTCAGTGGCCTGGAGAGCAGAAAGCAAGAACAAAGCATGGGCCTGCCACATGGTGGACCCCATTTTGATTTTACCATATTTGAGAAGTTCTTGGAACTGCAACGTGGTTTAGTAGTTAAGAGATCTGGGCTGAGATGAAGATTTGGTTATTCTCTAAGTATATTTATAGTCTTTCAAATATTCAAGGAATAGATAATATCTTTTCCATAGAAATTATTCTATGGCGCACACAGAGGTGACTTTTACCCTATGAACTTTATGGAGCTTGCACAATGTGTATGCTAAACCTTAGAAATTCAGCAAAATAAAAGACACATCACAAATCAGTCCATCTTATATTCAAAGAAGGAAATATTTTAACTTTAGCACTCTATTGGGCCACATAAATCTTGAAAAGTTGGAATATTCTAAATATAATAAATAGTTAAAATATTTGCAATAACTTGAAAAAGTGTCAATACTGTCAGTATGGAAAGAGCAAATAATGTGCAAATTATCAGGAAAAAAGCCCCCACCAAAAAAAATAAGAGCAAAGAACTGAGAACTCCTAAATTGATCCATCTTTAGAAAGATTTTTTCCAATATTGGGAAAGAGTAACCTGATTCTGGAGATTCTAGAGGAAGCATGATATGCAAGTTTGCGATATTCCCAAATGCATTGATACAGAACCCGAAGCTGGAGGCTCTCAGGGGCCATGCACACAGGAGCACAAGCATTACAAATATTACTAGGAAAGAAAAAATAAAAAAGATTTGACACCTCACACATGATCAAAGAAAACGGTGAGAGTATATGGGAAATATAATCACATAGGTCATATGTCTGGAGTCTTAGGGGGAAAAATAATAACTAAATCAAGAGAATATACTATGAGCACAAGCAGAAATGTACTTTAGAAAGGCACATCAAGCAAATGTCTAAAGGTATGAAGGTTTCAAATTACAGCAACTAGCAGTTAACCTTGAGAAGAAGAAATAGAAAGATGCACATACATAGAAGGATTGCTCTCCCAAAATCTGTAATATGATTTAAAAGAATTACAGGGAAGGCAAACAAAGATAATGGACCAAAATTCTAGCAACTGAAAATTCCAGAAGTTCTTTCTCCCCACAATACCCAGACAGTTCAAGAACTTAACAGAACATACAAGCCACTAGCAATCTGACTGCTCTCTCAGTCTCTGTAATGAAGAATCAAAAAGAGAATGGCTAAACAGAATCAGGAAAACAAGGAAAATCTCTTCCTGACAATTTGGGGAATGAATCCAAAATCTGGAGTGAAAATGTATGGTTAAAAGAATAAAAATGATCAATGCAAAATATCCGAAACAAAATTGACCTCTCAAATTTGTGTGTATATGTATCAGAGGAATGTGTGTGTGAGTGTGTATGTGTGCACACACACAATATAAGATAGATATAGAAAAGAACTGTGTTGTAAGAAAATGAACTTCATTGACTTACACATGTGGAAAATATGAGGATTCACATAGGGTTTTTACTTTTAATTAATTCAGTTTTAATTGACACTTAAAATTAAGCATATTTGTGGAATAGCATGTGATGATTTGATACACTTACTAATGTAATGTTTCAATTTGGGTAAGCATACCTATCTCCTCAAATATTCACCTTTTATTTCCTGTGGGGTAAAAACATGCAAAAATCTTTTTTCCAGCTGTTTTTGAAAAATACTGTGCAGGGCAGGTGCAGTGGCATATGCTTATTATCCCAGCAACTCAGGCAGGAGGACCAGGAGTTCAAGATCAGCCTCGGCAACTTAGCTAGACCTTGTTTCAAAATGAAAAGGGCTGGGGAGATAGCTCAGTGGTAAAGCACTCCTGGGTTCAATCCCCAGTACAAAGAAAAAAAAAAGATGCAGTAAAGTATCATTATTCTTAGTCACCTTCTATGCAGTAAAACATCAGAACTTATTTCTCCAAATTTTTACTACACAGAACTTTTAACTAATGTTTTTGGATGATGAGACTATACATTTTTTTTTCACTTCATTTTGACATTACTTATGCTTTCTGAATTTTCTACAATTAATTAATTAAATATCTAATTAAACTAAGGTTGATTAGTACCTTCTATGGACCAAGCACTATACTAAATAGACACCGTGGATGTAACAGTAAGCTCACTAGATAAGGTCCCTGCCCTTCAGGCACTCAATAGAAAGCAATGAGAGTTAGTGTGATAAAGTACTATAGTATATATAAATGTATAATGGAAGAAGTACAATTCCCAAACAGCCTGGGGGAGCTGGAGAGCAAGAGATAACTAGGCACAGAATATGTATACAGGAAAACAGTTCATGATAAAGTGAGTTGTTATTTAAACAATAGAAATACAGAATATACCTTTTTAAAAATCTTTGCAAATATGGAAGCAGAACATTGCCTGAAAAGCAACATAGAATTTTGAGAAAATTTATATTACATGGATTGTGTAAGAGTGTATTGACAAAAAGAATGTCAAGGGGAAAGACAGGGAGAAACCAGTAGAGACTAGCAAAACGCGAACACTTTGGTGGTGCAAAGGTCCAAACTTCCTCACTTTTTTTCTATTCAGCTTAATCTCCTGCTTTCCTCATGTCTATCTCACTGAAACACACTGATCTTTATCCCAACTTCTTGGGTCCATTTCTTTTGCCATTTCCATTCACCAGCAAGCTGCCCCTAGGATTTGTCAGTTAGGTCACATCATGTCTCTGCAGTTACCTGGCTAAATTTAACTGCTAATGGCTCTCATTACTGCACAGCCTTTAGCTGCCACAATCACACCTGAACACAGGGACTCTAAATGAAGTCATCTCTTATTTAGTCACATGTAATATTCTATAATAATTATATAATGATCTCTTATTAGTCATATTGAAAATGCAAGAACATTTTGAATCAAGTACATTTTCTCAAATTACAGAATTGTATAAAAAGGGGGAAAAAAGAAAAACAATATGAGGTTAAATTCAAAGTCTTTTTTCCTTTTATTTTCTTTCTTTCTTTTTTTAATTTGTTTAACAAATAGAGTCAGAGGGGAAAATGTCGTTTGAAAACAAGTCACTGTTATTTTTAGCCTCTTTGCAAAGATATTGGTTTTGAGAGCTGAAAGGAGTTTCTAATATGTTCCCAAACCAAAAATTCAAAAC
The DNA here is from genome assembly GCA_020662805.1 of Glaucomys volans. Taxonomy (NCBI): domain Eukaryota; kingdom Metazoa; phylum Chordata; class Mammalia; order Rodentia; family Sciuridae; genus Glaucomys; species Glaucomys volans. The sequence goes on along the minus strand of JAJEJO010001623.1, from coordinate 246,683 downwards.
TCTAAAAGGATTTGTTGTCCTTGATGATTGCAATTTTAGAACAACACTCTATGAAACTGTCCATTATCTGGTGATCCACAATGATGGTGTTTTGAGCCAGATTCTTGACAATATCAATAAACACACTTTCTATCAACCACACTTCTCACTCCCTTGGACGTTATGACATAAACACCAGTTGGTTAAACTCGTCTCAGCTATTCTCTGAGAATGTCAAACTTAAACCATGATTATGTGTACACTCCCAACACGGCCCCCAGGGAGCTGAGCCACTGCACTGTGCGGATCCTACTGCAGTTCAAGTACGCTCCCCATAGTGGAGACCCAGAGCAGCAGACAACAGAGCTACCATTCCAGCATCCTCGTGATTTAATGACATTTTATTTTTAAATAAACAGATATATATTCTTCTACAACAACATGACACCCATTAACTGATGATAACTTACTAAAATATTAAAACCTATTTATGGAATATGCAACTTCATAAACATAGGAGTGGAGAGGGGAGTGAGAAAGAGAAACAGAGAGAGAGAAAGAGAGATGAAGGAAGGAAGGAAGGAAGGAAGGAAGGAAGGAAGGAAGGAAGGAAGGAAGGAA
>JAJEJO010001623.1:218201-246073 GCA_020662805.1 Glaucomys volans | reverse complement strand
GAAGGAAGGAAGGAAGGAAGGAAGGAAGGAAGGAAGGAAGGAAGGAAAGAAGGAAAAAAAGGAGGGAGGGAGGGAAAGAGAACACCAAACTTTCCTTATCCTCAAAAGAAAATCAAATGCTTAAATGCTATTTATCCTGACTTTTTCCTTTGAATAACATCCTTAAGAAATGTACAATTCTAAAACCCTAAAATAATTTCCATTACTGTGGTTAAGCACAGCAGTGTAAACTCTTTAAATAAACCATAAGTGCTTCACAACCAGAACTGCAATGCCCAGGTTGTGCTTGATCATTATAGAGGGTCTCAGCTGTGGTTTTTGGGCTCTTGTAAACTAAACCTCCTGGAAAGAGCCACTGTTTACAGCTCATTTGTGATCCTGGGGATAGAATGCATCAACTGGCTTTGCTGCTGCATGGAATCACTCCTCTAATTCTTAAATCATCTCTTCTATACATTCACCCTATATATGTGAACATAAAGGCATCCAAAATACCCAATTCTCTGCAAGGTGTTTCTGCCATCATAAACTCAGTGACATGAGCCAAAGTCTCCAGTGGAATTTTGCTGGCCTGTCAGCTCTGTTCCATGAGCCCCCCCTACCTCTGCCCTGTGTCAGGCCATATTTCTTTCCACCTCCCTCTGCACTTACCTTCTCACCCAGACCTTCAGGCTGGCCCTCACTCAGTCCCCATTCATTATTTTTTTTCAACACCTCTGCATTTCCCATACCTTTGGCCTGAGGGCAGCATACCTGGCTTCTTCTCGTCTACCAAGTCAAGGCTTCCAAGACACTGCAGAGGTTATTTCTTTGCTTCCTGGAACTTGCAACAGGCAGCAACTATTTAAGGTTCCCTTCTGCTCATTTCCTTGTTTATTGCATTTTCCCCTCTCCAAACTCTAAGCTTGATCAAGATAGCCATCTTAACTGTCTTATTTACCATTTTATGTCCAGCATATGATACCATTTTGGGGGGAGAAGTGAGGAAAGTGAATATTTCTGGAATGCTCAGATGGATGTTCCCACATTTATCAAACTGCACACTGTGCAGTGTGTCTGAAGCTTTTTTTAAAAAAAAAATTTTGATAGACATAAACAGATGTAAATAACTTGATTATTTCATTCTGGCACCATCTGCTAAGTGGAAACTAATGGGCTATAAAGGGATAGAAGAAGTAACTATTGAAGGTTATAAGTTTGGTGAATAATGTATTTAAGGAAAAAGGTTTAAAACTTTCCCCGAAGTTCTCCATTGTTGAATAAGTGAAAGAAAAATACCAAATGGAAAATACCAAAAAGTTTAAAGTTACTCAATACTTGGCTAAGTGAATTTAGTCATCTAGGTATATAACAATTCCACAAGATCTTGATACTCTGGTCTTTTTAAACAAGGACCAAAGAAAATTGGAATGACTGAAACTTTCATTCTTACTCCTCTGGATGTATACTCTGAATATACAATTACCATGTAACCCAAAGAAATAAATATTTCTTGAATATTGCATTCATCAAACTCCTTTGTTACCTATTTTATGTCAATTTTGATTGATTTTTTTTAATGTCCTGGAATTACCAAGACTTTCTCGCTGAAACAGTAACCAATTAGGTTCAATTAGAATTGTTTATTTATGAGAGTTGTTTAACTGCAACTCTTAAGAGGCACTACCAGGAAGGAGTCTGCAAATTGATTGGATAGAAATAGTTTCTGATGGAAGAATGAAAGTGAGACATTGTTTGCTAAAAAAAAAAAATATAGAGACAGCTAGTGAGAAAGAAATCCAAAATTACAAACGTAAAAGGAGACAGATTTTTCTCTCCCTAGGAACATTAACTGTCTTCCAGTTAACAATAAAATTAGAAGCATGAGGATATAAAGATAGATAAGGACTTTGACATTAGGAGAGAAAAACTTTTTAATTTAAATTTTAGTATTCTAACTTTAAAAAATAAAAATAAGACTGGGCATGGTGGCGCATGCCTGTAATCCCAGCACTTGGAAGGCTGAGGCAGGAAGATCGCGTGTTCAAAGTCAGCCTCAGCAACTTAGGGAGGCCCTAAGCAACTCAGTGAGACCCTATCTCTAAATAAAATACAAAATAGGGCTGGGGATGTGGCTCAGTGCTGGAGCACCCCTGGGTTCAATCCCCAGTACAACAAAAAATTAAATTAAATTAAATTAAAAAATAAAAAATAAAAATAAGATAGCATTGTCTTGACATTCTCATTTTTTGTTCTGAAAGTTCACTGAATGTAAACCCCTGAACCTATGAACCAATTTATGTTAAAATAAGTAGAAATAACTGATGCAGAGTTATCAGAAAGATGCATCATTTGAAGATATCCAATGACACAGCATCAGAAGACTGACCTCCTGTTTAGTCTCCTTCAGTTCTGTGACAGCCAGTCAAGACAGAGTTTGACACCAGAGTAAAGACACCTTTGCCAAATTTCCTGTCAATGGTTAAATCAGTGTTGGCCTGAAAGAGTTAACTGGGTTAATATTATTCCAGAAAGAGGATTAATTAAGCAAGAGGACCAGCTAACTAGGTCAGTATTACTCTAGCTGTTGTTTATAGATTCCAGGAATTTTTAGAAGTTAAATATTTCAAACCAGAAATATTCTATAAAGTAACACTAAGGAATGTCATATCAAATTGAAACAATATAACACTGTTCCAACAGTGATATTTCAAAATCATTCAAGAATTTTTATAAGACTGGCTAATGGATGTAGAGCTCTTAAAATGAAATTATTTAAATATTGTTTATAAATCTATTTATTTAATATTCATAGGTCAAGGAGAAAAGTAGAAAAATAGGTTTGTGAAATGTGCTTAAAAGCTTGGATTTTCATGTTTTTAAGGAACACAGACTAGTAAAATAATTAAATGTCCTGTAAATTAGAATTTCTAAAGACTGAATTTCCCAATAGCCATGTTTAGTTGACCACTTAAAGAAACCAATAATCACAAGTAGAGAGCTAAGGAAACAGAGATGAACTCCTTAGACTTATTAAGAATTGAAAAAGGAAACCAGAAGGGGAAGAAGGAATGGAGGAAGAAATAACAAGAGACAATACTCTCTGGGTCAACATTAAGTTCATTTGGGGAGCAAATCAATTTCTGGTTTGGGCAGGTGCAGGTGACCTCTGCGTCTATCTGCTTAGATGAGCAATATGTGCAAAACAAAACTTGAAAAATGTTTGACATCATGCATAAAAATGAAAATGCAGCTGGGCCCAGTGGCTCACGCCCATCATCCCATTGGCTCAGGAGGCTGAGGCAGGAAGATCATGAGTTCAAAACCAGCCTCAGCAAAAGCGAGGTGCTAAGCAAGTTAGTGAGACTCTGTCTCTAAATAAAATTCAAAATAGAGCTGGGGATGTGGTTGTGTGGTCAAGTGCCCCTGAGTTCAATCTTCAGTACTTCTTCCTCCAAAAAAAAAAGAGAAAGAGAAAAAGAAAATGTATCATTTTTATCTTAACAATAAATTTAAATTTCATTTAAAATGTGAAGAGTATTTTATTATATTGTAAACCAATTTCTGAAAGCTCAAGTAGTAGTGGAAACAGTATTGTCTTTTAATTTGTAATTTTGTCACTTACTATTGTGGCTAAGAAGTTATGAAATAAATGTGCAGATCAATAAAAACTGCAAACTAAGCATCATAAGGCCTGTCATGATGGTAGGGGGAGGAGGTGATGACCCATGGACCATGACTAGTCTCCTCATAGACGTAAAGCCTCTAATATGGAAGGTCGTTGTCATACAAAAGTGAGTTTCTTGCATTTGAGGTTTTAACAATAAGGTACAAATGAGTAGGTAATTTGGTAGAATAAATGATAAATACTGAAGTGCAGAAAAATACAAGGAAACAAGACTGAATTCAGGTCAGAAGACAAAGATGTGGGTCACACCATTGAAGTGATTTGAAGCCATGTACGTTGCAAGGTTCTGAAATGATGAACGAACAAGAGGAAGACCAGGGGAAACAAATGAATCATAAACTGCACATACTTAGGTGACAAAAGAAGAAGAGTAGAAACAGGAAATTGAGGCAAGAAAATTCATGGAATAAATCTTCACAGAGATCAAGACTAAAATTTAAGTGTAATGAACTGCCTGCCTTTGGATGGGAGAAAATATATAAAGGCAGCTCAGATCTACCCTTTAGTCCTTTTGCTAATGTAAGTCATTCTCTTTAACTAGATATTCTGAAAGTTATCAAACTACAGTGGGACATCATTGATTTTTTTTTCAGTTTTGTATGAGAGCTCTTAATTGTATCAGATATTAGAATCATCTTTTTGAGACCTCTGAGGAAAAATGAGTCCCCAAAATTTTTAAATGCCATATGAACTAAACAGTTGTGATTTATTTTCTATTTTGAATCTAGCTTATATAGATTAACACTCCAAGGACAGAGACAGTAGCAAATGAGTGCAGACCCAAGAAACAGCAGCACTCATTGGAAACAAATAAGAAAAAAATCTGACTGGCCAACAGAATGAATTGGGCAGCATTTTGGACCTTGGCAAGAGAGCTTTTCTTCAGTCCCCTATAACCTACTTACCTCGCTCAGCAACTGCCTTGGTGCTAAAAGCTGCAAAACAGCCCTCCAACTGACCCCTTTTCTCCATGACCAGAATCTTGATTAAATTGGTTCCTTTACTGTCTGTTATGTGGATGGGAGCCAAACGAACCAATTGCTACAGGTCTTAATCAGCCAACACCTGCTACCAGGTCCAGACCAGTTTTCCAACAGAAACACATCATGTGATGAAAGGCAATGTACAAAGTATTTTTGTTAAGATTTAGGGATGATTACAAATTTGCAACTAAAAAGAACTCTAAAAAGTTTTCAGAAAATGGAAGACTCTTATAGTTCTAATTTTCAGAAGTTCTCTTAAATCATTTTTTCCCTTATCAAGAAAGCATTTAGAAGGAATACTTTTCTTTTTTTCAGTCTTCAAAATTTTCTGAATACCTACTCTGAGGCCCACCCCGACACTGCTTTAGACATTGGAGGTACAACCCTGCAGGTAAAAGACACAGTCCCCACTCATGTGAAGTTTACTTTCCAGAGAAGGAAGAAAGAAAGATAGCATGCAAATGAATGCAGATAGGTACAGATGGTCTTCAGTTCTAAGAGGGAAATAAAACAAGGTAAAGACACAGGAAATGATTAAGATAGGGGTAAAGGGAGTGATTTTGTGAATAAAGACCTATTGAAGAACTAGTATTTGAGTATAAATGTACACAGTGGTAATAAACCAGCTAGCTAGGTGTCTGGGGTGACAATTTCAAACCCAAGAAAAGCAAGTGAAATCCCAAGAGGACAAAGAGCACCAACAGCAAAAGATGTTCTGGTTGGCATCAAAGGATCTATAGAGGAAGGGTGAAGATGATGCTGAGGAAGGAGGCAAGGATGGGATTATCTAGAGCCCTATGGGCCATTGGAGAACATTTCACTTTTACTCTAGGTGCCAAAGAAAATCCTTGAAGTGTCCTCAACAGAGTAATGCCATAAACTGATTGACATGTTAAATCTACTCAGTATCTACATGGAGGATTTACTGTAGGAGAGCAGAGTTCAGGCTGTTTTCCTGGATTGACTGCAGGGAAAAACGGTACTACTTTCCCCCCACACCAAGGCAGCAAGGCATGAAAAATACCTCCATGTTCAGTAGGTCAAGTTGTTCCACCCAGGGAAGAGCTTTTTTCTAAAATAGCAATCACTGTTTCCACTAGACTCCCGATGAGGTCTTTGTTAAGTGAAACATATTTCCTCAGTGCTTACACCTGAACGGATCTCCTCTTCCTATTATTTTAGCTAGAAGCAATAACAGTGTCTGAAGATGTGCAGTTTTAGCAGGAGTAATAGTGTTCATGTTCTCAACTAGAAGACCTTTTGGAATGATTCAGAAATTGCAGCCAGTTCAGTGGCAATGAGAAATGGGCATGGCAGCCCTCTGTAAACAATGATACAGAGTGCAAGCAAACATTATAACTAGGAGTGGAATACCAAATATGCTTTAACTGGGGCAGCACCTGCACTAAACTTCCATTTTTCATCACTTAGCCCATGGAATCACTATTTATAAGCAGGTCTCAGAAAAAGATGTTTGGTGCTGTAGCAATGACCAGTCTATCAGGTTGGAAGCTTTGAACTCCAAATTACATACCAAAACAGAAACTGCAAGGTAGAAAGACTTGTATTAGCTATTAATCTGGGACAGTTCTGTGAAAATCATTTAAATGTTATACAAGAGACAATGGATGTAATCAATATCAAGGTTGGTATATTCTTTTTAAGGACTTTCAAAAGACATTTAGGATATGCACATATGAATTTTCATCTTTTTACATTTATGTCACTGAAATATACTAAACAAACTCTAGATGCAAATAAGGAATCAATCATTTGTTGTTCAACACAGAAGTCCAAGGTCATTTCACCAAAAGGGAAGAATTAAAACTATATTTAAGTAGCACTCCAATGCTGCAATGACTATCCATTTCAATGACTATGGAAAAAAACTGAAAGGTGTGTTTTCCATTTAAACTTATCACACTGATAATGCCCAGGGAGAAACACAATTTTCCCTTCTGCTATGATTATTATGGTATGTAAAAACTGTATGGATGGATTTTCAAGGATTATGGGACCCATAGACATGCTGATTCCATTGTACTGCAGGGGCTGAGATCCAGGGTTTGAAGAGCTCCTGCGGAGGCCTCTCAGCTAGATGAATTGTGCTGATTGAGTCTTTGTTTGCTGGCTGAGTACATAGATCAAAAAGGTGGCATGTCTTTATGGAGCCCAAATTAGACCCTGTTTCTCATCCTGAAGATGTGTCAAACCTTATGATGACAAATATTCTATAATCCAAGGGTACCAGATCCAAAAGTTTACATCCCTTCTAGTTTACCAACTTGGATGTCTTTGCTATTACTCAAAATCAATGTCAATGTAGCTTTGGAATGATAGAGAAATTCTCTGTTCTATAAAATACCCAAGAAGTCCAATTTTTTTTATTTCCCTGTGGGAAATACTTAAATGGAATATAAATTAAACATTCTATAATTAGTGAAGTTGCTTTTCCCCACAAAATTAATAAGTGACCTTGAAAGATAAAGAATGGAAATAGGATCTGGTCAAGGTAGGTAGGCATGAAAAGTTGATAAAATGAGAGGAATGTTATTTACTAAAGTATAAAATAAGTAGAATGTCAAAACACTCTTGAAAACTTGAATATGGTAATTTTTAAACAAATGATGATATATGTTTTTCCTTATTTATGTAAAATATGGGATAAATATCTGTAATAACTTATTTATGCAAAATAGTTTTTTAAGCATTTTAAAATGTACATACATATCCTATAAGGGTGATAACAAATTTTTGTTCTGACTCTTATTTTCTGGATTCACCATCAGCATAAGGCACAATAGGTCTGCTTTTTTCCATATGCCTCTTTCTAAGACATTCAGCAGTCCAGGTTTTAAGTACCCATATGAATGCAGGATGAAGCTGACATTGCTGACCACTGGTGCAGTTCAAGCAGCCAAGATCAGAGCTCCATGGTTGAATTATCTGGATAGAATCCTGGGTCCACTTCTACTGAATGGCTTTGGGCAAGTTATCTGAGTCTTCTGTCTTGGTTTCTTCTTCTTCAAAAGGAGAATATTAATGTAACCCACCTTGAAAGGTAATTATGAGAATGGAAGGACACAGATGTAAAATGCTCAGGCTGGTCACTGGTACACAGTACTGATGAAATAATGTTGAAGTGGTGGCGGCAATGGAGATAGTAGGAATGAGAAAAGCATCCATTAGTCATTCAATACACATATAAGGAATTAGACTGCATGACCAATGTGCTCCTACAATATGTATAAGGAGAAAAATGAAAAATTACAGTCCTTTATGTATAACCTATCAAAACGTATAAATGCATTCTACTGTCATGTATAACTAATGAGAACAAATACAAAAAAAATAATTTATAAAAAAATAAATTTGATACTATTTTAAACTTATCACATTGCCTCCAATATTAAGTGGTAAGTTAATGGAATTGTAAACACCTGTTTGATCTCCATGGAGGAAACTGGTCACAAATGAATATCCCTATGTGTTAGACGAAGATACTCAAATGAAAGGGTATCATGATGGTTGACAAACCAGGTAAGTTTGTGGTTCCTCTCCTCCTACTTCTTAAAGAAAATAAATATCATCAGAAAATACCCTTTCAAATGTCCTATCATGAAATATAAAACTGCAACTGAATTTGCCCCTCCCTTCCTTTCTTCCATTATTGTTAATTAGAAGTGTTTCTTCTCCTACATGGTTAATTCCTCTTTCTTGACTGTAACCTGCCTCCTCCTTCTTGTCTTCTCAGTTATTTCAATTATATTCTATCAGTGTCCTCTGCTATATTTTCACACTACCAAGGCCCCATCCCAACACCATCTAAATTGTTTCAGGTCTCTCTCAATTGAATAACCAAAACTGAAACAAAATTATATAGCTCTTTTGATTAGCTCTGCCTTTAGTAATTACACTAACCTTCCTCTTGCCTTCACAAATAAATGTATCTCACCCAATTATCTGCATGTGCTGCCTACATATTCTCACTTCTAACTAAAAAGTCCTTAGCATATGACAATTGAACTTTCCCTCAAGCATCCTCTGCAAGTGACCCTTTGCAAATGACAAATGACCTTAAGTGTTGCTAAATCTTCTTAACACATTTTCCATCATACCATACTTTATTTCTTTGGACCATTTTATGTTGTTCACTACTCTTTACATTCTGAAACTGTTTTCTTTCCACGATCCTACTTCTATGAGTTTCCTCTTTACCTCCTGCCAATCTTTCTCAATACCTTTATTAGGGCATATTTACACTGTTTTATGAGTAGGTCTTTATATATCCCTCTTTCTGGTTGATTTTGTATCCTTAAGATTAACAATCATCTCTGATATTCTTTATATCTTCAGCAACTTAATAAAGTTGAATCAATAAAGAAAAAATGAACCAATGAATGAATGATTGTCCTTTTGCATTTCAAAGGAAAATATCATCAGGAACAATATTCTAAAAACTGTCTATTTATGGTCAGTGTCATCTCAAGTAATAAGGAAGTTAAGAGTTAAGAGTAATATTAACTAATTTCATACATAAAATATTGTAATGCATATTAGTTTAACAAATGTTAGAATACATGATAGCACCATGGAAATTAATAAGTTCATCAAATCACAGAGCATTCATATCCCTATATTCCTACTATCTTCATGCAATCCTAGCTGGTTAAACCTGCCACTCCCATCCTAACTTCACTTTACTTAGAAGCAAGCATTTAATTCCTGTCATAGTTTATAAATTAAAGTTGTTATTTGCAAGCACAAGAAACATTGTTCAATGAGTACTTGTTGAAACTATAATGCCCCAAGCATTCTAGTTGCTGAGAAGTTTAAAAGAACAGTGAGACATTGATCCAGACCTCGCCCTGAATGCATAGCCAAGATACATACTCAAAGAATACAACAGCAGATATATAGTGAAAGCTACTACTCCAGAGTTTCAGGGTGAAAGGTCATGGGCTGGTAATGAAAAGAAAGCTTTATAAAGATGACATTATTTATATGTAGTTCAAATAATTGTAAATTAAATTATGTGCAGAATAATCTAATTTGGATGGAGCACAGCTACATGAGGGTAAAAATGAAAATGCAAACTTGAGAGCAAAAAACAGATTTTAAAATTTTCATTTCACTTCTTGCTCAATCAAGTCCCCCGGGTATACTTCAAAACAGGCATAAAAGGGTCCATCTACTTCTTTATTTTCCTTTAAATAACTAAGCACAGTTCTAGTTTTCAAGTGTTATTATACTTAATTTTAAAAATTACTGAGTTGCTTTGTTATCTAGGACCTATAGTTTTACCAGTAATAAAATGATGTTCTGGTTGCACCCAGTGGTACATGTTCGTAATCCCAGCAACTTGGGAGGATGAGATAGAAGGATCACACGTTTGAGGACAGCCTCGGCAACTGAATGAGACCCTGTTCCAAAAAATAAAAATAAAAAGGGCTGGAAATGTAACTCAGTGGTAAATGCCCCTGGGTTCAATCCTTAGTACCAAAAAAATCATACTACTAATAAAATTCTGCCAATTAGAATTAATAACATATCTCAGTCTTAAATACCATATTATGTTTTCCATTCTAGCATATTTGGCCATCAGCCTTATACTGAAATCATTTCTCTCTGTGTGTGTTCCCTCCACTAGGTATCAAGCTCTTGATGTCTGCAACTATGTTTTCCATCTTTGGAATTTATGCAACAGCTTTCAGTGCATTGCACATAGTATGCACCCAATAAATATTTACTGCATAGAACTGGGAGAATGCAATGGTGAAATGCAACAGTTAAAATGAAGTGGTGAAAAAAAATGCATTCAGGTTTTCCAAAAAGGGCAAACTTTTGTAGTATAACTCATTCATAAAATAGGGATTTCCTGGATCTCAGAAGTACAAAACGTAACTTTGAATCCAAGTTTTATGTAGTATCAGAACTGGAGAAATGCCTTCAATATTCATTTAAGCCATTTTTACGTGGAGATAATAAACACTTTTTAAAATATGCTCCCCAAATAAACTTTAAAGGATACTTTTAAAAATTCTCTAATGAGACTCAAATTGTTCATGCCTCTGTTATGGGAGTCTGCTTCAGATCAATAAACATTTTATTGATCATTTAACTATGCATCAGGTACTGAAGTAAACCCCAGGGATGCATCAGTGAGTAATATATAGAACCTAAACTCAAAATAGATGGAGACAACTATTTTGACTACATTCATATGTTACCCATTATTTCAACCAGGGCATTTGGCCCTTGGAGCTGAAGACCAGAAGCCAGAATACCTTTTTGCCTGAGAAAAAATTAGCACCCAGATTTCTGGGTCATACTGCCACCACAAACTTTTTCCCTGAAAAGTCTTCTCTAGAATGATTCACAAAGATTTGATATCTTGCAAGTTTATAAAGAAATGTATCAAAATATTTGAGGATTTCTATTTGAAAAACAATTTATCACTTTTATTTTTTTCCCATATACTTCTAATAATGTATTACAAAGATACAGATATAATTTTTGAATTTTTTATTTTTTGTAATTATTTAAAATAAATTAGCAATTTCGTTTCTTTTTTTTTTTAAATTATATGCTCTCTCTCTCTCTCTCTCTCTATATATATATATATATATATATCACAGTAGAGTGTATTTTGATATATTAGGATCCTATTCTTGGTTGTATGTGATGTGGAGTTTCATTGGTCGTATATTCATATATGAACATAGGAAAGATGTCTGGTTCATTCTACTGTCTTTCCTATTTCCATCCTTACTCCATTCCCTTCATTCTCTTTGTCTAATCCAATGAACTTCTATCTACTAACTCCCTTATTATGTGTTAGTATCCGTGTATCAGAAAGAGTATTTGGCCTTTGGTTTTGGGGGATTGGCTTATCTCACTTACCATGATAGTCTCTGGTGCCATCTGATTACTGGAAAATGCCGTAACTTCATTCTTCTTTATGGCCGAGCAATAATCCATTGAGCATATATACCACATTTTCTTCATCAATTTATCTGTTGAAGGGCATGTAGAGTAGTTCCATAGCTTTACTATTGTGAATTGAACTGCTATAAACATTGATGTGGCTGCATCACTATAGTATGCTAATTTTAATTCCTTTGGCGTATTTACAGAGCAGGATAACTAGGTCAAATGGTGGTTCCATTCCAAGTTTCATGATAAATATCCACACTGCTTTCCATAGTGACTGTACCAATTTGAAGTCCCACAAGCAATGTATGAGTGAACCTTTTTCACCACATCTTTGCCAACATTTACTGATACTTGTATTCTTGATGATTTCCATTCTGACTGGAGTGAGATGGAAACTCGGTGCAATTTTAATTTAAATTTCTCTAATTGCTAGAGATGTTGAACATTTTTTCATGTATTTGTTGACCACTTGTATTTCTGTTTCTGGGAAGTATCTGTTCAGATCTTTGCCCATTTATTGATTGGGTTATTTGTTTTTTGGTTGTTGTTAAGTCTTTTGAGTTCTTTATATATGCTGGAGATTAATGCTCTGAGGGGCAGGTGGCAAAGATTTTCTCCCATTCTGTAGGCTCTCTCTTCACTTTCTTGATTGTTTCCTTTGCTGTGAAGAAGTTTTTAGTTTGATACCAACCCATTTATCGATTCATGATTTTACTTCTTTTGATTTTGGAGTCTTGTTGTGGAAGTCAGTTCCTAAGCCAACATGAAGGAGAGTTGGGAATACATTTTCTTCTTGTAGGCACAGAACCTCTAATATGGTGCTTAGGTCTTTAATCCACTTTGAGTTGAGTTTTGTGCAGAGTGAGAGGTAGAGCTTAAATCTTATTCTGCTACATATGGATTTCTAGTTTTCCTAGTACCATTTCTTGAAGAGGCAATCATTTTCTCCAATGTATGTTTATGGAACCTTTGTGGAGTATGAGATAACTCTAATTATGTGGGTTTGTCACTGTTCCTTCTATTCTACTTCATTGATCTTCATATCTGTTTTGTTGCCATGCCATTTTTCTTACACTAGCTTTGTCGTATAATTTAAGGTCTGGTATTATAAGGCCTCCTGCTTTACTTTTCTCACTAAGGATTGCTTTGGCTATTCTGGGCCTCTTGTTTTTTGAAAGGAATTGCATGACTGCTTCTTATATTTCTAGGAATAATGTCATTGGAATTTTAATAGAAATTTCATTGTATAGCACTTTTGGTGGTATGACCATTTTGACAATGTTAATTCCGCCTATCCAAGAACTTGGAGATCTTTCCATCTTCTAAGGTCTTCATTTTCTTTCTTTAGTGTTCTGTCATTTCATTGTAGGGTCCTTTACTTCTTTTGTTACATGATTTCCCAAGTAATTTTTTTTCTTTTGAGGCTATTGTGAATGGGATAGTTTTCCTAATTTCTCTTTCAGCTGGTTAATCATTGATGTATAGGAACACAATTGATTTATGGGTGTTAATTTTTTATCTTGCAACTTGGCTGAATTTATTCATGAGTTCTAGAAGTTTTCTGGTGGAGTTTGTTTGGTCTTCTAAATATAGAATCACGTCATCAGCAAATAGTGATAGTATGTGTTCTACTTTTCCTATTTATATCCCTTTAAATTCTATCTTTAACTAATTTCTCTAGTTAAAGTTTCAAGGATTATGTTTAAAAGAAGTGGTGAAAGAGGGCATCCCTGTCTTGTTCTGGTTTTTATAGGGAATGCTTTCAATTTTTCTCCATTTAGAATGATGTTTTCCTTGGGTTTAACATATACTGCTTTTACAACAATGAGATATGTTCCTGCTCTCTGTAGTTTTTCTGGTGTTTTTAATATGAATAGATTCTGTATTTTGTCAAATGCTTATTTTTCATCTATTGAGATAATAATGTGATTCTTGTTTTTAAGTCCTATTGATGTGGTGAATTACATTTATTGATTTCTGTATGTTGAACCAATATTGTATCCCTGGAATGAACCTCAAATGATCATGATGCACTTTTTTAATGTGTTTTTCTATGTGATTCATCATTATTTTATTATGATTTGTCATTATTTTAACATCTATGTTCATCAGGGATATTAGTCTGAAATTTTCTTTCCATAATATGTCTTTGTCTGGTTTTGGTTTCAGGGTGATATTATCTTCATGGAATAAGTTTTGATGGGTTCTTTCCTTTACTATTTCATGGAATAATTTGAGGAGGATTGGAATTTATTCTTCTTTGAAGGTCCTGAAGAACTCAGCTGAAAATTCATGTGGTCATGGGCCTTTCCTTGTTGGTAGAATTTTGATGGAATCTTCAATTTCATTGCTTGAAAATTATCTGTTCAAATTTTCCATGTCCTCCTGATTCCATGTGGGTAGGTCATGTATCTCTAGAAATGTGTCAATGCCTTCAAGATTTTCTACTTTATTACTGTGTAAATTTTCTAAATAGTCTCTGATTATCCTCTGTATTTCAGTAGTGTCATTGCCATATTTCCTTTTTCATCTTGAATTTTAGTAATTTGAGTTCTTTCCATTTTTCTTTTGGCTAATGTGGCTAAGGGTTTATCAATTTTATATACTTTTTCAAAGAACCAACTTTTTCTTTCAGTAATTCTTTGAAATTTTTTGTTTCAACTTCATTGATTTCAACCCTGATTTTAATTATTTCTTCTCTTCTACTGCTTTTGATATCTATTTGTTCTTTTTCTAGGGCTTTGAGATATAATGTTAGGTTATTTATTTGCTGACTTTCTATTCTTTTAATGAATAAGCTCAATGCAATGAACTTTCCTCTTGCCTTCATAGTGTTCGAAAATCATAGAGATTTTCGATATGTTGTAGTGCTACTCTCATTTACCCATAACTACCTTATTATTTCATCCGTGATTTTTTCTGCCATCCATTGGTCATTCAATATCATGTTATTTAGTCTCCACATGTTGGAGTAGCTTCTATATTTTATTTTATTGATGATTTCTAATTTCAGTCCATTACAATCTGATAGAATGCAAGGTATTATCTCTTAAGTTTTTGTATTTGCTAAGAGTTGCTTAGTGGCCTAAGTTATGGTCTATTGTAGAGAAGAATCTATGTGCTGATGAGAAGAATGTGCATTCATGTGTCATTGATGGATGAATACTCTATTTATGTCTGTTAAGTCTAACTTATTAATTGCATTTTTTAGTTTTATAGCTTCTGTATTTAGTTTTTGTTTGGAGGATCTTACCAGTGGTGTAAGAGGCCTGTTATATTCACCCTGTACTATTGTGTTGTGGTCTATTTGATTCTTGAAATTGAGGTTTCTTTTGTTTTGGTTTGTTTTGTCTTTATGTATACAGGTGCTCCATTGTTTGGGACAAAAATATTTACAATTGTTATGTCTTGTTGATGTATAATTCCCTTAAGCAGTATGAAATGACCTTCTTGGTCCCTTGTCATCAACTTTGACTTGAAGTCTCCTTTATCTGATATGAGAATAGAAACCCCGGCTTGTTTACAAGATCCATGTGAATGATGAGTTTTTTCCCACCCTTTTGCCTTCAGACTGCAGACATCCTTGCCTGTGAGGTGGGTCCCTTAGAGAAAGCATATCATTGGGTCTTTTTTTAAATCCAATCTGCCAGTCTAATGTCTTTTGTTTGATGAGGTTAGGCCACTTACATTCAATGTTACTACTGAGGAATGGTTTTTGGTCCCTGTCATTTGGATTTATTTCTGATTTTAAATTTGAATTAATTTCTCCTTTAATTGACTATTCTTCTAGTGTAGTTCCTCCCTTTGCTGGTTTTCACTTTTATTTTTCATTTCTTCTTCATGAAACATATTATTGTATATGTTCTGTAGTGCAGGCTTTCTAGTGAATTCTTTTAACTTTTGTTTATCATGGAAGATTTTTATTTCATCATTGATTCTGAAGTCTAATTTAGCTTGTATAGTATTCTTGGTTGGCATCCATTTTCTTTTGGAACTTGTATTCCCCTTTGTAAAGCACCCTCATAATATTATTTTCTCCTAGTTACCTAGGCACATTCTATGTCCTGTGGTGTGGGTTCGCCAGGCCTGTATTTTGGGCCAAGTTCAGTTTGCCCCCCTCGCACCCTCCACCAGCTGCTGGCCCCTGAGCTGCAGCTGCGAAGTGGTTTCTTCCTCTGTTCTTCTGTGCTGCTGGGAGAGATGGAGCTTCTTTTCTGTACAAGGATATTGTGCAGCGTACCTTTCAGGTTAGTCAGGCAGTGCTTTGATCTCTGATTTCTCTGTACCCAGACAAGCCTCCAGTCTCCTAATAATGCAGGTTCCTTTAATTGACTTATCCCTTGATCTTTTTTGCAGAGGGGTTGGGGGTTAAGGAGTTGGGGGATGTTGCTCTGACCAGGACTGCCAGTGGGAACACTGGTGATTTCTTCTTTATTATATGCAACCTCCTGAGTCCCTGATCTGCTTTGAATGCACAGAACTAATTCCCAGTAAAGTCCCCCATTTTTAAACCCACCTTTCTGTGAAGCTGCCTGTCTGCTTCTTTAGTTTCACACCACGGAGTACCAGGCATACAACATTCTCTATTCCGCCATTTTTCTCTACTCCCAGTAATTTCACTTCTTCTATTATTTCTGTGTTCTTATATTTACATCAGTCCTTTTTTGTTGGATTTTTCTTACCAACAGAAATACTTGAAATTATTATATGGGATAGTATTTAGGTGAGATACATAAAATCAATTTCCGTTCTTGCTAAGAAGTAGCTGAAGGTCTTTTTCACAATAGTTCTCAAGACTTCAGAATAACACAGTGTATTTTAGATTCCTCTCACACTCCTGACTTGGTCAGAACCTCTACCCATGATGCCAGACCCTTAAAAACAGCAATGCTGTATCTCACCGTCTCCACTAAATGTTATTGAATCCCACATGAACCAAATTTCTTAGATGAACAAAGTTGATCCGGTTAATGTGGTCATTCTATGGACTGCATTCTAAGTAGAGCAGAACCTTGAAAGTCCTAAGATCAGTTACCTTTTTCCTTCATCAACTTGAATAAACACACCAGCATTCTTGAATTCACCTTTTCACCCAGGAATGCAACCCTACTGCAGTTTTCGACTTTAAGTCTTCCTCCGAATGGGGTTTCAGTGACACTTGCTGTTCCTCCCTATCCTTTCTTCCAGTCTTTATGCCTCTTCTTACCAGAAGTGACACAGAATTCTCTTTCACACTCCCCCTTCTTTCCTTCCTCAGCAGGCACTCTATAACAAGCCTTGGTTAATTCACGTTTTTCCAGTATCCTTATTAACTCTTGCTACTTTCACAGTATTTCCCATCCCTCTTTTCTCCCCCAGAAAATGGGGACTTCTTTCCTTCATTCACTCATCCAAACACAATGGACACCCACTGTAAGCAGTGATTGTAGCGGGCACTGACTAGGTACACACAGTCCCGTCACATGGAGCGTTCTCTAGTTGCACCTTTCCCATTAATAGGACAAAAAATCATTGGTAAAGGGACAAACAGAAAGGGAAACCATTATGGAGTTCAGAAATTCAGTAAGGCATCTCAGATATAAGATCTGAACACACACACAAGACTTCAAGGAGTAGTTTTCATATTTACTTTAGATATTCTAATGCATAAAAGTTGATGCAAGGAATGTAAATCTGCATTTTAAACCACCCATACGGTTTTTTTTTTTTTGATGCACACAATTCATGGACAATACTGTGCTAAAAGTTGACCTGCAGATGAACCAAATAATAAAGGACAGAAAGGAGTACAGTAAACCTTACTATACTACAAGGTGAAGGTGGAGTGACCAGCAGAATTGAAGGAAGGAAACAAGGTAAAATTTTTAATTAAAAAAAACAAAAGGGCATTTGGTACAATGAAACCTGCTTCTTCTTTAATTAAAATTTGTTTTCTTTTGCTCTGGACTCCTGTGAATAGTACCAGCAACAACAATTAACTAAAGTAAAATAAAATTAAAAAGAAGATACAAGTGCAAGCTAATTTTATTATTATATGCTTGCTTTTAAGCTACTTAAAATAAAATGCTCTTGATTTCATTACTGTGTTAAGCATGGAATAAAACTCTCAGAACTGGCTCACACCTTTGGTTGTCTTTTTCTTCTTTTTAATGAATCCTATCAGTATGGAGAGTGCATACATAGGACTATGCTTTAATTTATGTCTTTGTTTTTGTCTCGTGTGTTGAACATGATTTTAAAAAGTCGTAGCATTGACAACACAATCTTCAATTAAATCTCAAATCATAATTGGGCACAAGAAGTTCAAACTGCAACCTGAACTGATCATACTATGTTTACATGAGACTCAATGAATGTATCTGTTAGGATATTTTCACCTTCATGTAGCAGGCCCCCAGATCAGATTCTTTCAGACAGCACGGAAGCACATTATTTTTTCCTGACAACAAGTTGAAGGCAAGGCCAGACCCAGGCCTGGGTGATTCAATAGTTCACAGTTACTATCAATGAAGCCAGGTCCTGGCACTCTTTTCTGCATCCCCAGAGAGTCACCTTTGCTCTCAACTTCAACCATTTGTGGTTATAGAGTTGCTATAGAGACCACATATCCTGACCCTGTCCAGAGAAAGAACCTCTTGTTCAAGAGGAAGAAAACCTTTTTTAAGAAGCTCTTCAGTAGAACTCCTTCATTTTTCCTTGACCAAAATCGGGATATAATATCATCCTTAAAATAATCATTGGCAGGGTGGATTGCACTGATTACATTGATCGGCTTACAACATCTATAGTACACTAGGTGTTTGGGAGCCATTCACACTGACCATTCCAAAGAGAACCTCTGTGATGAACAGTAAGTTTCTATTATTTTTAAAAATCTATTGAGTAAAGTATTAGGAACAGTCTGTAAAAATATTTAACACTATCTCAGTTTTCGCAATCATTTACAATGTATGCATTAGTTAATAAAATGAAATGCTATTATGTATAATCATATTTAGCAAACAAAATTTAGAGACTTCTTACAGCTGATGTTGATGTCCAAAATGCAAGTTAAGCTTAACTGGTTTTTATGCTGTATTTATTGGAAAATGGATAAAAACTTAGCCAAAATTAAACACATTAATTTTCACGTTGAATGGACTGGTAATTTCAAGTGATACCTCATGGGCATACCATGAAAATAAATAAAACTGAACACAATAGAATGTATTTTTCTTTTCCTTCATATTTTTTGGGGGTCAGGAGGCTGGGGATCCAACCCACAACCTGGAGCATACTAGCGAAGGGCTCTGTCATGAGCTTCACTCCCATCTTCTCTTTGAAGATCTGCTTTGCTGCAATAGTTCATTTATGTACATTGTTTTACTATAGACACAAAAAGAATCATGTATTACTAAGAAAAAGGTTACTACATGACACTGGAACAAGATTATTACTTCAGATTTCTGTGGTGATTCATATCGTGACTTTTCTTTTAAAACCTCCTACCAAAGACTACCTTCAGAAGCATTTCAACATCCATTATTTAAGCATGGGATGCTCAATAATAGCTTACATTTGTGAGATTTTCCTTTTTAAGAAATGATTTCCTGAATTTTTATTCTAAACAATTCTAAAATTTACTGCATTTTCAATAATGAAAGGTTTAAGATCATTCATTCATTTGTTTTCTTAATTGTCTCTTGAATTATATTTCTGTGCCTTAATTGTAGAATCTGACTAGCCTGGCTTGAAACTTCAACACAAGAAAACTACTTGAGACTAAGTAAGGTAGTTGACTGCTCTACATCATGTTTTCTTTACCTGAAAACAGGCATATGATCTTAGTGATTAAAAACAATATATATGCCCAGAATGTAGGAGTTTAATAAGTCATAGTTATAATTATTGATACATATTATATTTACAGTGTCTTGCAAAGTGCACATTTGATGAGTACTTTTTAAATAGATACATCTCCTTTGCTTACCAACCTTTATATTTTTATACATATGCATATGTGTGTGTATATATATATTATGATTTGGATAAGTAGTATTCCCCAAAACTCATGTGTGAGACAATGCAAAAATGTTCAGAAGTGAAATAATCAGATAATGAAAGCTTTAATCTAATCAGTGAATCAATCCACTTGAATAGATTAACTATGTGGTAATTGTGAGCGGGTAGTGTATAGGTAGAGGAAGTAGGCCCTGGGTGTGCCTTTGGGATTTATATTTTGTCCCTGGTGAGTAGAGTTCCCTCTGCTTCCTGTCTGTTTTGTCCTGAGTTGCTTTCCTCTTCCATGTCCTTCTGCCATGATGATCTGCCTCATCATAGGCCTAGAGCACTGCAATCAGCTGACTATGGACTGAACCTTTGAAATTGTGAGCCCAAAATTAACTCTTCCTCCTCTAAGTTTTTCTTGTGGCATATTATTATTATTATTTTTTTTTTTTGAAAATGAAGAGGATTTTATTGCCTTTTATGTTCTTGGAGAAAAACACTCACATGTAAATGGTTGACATTTGATATGAGATTTATTCATACTTTATTTCACACATAAATTCCTCAATTTGTGAGACAGACATGATTTTTCATTTCAACAGGACTTTCACATGACTGTAGTCACAAAATTGGCACACTATTTTAAAAACTAAACTAAACTGGCAGGACAAAGTGTGCAGCTCAATGCCAATTCAAACCTCGACAGGTTCCTTCCCCTGTGACCTTGGAAGCACGGGCTGGGAGCTTACTAAAATACCAATCCAAGAATGCCTCAGGTCACAAATGATTGCTTACAAAATTAAACCTCTTTCCAAGTGCTGCTAGCTTTATAGAAAATTATTACAAATAAAAATTAGTGCTATTCTAGGTGTTCATTTCAAAGTCATATAATGCACAGACTCAAGCTGTGTCCCCTCAAACAGACATCAGCACAGACTGTGTGAGACTAAACTACCGATTGAAGCGCCCTGTCTACCAGCAGTTGGGAGCTGACACACTGCTTCCTGGGCTTATTAAAAATGACAATGAGTTAATATCTTCAGGTCTTGAGAACACTTGTAATTTGTTCCTAGATCTAGACTCAGAAAAAATGCTCCAGAAACGTGACAAAATTTATATTTTTTCCTGATGCAAAAAAATTATCAAAATCTGTAATTATAAATAGGTTTGCTATTGAGAAAGCAATGGCGGGTTTTTTTTTTCATGGTTGGACTCTTATTCAGAGATGATTCAAATTTTAATCTGGACCCTCTGCTCATGTAGGGTCATGTGGGGAGAGGAGGCTGAATATCATGAGGCTGTTTGACAAACCACAAGAGGACACAGTTCATTTTAACTAGTCAGACTGCAGTAGTCTCTTTTCTCAGGATGATGTAAATTTTAAAGAAAAGAGGTCCCTTACAAGCTGCATACAGCGACTTGTCATGTGATTCATGTAGGCACATAGGAATCTTCTGGCTCTACTATAGGGGTCCCATCTTCAGTGGGATCATGATTCTGGATTCCATTTCCTGAATGAGTGAGACTGTATGATGCTCCAGTTCTTCCCAGCCATGTTTGTGTCAGGCTGCATTCCCTTTATCTTCCTTAGTCTGGAGATCCTTGTAAGCACAAAGATGATGCACCATGTACAGTTGCCCCATCTGTGAGAAGAACTCTGAACACCTCATGGTTTTTGGGACACAGAGACACAAGGCTGTCAGAAATATAAAAGATGCTCCTTTACTTGTGATGTGATTATGCACCAATAGATACGTTATAAGTTGAAAATGTTGTGCATCCAAAATACTTTGAATACACTTCAACTACTGCACAAAATATCTCAGCCTAGCCTACCTTCAGTAAGCTCAAAACAATGACACTAGCCTATGTTTGGACACGAAGCCTTTTTTACAATAAAGTGTTGAATACCTTATGGACACAAGCAGATGGGAATTTTGCAGACATGATGAGATGCAAAACACAAAACTCAAAATCCAAAACATGTTGCAGCACAGTGCCATGTAGATCACTAGTCTACTGCCATGATTGCCCAGGTTACTGGATGACTGGGCTGCAGCTTGCAGTTGCTGCCCCACATCAGAAGAGAATTTTGTAGGATGTATTGATAGCCTGGGAAGAGATCAAAATTGGAAGTATAAAAAATCATAAAGGAAGCAATTGTTTTTTTTTAATTTATTTATTTTGATCATTGTACACAAATGGAGTACAGCTATTGTTTCTCTGGTTGTACATAAAGTAGAGTCACACCATCTGTGCATTCATACATGTACACAGGGCAATGATGTCTGTCTTAGTCTGTTATTATTCTTGCCCCCCAACTCTGACCCCACCCCTTCCTTCCCTCTATGCTATCTATCCTTCCTCTATTCTTGCCTCCCTTGCACCCCGAATTATGCATCACCATTCACTTATCAGAGAGATTATTTGGCCTTTGGATTTCTGGGATTAGCTCATCTCAGCATGACAGTCTCCAACATCATCCATTTACCTGCAAATGCCATAATTTTTTTCTTCTTTATGGCTGAGTAATATTCCATTATGTATATATACCACAGTTTCTTTATCTATCCATCTATTGAAGGGCATCTAGGTTGGTTCCACAATCTAGCTATTGTGAATTGAGCAGCTATGAACATTGATGTGGCTGTATCACTGTAGTATGCTGATTTTAAGTCCTTTGGGTATAGGCCAAGGAGTGGGATAGCTGGGTCAAATGGTGGATCCACTCCAAGTTTTCTAAGGAATCTCCACAGAGATTTCCTCCACTTTCCAGAGTGGCTGCAGCAACTTGCACTCCCACCAGCAATGTATGAGTGTACCCTTTTCCCCTCGCCAACACCTGTTGTTGCCTATATTCTTAATAAAAGACATTCTAATTGGGGTAAGATGAAATCTTAAGGTGGTTTCCATTTGCATTTCTCTTATGACTAGGGATGTTGAACATTTTTTCATATATCTGTTGATTGCTTGTAGATCTTGTTCTGTCAAGTGTCTGTTCATTTCCTCAGCCCACTTATTGATTGGGTTATTAATGTTCTTGGTGTAAAGATTTTTTAGTACTTTGTAGATTCTGGAGATAAGTGCTCTATCTGAAGTGTGTGTGGCAATGAGAACTACAGAACACTAAAGAAAGAAATTAAAGAAAATCTGAGAAGATGAAAAGATCTCCCATGTTCTTGGATAGGCAGAATTAATATTGTCAAAATGGCCATACTACCAAAAGCACTATACAAATTCAATGCAATTCCAATTAAAATCCCAATGATGGACCTCATAGAAATAGAACGAGCAATCTTGAAATTCAGTTGGAGGAATAAGAGACCCAGAATAGCTAAAGCAATCCTTAGCAAGAAGAGCGAAGCAGGGGGTATCACAATACCAGACCTTCAACTATACTACAGAGCAATAGTAACAAAACCAGCATGGTATTGGCACCAAAATAGACAGGTAGATCAATGGTACAGAATAGAGGACACAGAGACAAACCCACATAAATACAGGTATCTCATACTTGACAAAGGAGGCAAAAACATACTATGGAGAAAAGACAGCCTCTTCAACAAATGGTGCTGGGAAAACTGGAAATCCATATGCAGCAAAATGAAACTAAACCCGTATCTCTCACCCTGTACAAAACTCAACTCAAAGTGGATCAAGGACCTAGGAATTAGACCAGAGACCCTGTACCTAATAGAAGAGAAAAAAGGTCCAAATCTCCATCATGTTGGCCTCGGACCAGATTTCCTTAACATGACTCCCAAAGCACAAGAAATAAAAGCAGGAATCAATGATTGGGATAGAGTCAAACTAAAAAGCTTTTTCTCAGCAAAGGAAACAATCAGCAATGTGAAGAGAGAGCCTTAAAGGAAGTAATTGTACGTTGAGTGTCATCTATGTATATGTGTATAGTGTATACATGTATGTATGTGTGCATGTGTGTGAGAGAAATTTTACCTGTTTACTATCTAGATGGAGTACAAGGTTTGTCCACAATGTGATCTCTTCCTTGCTTATGAATAGGATGCCTTCTTCCATAACATACCATAAATTGTTGGATATTGCAAAAAATTCAACTAAACAATTTAAAGATAATCAAATAGTAGCACTGTAAAATTTCCAAGGTAGTAGAACTTGATGTAATTAAGATGATGATTTTAATAATTATTCAATTAAATGGAAGCAAACAAGCATTGGAAAAAATAAAGTAAAAATATGGTTACTTGAAGAGATTAAGAAAAATGATAAATCTTAAGCTGGATAGATAAAGACAGAAAGGATTAAACAAATTAGCACTATCAGAAGTGAGGCAGGAGTAATGCCTGCACGATCTCACTTGAAACAATACCATTCATATGTGATGAGCAACTACATGCCTAAATGAAACACTTACAAGAATACAAACAAATTAGTTAAAACTAAAATTTAACAAAACTGGTAGAAGATAAAAAGGAAAATCTAAATTCATTAAAACATCCCCACAAAGAAATCTCTAGGTACTGATACCTTTATTTGTTAATTTAATCAATTTTCACACAACTTTTCAGAACACAGAGGGGCAAGCATTTCCAACTCATTTTTAAAGACCAAATCATCCTAATACCCAAACATGAGATAGCTATTACAACAAAAGATAGACAAAAATATCTTTCAAGCACATACATGTAAAAATAAAACACACAACAAATTTAATTTAGTGACATTTTGAAAAGATAACATGACATGGTCTACCAGGTTGAATTTCAAGAATGCTGTTAATTTGACATTTTTAAATCAATGTCATTCAAAATAGCAACTAGCCAAAAAAGAAAAAAGATACATATGAATATCTCTGTGTATGCAGAAAAAGTAAATGACAAAATTCAATATTCTCAAGACATCTGGAATGGAGAAAATAACTTCAATCTAATCAAAAGTAGCCATAAAATACCTACTGATGGCATCCCATTTATTGGTGATATACTGAAGACTCTTCTTAAAATGGGGAAAAAAAGAAATATGTTCACATATGTAACTCTATTCAAGGTCTGAACTAGTTAGAGGTCCTAACTAGTGAGTGTAATAAACTAAGAAAAGAAAGGAAAAGACAGAGAGAAAGAGAAGACACAAAGATCAGGAAGAAACTCCATTTGTGGGTGACATGATTATTTACATTAAAAGTCCTAAGGAATACACAAAACAATAAGTAAATATAGTAAACCAATTGAATTGAATATAGGTTCAGGTTTTCTGTTTTATTTTTTAAAAGTCAATTGCACTTTTATATAATACAGTGAACAATTGAAAAAAATAAAAATTTTAAAATACTATTCACAATAGCACCAGAGCTCAGAAAACTTTTAGAAATAATTTCAACAAAAAGTGGGCAATATTTTTACAAGAGACTTGCAACTCTGCCAAAAGAAATTAAATGACATGTGAATAATTGAGAGATAAACATAATTCTTCAATTGTTGAGACTCAACACTTAGATGTTAATGCTACCCAAATTAATTATGGATTCAATGAAATACCAAATATAATCAATCCTATCATTTATTTTTTTAAGTCCACAATCAAATTCTAGAATTTACATTTAAATGCAAATTAGCAAGTATAACAAAGCAATAAATGGGTGGGAGGAAAAGTCATAAGGCTCACTACATGACTTCAGGACTTGAAATAGAACTAGTGTCCTCAAGTCAGTGTGGTACTAGCTTAAAGTCAACAAATGGAACAGAATGAGAACAAACCTAGACTCTAGTCATGTGATTTTACACAAAGATAAATTCAAAATGGAAATTTTGTTTAACAGATACTAGTAGAATCATGAGATGCTCATAATGAAAAAATAAAATTAAATGTTAACACCTATTTCACGATATACAAAAAAATAGCCTGAAATAGTCTAGTGATAAAAATAAATATGAAAACTAAAACCATAAAGCCTTCAGAAGAGAACACAAAAATAAATCATGTCTGCAGCAAAAGTGTCTCATGTCACAAAGAAGAAATACCATAAAAATTGCTGAATTAGAATCCATCAAAATTGACAATTTCTGCTCATGAAAAAAACTCTGCTATAAAAAAGAATGGACAAGCAACAGATTGGGAGAAACTATTGATCAGACCTGTCTTTAACGAAGGGCTGGAATGCAAGATTTTTTATTTTTCCTGTAACTAAGAATAAAAAGTTAAACAACCTCAACCTCATATGAAAGATCATAGCAACCACTTCACAGTAAGATTATAAATGGCTGATATCTACATGGAGAAGTGCTCAGCATTATTTATTGTGACAATCCCATATGTCATAAGGGAAAGTAAATGAAAATCACAAGGAGATAATATAAGAAATAAAAAACCATTAAGCTCTAACAGGGGCAGAGATATAGAACTGGAATTCTCATATGTTATTGGTGGGAAGGGAAATAATAGAAAAACACTTTAAAATAAATTTTATTATACAAGTAAAATCAGACTTACTCTAAGACCACCCAAATTCAACTGTAGGTATTTCCCTAAGATAAATAAAAACATATGTCTACAGACATCTGTATAAGAATGATCATAAATATCAAAAATTTTCAATTGGTGCTTCATGGCATATATTATTATTTTATTAACCCCATACCTGTATTTTTGGGTGAGTAAATAGAAGAAAAATATTTATGCCTTGACTTAATAGAATTTTTGTGTTAATACATCACAAGGAATAAAACAATATATAAAATTTAAGTTATTTTTGTTGCTTATTCTTTGTATAAAAATATATAGGTCATCCTTTTTTCACTTGATTTCATCAAAAATCCAAGAAAATATTTCTGGTTAAAAAATTACTAATTATAGCAGAATCTAAAATTATTTTAAAGAATATCCAACCAGTCTTATCTGTTTGCACAAAAGAAAAAAATGAGGTTTTAAAAAAGCTACATGGCCTATTTATCCCGTCACAGACAAAAGAAAGAACACAGCATGTAAAGACGTATCAAAAACAAAAGAACTTTTTAAGTTTCACCTTTTACTTTTATTCCTATGAGTATAACAGAAATGCTGTCCATATTTAATTTTAGTTTTTTTTTTCTGTATGTCTGTTGATCATACAGAAAGTCCATTGGCCTTCTTCAATGTACATTACATAAGGCAGCCTGCCTAATAGGGCCACCCTACTCTAGTATTAAATCACTGCTTTACCTAACACTGTTCACTATTTAAAAGTCTACTAACCTTTCTTACGTTTTCCATTATAATTTGTAAAAGGTCAGCAACTTGCAGTTTCCTGATTTTTTCTTGAGAAGGTGCATTAGTTTCTATTAATCAACTTAGATGAACTCTTTTACTGTCATGATTGAAAAGTCCACTTGAGTATAAAGCAGAGATCTAGTAACATGAACACCGGTTTGTTTTGTCCAGGTAGTCTGCATATTGATTATCACAGCTTTCCCTGATGTGATATTTTGCTGTGAAATGTCTAGTGGGTGGTGCCAACACCAAGTTCAGATGTAGTCAAAGGACAGTTTGACTTGTATTGGGGAACTAACAAGATGTGAATTAAAAGGACTAAAGTGAAGCCCCTGACAATGGAAAGGACTTAAATAAATAAGCAATGTCATTTACAAACATTCTCTCTGTGTCTTTCTGAACACATACAAAACAATTTGATTCTCATTTCATATCTGAGGATTTAAAAGTCAGCAATAAGGTGTCGTAAAACTTCTAATATGATGCCCAGGTGAATATTTGAAGTAGTTTGTCTTTTAATTTATAAAATATACTAGAAATAGGTTTTCTCCATGTCAAGCTGTGAACAAAATATGAGTAATTCGCAATTTGCCTTTGCATAAGAGAGTCCTCTGCTTCTTATTCAGTTGTTCAACTCAGATGTGCCCTTCCCCTCACCCATGGCATGACCACGTGCTCTAACTCACACCTTCCCTTCAAGCATTGAGCACATTAACTTTTCATTGTTTAATAGGGTTCTTCAAGTTCACAAATTATTTTCTTGGAATTTTCATCACCTTTGAACAATGTTGATAATTTAAATTTTAATAGAGAGACTTTGGCCAAATTAATACACTTATAATTATAGGATCTTATACTTCAGTAAATCTGCTTACTGTCAATAACAGAAAGGAAATGAGTGAGAACAGAATTTCTTCAAACCTCTTAGTTTGCTTATCTTACAAATCCAGTAACTCTGCTGTCAGCAGTAGACTTAGTTCATTGAAATAAAAATAGAATATTGTCTCAATAAAATAAGATCATTTCTTATATTTAGTTAATAACATTTAAGATAATTTATATTTTTATTTGATAATTTC
>JAJEJO010001623.1:170523-217281 GCA_020662805.1 Glaucomys volans | reverse complement strand
AAAAAAAAAAAAAAAAAAAAAAAAAAAAAAAAAAAAAAAGAGCTGGGATTGTAGCTAAGTGGTTAGGCAAAGAACCTGAGGTGCCAGGCCAGAGGATTTTTCAATTTGTTCTGACAGAGAAGTAGCTTTTAGAGCCTAGAAGAGGCATGAGGAAAGAATTCACCTTTCCAGGATCTGCTGGTGAATCCCACTAGTTCTGGAAGCATCACTGATTGCTGCTCTGTCTGTGAAAGATGGATAAAATGGTACCCATAACCATGGCACTTGGATGTTAAAAGGAGATTATGATGTTTATTTGCACACCTGCTTTGTGCCAAGATCAGATTCTGTTTATCTTATTTTCAATGACCTCTTTGGTTAGATCTATGCATTATGAATAAAGCAATCAGAATATAAATTGTCGCTTGGGATCCTCACAGCTTATGAACATATGAAAAGATACCATTGCCCTGTGTACATGCATGAACGCACAGATGGTGTCACTCTACTTTATGTACAACCAGTGAAACAATAGCTGTACTCCATTGTGTTCAATGAATCAATAAGTAAAAAAAAAAAAGAAAAAAGAAAAGACATGGTTTGCTGTTTTCATAGCCATTTCACAAAAATAAACTACCCAAACTTTTAAAGATCATTCTAGGAAAAAAAAAAAAATCTATGCTTTAACAGTTTCTGAGTGAAATTATGTATGAAGACCGATGTCTATTCAGGGTTTCAATGTCATGATGATAGGGATAAATTCTAAATTACGGATGATAAACAATAACTCCACAACACCATTGGTTAATTTTTTGGCTGGCTTCTTGCCTTTGATATTTAATATGATCATCCTAATTTAGCCTCTAAAAGTAATTTACATTTTTGTTGTGAATATTTTCAACATTAGCAGTTTTTTTGTTTCCTTTAATTATGTAATTTTTATATATGTAAAATATTTGCATAACTCAAAGGCAAAACTATTGCTTAAAAATAGACTCTGGAAAGTCTTACTTCTAGTCCAAAGTCATCTGCCCTATCTTTACCTATCATTTTGATTAAGCCTAGATTATATTCAGATATCTATTTGGTGCTTGAAGGTAGTCTTCCTTCTCCTGCTTTTGAACAATATATGTACAATATCCTGCATCCATTTTTGTGCTCACTTACAAAAATATCCTGACTGTTTTTCATTCCATGTGTGTGTTGATAATTGATAATGCCCTACTTGGGGATGTAGATATATATTCCACTTGGGGAACTTTTCCCAAACTTTTGTTTTTTAAAATAATGACACACTGAATAAACTTGTTCATTTTCCCCATATTTGTGGCAGCGAATCTTCCATCTGTATTTATAGACATTAAATTGCTGAGTCAATAAGCACATGAATAGAACATTTTTTGAATATAACCAAATTAGTCTTCCCGATAGAGATTTTATCACTTTGTACTTCAACTAGCAATTTATCAGAGTAACTAATTCTCCAAACCTTGCCAACAGAGTGTATTTTCAAAGTTTTCTATTTTTGCCCAACTAATATGTGAGGAATAATACTCAGTTCTAAAAGTTTTCTAATTATAGCAAATTAAGCATTGCATAAGGAATAATAACTTGTTCTCAATTTTACAGTTTTGGAATTGTCCTATTATTTAGAAATAGCTCTTTAATGTCCTCAATTTGCAAAACAACTTTTAAAATATCAATAACAGGCATTTTGTGTTGGTTCATTTTCCAGCAAGGAAAAATGCTGAAACTTTGTATTCTCTAAAGGGAAAATTCATAAAGTAAACCTTCTATGTTGTTTTGGAAATGAAAAATATAGTCATTTGAATTCTACTACTGCACATAATATGATTTTTATATACCGTAATAGTCGTATTGTTACAACTTATGTGTACAAATGCTTCATTAATTTTTATAAATAAAATGACTTCAAGATTCTTTTCTAAATTGTCAGTCTAAGACTTGATACTGAGTCCACCATACATTCAATTAGCCAAGGAGTTTTAAAAAATTATGTTTTCTTTTTATGGAACAATGGAATTTAATCCAGATTTTCTTATTAATTTGATGTTTTATGTTGCCATTAAAATTCAATTCATACAACTTTTCTGTCCATTCCTTGAAGGCATTTTTATCATTCATGAAAATCCAAAATAAAAAGATAAATATTTCAATATTCATTTTCCCCACAGGGACCTTTGTGCTACTGAACTGCAAATAACTATTAAGCACTGGCATTTCCAATGTTTTTAAATGCCAGAAAGCAAGTTTCTACTTTTTAACTTCATTATTTTTATTGTTCCATAAAATAAATGAAAGTAAACCCAAATTACTTCTATCATTAATGAGTCTGTAATTTTCCATCCATCCACAAAAAGGTAGTTAAGAGTTTCTTGTCATTATTTTTATTTTATGCTGGAAAACAAATTATTATTAATATGCCTGTGAATAAAAAACCATTATGTTCTTGGTCATATGTAAAACAATAGTACTTAGGTATCAACTTGTTTTATCTCGCAGGAAGAAATTATTTTATATCTTAGTAGCAAAGCTTCATTCATATTGTCTTTATATCTTTTTTCTGAAGAGAACCAGCACTCCAAAAAAATATAGCATCATCATCATCATCATCATTAACTTTTTAATGAAGAAACAATGCAGATATTAATAAGTGCTCCATATTTCAAGTAATTATTGCAATTTTTGCCAGAAATCCTCTCTAACTTAGAAATTCAGTATTTTCCAGTGAGGCTTTACAGTCATAGATAAACCCAACATAATGTTTTACTCCAGAAGTAACATATATTCAGAGAAAAAATTTTGAAATAGGCAAGTAATTCTTTATAGGTTAATCATTCATAATAGGAAGTAAGTATAAATTACCTATACATGCATTGTTTAGGTGATATGTGTGGGTTAATTATTTATAATAGGTAAAAATGAGGGGAGAAAATTCATGTGGGTAAGGCAAAATGTTACTTCCCCAAATCATTTGTGCATGTCCATACACATGCATATGTACTATACAAAGATCTATATAGGGTCCTGATAATACTAAAATGATCAGGTTTAGTACATGGTCCAGTCCACACCCTTTTCTAGATCTGTTTCCTATCCTGGGTGTTCCTGTGCTGCACTTGGCCTAATTCTCAGATCCAAGGAGATCCCAAAGTGCATTTCTCTCTTTTTACCATTTAAAACACACATGAGACCTACCTACTCTGCCCACCCAGTAGCTTTGCTTGTGAATCTATTTTTCTAAGCCTCCTCCACATCCTCATGACCCAGGTTATAAACAGACATTGCCATTCAAAATACAGACCACAAAATACACCTCTACCTCCTTTTCAAGTTCCTTCACACTTGAGTTTTTCTTGACTTCAAGTCTAATTCCTATCAAACATTTTCTATCACATAATTCTGAGTTTGCAGCAAGAACCATAGAATAGACCAGGCGTTTCTCTGACTCTTCCCTTCTTGCTTTGATTTTAATCCTTTCCACTTAATCCCCTCCACTCCCCACGCCACTTTCCATTTCTCTTTCTCCCCATTGTAGTTAGGCACGATCATCGATTCATTCCAGTCAATGTAACTATTGAGTAATAATTTTGTGTCTCTACCTACACTTCAAGAAGCAGTTGTGCCTTTCCCAAATGCTTTTGATCTTTAGGGGTAGATGCAGATGTTGATGAGCCCCTAGGAAACAGCAAAGCGATAGGAAGGAAGGAACTCGTGTTCTGAAGTCACTGGATGCAGGATAACTGTCCACTGTACAAAGACCACATTGGTTGTTGCATGTGCGGGAACACAGCAGCTGTTAGTAAGCCATTGGTATTTTGGAGTTAACACATAACATTATTAATAATTAATAATTTAACATTGCTAAGGGTGTTAAATTACTAAGTGTTGTAGATCCTAAGAAAGAAAGAGCATTACGAGCCAGGCACAGTGGCCCACACCTGTAATCCCAGCGGCTGGGGAAGCTGAGACAGGAGGATCGTGAGTTCAAAGCCAGCCTCAGCAAAATGGAGGCACTAAGCAACTCAGTGAGACCCTGTCTCTAAATAAAATACAAATAGGGTTAGGGATATGGCTCAGTGGTCAAGTGCCCCTGAGTTCAATCCCTCTCCCCCCAAAAAAAGAAGGAACAGTCTGCAATTTAAGCTAGGTAACTTGTCTCTAATATTCTTTCTGGTAATTCATAAAAATTATTTATTGAACACTAATTTTTATTAATATGCTATGTAAAACTCTCATGTTATTATGATGAAAGTATGGTCTTATTCTTAAGAAACTTAATATTAGCATATTTTTCCCTAAGCTATAATAATAACTTTCTTGCTTAATGATTGTCTTGGAAAATATGCTATGCATATAAAGAAGCAATTGTGGATAAATTTTCTGAAGTCAGTTTACACAGATGAAAAAAATTTCTGTCAAATGTCACATATAAAGCATTTGTATAGATTTTTATTAAGACCTTACTATGTGTAATATACTGTGTACATCACCATGGAAACTTCAGAAGGACACAAGACCCGCATTAAATGAGTTTGATATAATGATAAGCAGAAAGTTAGATCATTTTCTTCTCCTATTTTGGAGAAGCATTTCTCTTATATATAAAAGAAACTGTTTTTCATTCAATATCAATTAAATTTAACGTAATAGAGAAATCAGTTTGATAAAAGCAAAATGGAGCTAATTGAAACACAAGATAACAAGGTCTTATCTAAATTTCTTTTTCTGGTGAAGGAAAAGAAGTTTCTTCACAACTAAAATACTTCTTTTGTTAAGAGACAAAATAGAGTTTAAAAGAATCCAATTAAAAAGAAAAACAACTTGTTCTCAGGGGCAGTGTTCTCTTGCCATATGACGTCAATATAAAATTTACAAAATTCTACTTGAAAATTTACTTTTATTTTGATGATTGAGATCAACAGCTTTTCTCTGTCCTAGCTCTGTAGCCTATTATTATCTAAATATAACATAGTCCAAACACAATTGCTCTAAATAAAAGGGATAACTTGGCTTCAGTTGCCTACCACCCTCCAGACTGGCTCAGGGGATTAGAGGCACATGAATGCAAGGACATTCCTGATTTCCAAAGGCATTCCACCAAAAAATCATTTATAAGAAGTTGTGTAATGCCAAGAAGAAACTTTTTGCTTTCCCTTGGGAAATCTGGCTACCAGGTAAGTAAAATACTCATGTCTGATTAAGAACAAGCTCTCAAGCAAGTCCCTTAAAAAAATCACATACTGTATTGCAGAATAACAACTATTTAATGCTACTCAATATTTTCCACTGTATTTTTCACCTTAAGTCACATAACATACTGTTTAACTTGAATAATTAAGGACAATATCCATTGAGGGAAAACATTTTTATAATACATTTAAATGAAACAGGTGTTTCATTCAGCAAGCTATTTCTTCAGTGATTATTCAATATTTGCTCTTGAATTAAGGCTTATTTTTAATCTAAATGATATTCAAAATGAACTTGGAAATCTAAAATTGTTTGAATCTGTGATGGCTCCCTGTATAAAAACACATTGTTCAACAAATATATGAAAAAAATGTTCAACATCTTTAGCAATTAGAGAAATGCAAATCAAAACTACTCTAAGGCTTCATCTCACTCCAATCAGAATGTCAGTTATTAAGAATGCAAGCAACAATAAATGTTGTGGAGAATGTGGGGAAAAAGTACACTCATATGTTGCAGGTGGGACGAAAATTGGTGCAACCATTATGGAAAATATGAATATTCCTCAGAAAACTTGAAATGGAACCACCATTTGGCCCAGTCATCCCACTCCTTGGTTTATACTCAAAGGACTTAAAATCAACATACTACAGTGACACAGCCACATCAGTGTTTATAGCAGCTCAATTCACAATAGCTGAGCTTTGGAACCAACCTAGATGCCCTTCAACAGATGAATGGATGAAGACAATGTGTTATATATATGGATGATGGAATATTACTCAGCTTCAAAGAAGAATGAAATTCTGGCATTTGCTGGTAAATGGATGTAGTTGGAGAATATCATGCTAAGTGAAATAAGCCAAACCCAAAAAACCAAAGGCCGAGTGTTTTCTCTGATATGCAGATGTTAATTCACAATAAGGCAGGGAGGATAGGGAAGAACGGAGTTACTTTATATTAAGTAGAGGGGAGTGAAGGGTGGGGAAGCGGTATAGGGAAAGGAATGATGTGGGATGCCATCCTTATTTAGCAGAATCAGACTAGGTTGAGCCATGGGATGCAGAGGCCTGGCTTCCAGGAACTAACGGCCATGGAGGTCTGTCCCACATTGCCAGGAAGCATGTGGTGCTGCATGGGAATGGTTCCCTGTATCCTTCTGGAATAGTCCCCCTATTCCAGGGAGAATGGCTCCCCTAACTCCACCCTATCCTGTCCATCACAGAAGAAGATCCTCCTGGTCTTGCCCCCCTTTACATGTGTGTCTATAATTAAAAGACAGTTGTGCTACTCCATGTTGTTAGAGGCCAGAGCTGGTATGGCCAGACCTGTCACACCCCCTCTCATTTAAAAAGATTATTGGCTCTTGTGTGTTTATTGAGTAGATAAGTTTATGGGTAATTGATGGATTTGCAGCCAACACCATCTCCCAGCAGTTAACCCTTTCCTCATCCACGCAGGACATGGCTGAAAACACCCACAGAATGATAGTAGAGTGAGACAGACATTATTACCTCATGTACATATAGGACTGCATGACCAATTCGATCCTATAATTTGTATAATCAGAAAAATGAGAGATTACACTCCATTTATGTATGAGCTATCAAAATGTATAAATGCATTAAATAACTTTATTACTAGAAACTAATTTTGTAAATATGTATTAATCTTTCTTTTGATGTTCAAAAATCTAACTTTATAACTAAAACAGTGACCTTACCTCTTGAGGAGATATTACAAGAAATAACTCTATAATGAAATAGGAACCAAGCATGGTGTTTCATGCTTGTAATCCCAGATAGTTAGACTGCCAAGGTAGGGGGATTACAAGCTCAAGGTCAGCTTCAGCAACTTAGTGAGACCCTATCTCAAAATAAAAAGTAGCAAGGGCTGGGGATGTAGCTCAATGATAAAAAATCCCTGGATTTAATCCCCAGAGTTACACACATAAAAATAGAAATAAGATTCTATTTTATCAATTGGTCAATATTTATACATTGATCTAAGTCATTTAGGAATATACATAATCATTTTATATTGAATATATTCAACTTTGCAATATTGGATATTAGTATAATTTAGCAACATATAGTTCCTTTTCTATAAATTTACAAAGAAATAACTTAATGCTACTGGTAATATTTCTTTGTGCATAAAAACACCTTCTTGATAAATTCTGCATATTGTGGTTTGGTGTTACACTTTATGCTAACTAAACCACCCAACTTCTTAGAGCCACCTAAAAATAGGGTCAATAGTCAGTTCTTTTTTCCTTTTCTTTGATTTTTTTGGTCTCCAATTTGTATATGTGTTTCTTTCTAATCTCCTCCTATTCTTTCTATTACATATTGCATTTATTATGTACACTCCTTACTAATTTTATAATACTTATTCTGTCAGAGATCGATAACTGTTCACCAAAATGTATTCCTCCGGATCGTCCATATAGACTACATCTCCCATGTTCCCTTGCAGTTAGTTGAACCCCTGTGACCATTTAGCCAGCACAATATAAACAGAAATGATAATGTGCCTATTGAGACAGGGGTCTTCAAGATAGCAGTGTAGCTGGTTTCTGCTAGCTGGAATGGAAATGAGCAGTATGACCTTGGGGTGACATTGGAAATTGTGTACTATGGAATGCAGAGTTGCCAGGCCTGGGTACCTGAATAATCATCTGAAACCAACTTGCTGCTTACCTGAAACACCCTCCCAGACTAACAGATACTTGCTGGTGAAAAAACATTCAATTATCTAAGTTACTAGATCATTGCTAATTATCTTCTGGCAGATCTCAGTTGTGTTTACTAATATAGACTTCACAAGTCTGGTGCTATCATAAAAAAAAATGTCTGACATTTTCCTAACAGTTGTAAGAAAATGAGCATAACAGTCTAAAATATCCCAATAAACCCATTTTATGCCATGATAAACTTTCTGGTAAACTGATCATATGGACTAAAATTAGAAAGAACTTTATTTGCCAGAAGATCTTCTATCACTATCATTTGTAATTAGACTCAGAATATTAGAATACTAGTGTTTCCAGCTAATGAATCTTATTTATATATTTATTTGTTTTGATGTAGTAAGGCATAAGGAAAAAGAAAAAGAACTAAGTTCACACAAAAGAGCATTTGGCAATCATTGGTGAGAAAAAGAAACTTCAGAAAGTAACTTCCTGTATTAGGTGAACCAATTTCTTCTATACCACAAAAGAGTACAAAGTCTGAAAAGTTCTTATTAAAAAATCAAGACCTATGCTAGGATTAATGTGCTGCCTTCTTACCCAACCCTATAATTTAAAAAGTCCTCAAAAAGCTCGACATCGCTAATTATCAGGGAAATACGAATCAAAATCCCAATGAGAAATATCTTTACCCCAAAAAGAATCTCTATTGTCAAGAAGACTAAGGAAAACAGTTGCTGATGAGGATATAGAGAAAACAGAACCTGTGCACCTTGTTGGTGGGAATGTAAATTAATACAACCATTATGGAAAAGAAAATGGAGATTCCTAAAAAAAAAAAATCCCATTAGAACTGTCATAGGATCCAGCAGTCCCACTCCTTGTTATATATCCAAAGGAAATGACATCAGTATGTCAAAGAGACCTTTGCACCCTTTTGTGCATTGCCGCAGTATTCACAATAATATGGAATAAATGGAATCAGCCTGCATGTCCAATAGATGACAAATGGATAAAGAGAATGTGGTACGTATGCACAATGGACTACTATTCAGTTGTCAAAAAGAATGAAATCCTGTCATTTGTGTAAACATGGATAGAACTAAAGACCGTTATGCTAAGTGAAATAAGTCAGGTACAGAAATACGAGTATCACACAATCTCAAATCATATGTGGAATCCCAAAAGTTGGTCTCGTAGAAGTTGAGAGTGTAATGGTGTTTACTGGACACTGGGGAGAGTGACAGGGGAGGAAAGCGGGATCTCTAATAATATCCTTTGTTTCATTTTGACATTAGTGATTTTTTTCTTTGTGAGTACTACAAGAGAAAAGGCAGTTTATTATCTCTCTATTCAAAATATCAGGTTCTAGTTTCATTGATTTTCTCTATAGATTTTTGTTGTTGTTTGTTGCTAACAATTTTTTTGATGTGTGCTTTCATCTTTATTAGTTCCCTCTCTCTTCTTTTTTGAGGGAATGTTGTTCTTTTTCTAACTTGCTGTGTTGTCAGTGTAGATTACCAATTTGAGACTTTTCCCCTTTTCTAATGTTTACATTTGGTGCTATGAAATTCCCTTTCAGCACTCTGAAGGTGTGGTCCACAAACTTCAATATGCTGTGTTTTCATTTTCAATTCATTCAAGGTACTCTTAATTTTATTTGTCTAATTTTTATTTTATGTTATTTTTTATTTGAAAGTGTATGCTTTCAAGCGTTTGGAGACTTTCCTATTGTTTTTCTTTGGATTTCCAGCTTTATTCATTTCTAATCAGGTAACATAGACTTTATGATTTAGGTTTTTAGAATTCGTTGAGGTTTGTTTTCTGGCCAAGACATGGTTTATTTTGATATCTAACACTTGAAGTGTACTGTTACAGTGGGATGGCATATTCTAAATGTTTATTTTGTTGAACAGACTGATGGAGTTCTTCTAAATCCCTGTTGATTTTCTGTCCAGTTATTTGTTGTGGAGGGATGTTGATTTCTCCAATCACAATCCTTTCTAAAACATGCTCTTAAACAGCCATTTTGATTCATCCAGGAGGAAATGTGTTATGACTTAAAAAAAATGACTTTTAGAATTATAATTTGATGACAAAACATAGCATACAATATTTTAACCAATCTGTTGTTCCTTTTAGTAATTCACTTTTTATTTGTCATACCTTTCCCTATGGATAGCACTCATTATTTCCCTCTGAGAAGGGAGTTTATACTAGAACTATTCTTGGCTCTTTGTTTTCCTAAGTAAACTTAGAAAACTCACTGCAGAGACATTATGCATGGAAAACACTGTTTTTCAAGTCTTTTTTGAGAAACAAATA
Source organism: Glaucomys volans (assembly GCA_020662805.1). Taxonomy (NCBI): domain Eukaryota; kingdom Metazoa; phylum Chordata; class Mammalia; order Rodentia; family Sciuridae; genus Glaucomys; species Glaucomys volans. The sequence continues at coordinate 207,071 of JAJEJO010001623.1, read as the reverse complement.
GTAGAACCCTGAAGGATTCTAGAAATAAAGTGCACTTATAAATAATAGATTAGGAAGTTTATATGACAAATAGAAAGTCGGTTTTCCTGCCTCTAAGGAAATAAAGATTATTATACTGGGGATGGAGGACAACGTAAAGCCATAGAGCTGTATTGTGGAAGTTACTCACCTCTGTACCTGGTAGAATATAAAAGACTGGTTAATGAAAGAAATCAAGGATGGACAAGAAAAAGTGCATCCTATGCCAACATGGAGAATTGACAGCAAAATCAAGCAAACCTTCACTGCTCCAAATGTTAATAATTTTAATAAAACTCTTCGAAATTTCAACAAAATACCAAGGTGTTAAGGGAACTGAATGGATTTATCTAGAATTGCATGAGATTAATTTATGAGCCACCAAAATTGAATCACAACTCAGTATAAATTCAACTTAATTATGGAAATACAAATCTGCATTTTTTTCCTATTTCTAAGTTTGTGAACTATGAACTACATACCAACCTAAACTGTATGCATCATACCATCAGACATGAACATTCTGAATCCTGCTGGAATCATGTTACCTGACTCCAAAGGATGTGATAAGATTCAAAGGTTGTGAAGAGAGTAGTAAGAGAAGGAGAGTTTGAATTGGAAGAAGAATCAGGCATTCCAAAAAAAACTTATTTCAAAGCCAAGAATGTTGATACGTTCATGGTTTGGAACAAGAATATTAAAGTTTTCAAAAATGTTAAAAAGACCTCCAAATTCTTACTCATATCTTAAACTGCACTCTATTCTGGAAAAAAGTTCACAAGCTGTGGTTCAATTCTTGGACTTCAAGAATACCCAACCCTCCATCTTTCTGCATGACTAACCCAAGTTCATAACCCAACTTTATACATGATAACTTCAACAGGGAAAAGCAAAAGGATTTTGTAGAAAAAAATCAGTGAAGATCAGATAGAGACATCTATGTTTAAATTCTAGATCTATCACTTGCCTAGGTAAAAATGCCAATGGAAATAATCATTTTGGTATCAGGGCATCACAGTGAAAGACAGAGCCCATAGTACATGCTCAATGCACTTCAGGTTTTTTATTACTTTGACTAAGTACCATTTCTTTACTAATAGTGAAATGGTTAAATCATAAAATCTGTCTAAATAATTTCCTTAAAATTACTGATGGTTGTCATGCTTACATTAAAATATTTTAGTGTTTGAAAAATGAAATAATATGTGTGGTAACCCTATCAATTCTAAAATCTATACCAACAAATAAATTACAACCATCATCATTATTTTATATCATCCTAAGTTTTATAATCTCAATTGATGGGAAGCCTAGCTTTTTCATTAAATTAAAATTCTTGTAGGAAAACTCAGCTTCAAAGGTAATGGATTTCCTGTCTCAGCCTCCTGGGAGTAATGGAGTTCATGCAAAAATTGTCACAGGATTTATATATATTGCACACATAAATTAATCTTAAAAATTATAAGGTAGGAAAATCACTTGTAATATGCAACTAAGCATTATTTGAAAATGCCAGCAAGTCAAACTTCCTATTGTGAATATATCTTTTCAAATTCTTTTTCAATTGTATTTGCACAAATTTTGTGAACTGTGAGGTTAAAAAGGATCTATAAATATTTACATCATTTAAATTTTCAGCTTGCTGGTAAAAAAAAATTATTACTGTTTGCTTTCACCATCAGGATTGTGGAACAGATTGTAAATCAAACAAGTGCATACTTATGGTGCAGCCAGTTCCATCAATCCAGCATTAATTATATTCATCTGCTTTATTTCTCAAATTGGGATCATGACAAGTTGGAAACCATAGATCCTCAAAACACAGAAATTAAAATTTTAAAAATGTAAATTAAATGGATGCATAAGACACTAGTTTTATTATTTGTACTTTACGTATGTAATTTATATATGTATACACCTAAATGAATTAACATAAATAATTCATCTACAATAATGCATTTTTTGACTATCTTATCATCTACCATTAGATCACTACCATTAGAAAGCTGTGTTTAACTCAACATCACCACAGTGAATTTTACTAAATACTACTTATATAACTCAGGAAACTCTTCACGTGTGTGAGTCCTTCTGCAGTCCCTTAAGTTAATGATTGAACTTCATAATCTAGATACAAAATGGATAGACCTTTATCTTTAAAAGAAAAGAGAACAATTAGAATACAATATTCAAAGTATGACTATGCCCACTATCTTCCTCACCCAGCGTATTCCTTGCCCACCATCTGCTGCTGTTTTAAATGACCATTTGAAAATCATTTCTATTTTGCCATCCCTGGTGCTAGACCTGTCATGTTATCTCAAATGATTTCACATTTAGATCAGGATGTTTGAAACGTAGCAACACTTTTCTTCCGGAAGTAATAAAACTGCTGTGGGTACAAATCATGTTCAATGCTACTCATTATTCTGTGAATGAGGCCAAATCCTAAATAGCAATGCTTGCAGGTGATGTTTTTTGTTTTTTTTTTTTTTGTTTTGGATAGACTATAATTTCTCTTGCCTAAAGGGAATAAAAGAAAGACAAATTATACACTAAAGGATAGCTTCCACATAATTACAGATAACTCTCAATTATCATTGCAAAGTTGTATTTACTGCTAGAAGTAAGGTTAAGACCCTAAAAATGCAAGGCATGGGAGCTTTGGAGGTGCAGTCTTTGTACAGACAAATGTGCACTGTCATCCTGAGCCATCCATTTGCTTATTTATAAAATGAAAAGAGGAGGCCTCATGGGCCCTGTTTCATATCTCTTTGAAGAAATGCTCTCTCCATTATTAGTCAGCCATAGAGGAGCTGAGTTTGGTTTTATTCATTCCTTCCAAAAATGTTAATTGAATAGCTACTATGTGCTGGGATGTGCTCGGTGCTGCAGATACAGCATTTTTTTTTTTAAATTACTGCTCATCATGGAGCTTTCATTGGATTTTCCATTATTAAAGGAGCCAGCAGGTTTTTTATACTATCTTACCCTTCAGCCTATGCTCTCTGAAAACAATGCATCTTTGTTTCAAATAGACTTCTCCAATGCCAAAAAAACCCTCATAACTTGTTCACCTAGAATCTACACAGAAATTATAAGTAATATTTCTCGTGATGTTTATCTTTCTCTTATTTTTATGTCATGTATATTTCTTTATAGTATTAAATGTGATTCAGGGTTTTGGACTGATTAAATGGGGATATTGATATTGACCTGATGTATTTGTTCATAGGCCTACTATCATATTTTACATTGTTCTTCTTCTTAATGATATTTTCTTTGATTAAAAACAGTCCTTGGTTATATTGTTTATGTTTTCTTCAACTCTGTTTTCTTTTGATAAGTGAAAATTTCATTATCTAATTTGTAATGATCCTAGTGATTATATTTATAGCTTTTTGCCATAAGATTAAGCTTTTATATCTTGTTTTGACATGGTGTCCACTGAGTTCTCACAATGAAGCGTGCACAAACTAGAACACATAAACCCTCTGTACTGCCTCTAAGTTTGTTTTGATTGTATTATATTTTATTATTGTTCATTTACCTTTTGGATTCTAATATTGTATATTTGGGTAATAAATATAATGAGTGATTATATTCGGAAAAACATTCATTATACATTATAAACGTTGAGATCAGTTTTAAGTTTACAAAAATTGTCCAAAACCTTTAAAGTTCGCATAAAGCTCATTGACACCCACATTGACGTTCACACATACAGTTTCCTTTAAGCACCCTATATTAGCACAGTACATGTGTTATAACTGATGATTTTATTCATATTTATTCTTTATCTGCTACAATTAAAATCTATGGATTTTAGCAAATGCAAAATTGTCATATAACCATTACCGAATCACACAGAATAGTTTCACTGCCCTTAAAATCCCCTGTTCTCCAAGTTACCTTTCCACTCTCACACAGACACCTGGCAAACACTGATCTTTTCATCATTTCTAGTTTTGTCTCTTCCTGAATGATTGGAATCAAATAGTATATAGTCTGTTCAGATTGGCTTCTTTTGCTTAGCAAGGTTAGTTAAGGTTTTCCAATGTCTTTTCATGACTTTATTATTCTTACCATGAATAATATTTTATTACATGAATATACCACAGTTCGGTTACCATTCATTTATTGAAAGGCATCTTGGTTGCTTCATATTTTTGTCAATTATGAATAAAGTTGCCATAAACATTCATGGGCAGGTTTCTGTGGGGACATGAGTTTTCAACTCATTTGGATCAATACTAAGGAGCATGATTAATGGAATCTTGTGCTAAGTCTAAATTTAGGATAGTAAGAAATTGCCAAACTATCTTCAGAAATGGCTATAAAATTTGCATTTCTACTAGCAATTACCAAGAATTCCTCTTCCTCTACATACTCCACAGCATCTGGTATTGTCAGACTTTCTACTATTCTAATAAGTGTGGAGTGGTATATTGTTATGATTTGAACTGAAACCTATCCCAAAGGTACACATGCTGAGGATTTGGTCCCCAGTGCATCAATATTCAGAAGTGGGGCTACTGGAAAGTGGTTAGGTCATTGTGGCGCTAAACTCATTAGTGGATAAATCCATTGACGGATTCAGAATTTGATGGCATTTAGAGAGATGCTGGAAACATGAGGAAGTGGGTCCTATCAGGGGAATTAGGTCACTAAGAGAATTCTTAGAAATGAATATCATCTCCCCAACCCCTTCCTGCAGTCTTTATCCCTTTCTCTCTCCTTCCCAGCTACCATGAAATGAGCAGCTCTGCCTAACCTCTCTCCAACTAGATGCTTGGCAAGATCACGGACCTGAAAGCAATGGAGCCAGTTGTCCATGCACTGAAATCTCTGAAACTATGAGCATAAATAAATCCTTCCTTCTTTAATTTGTGTTTCTCAGGTATTTTGTCATAGCAGCAGAAAACTAACACATCTAATTGTAGTTTCCAACTCTCTAAGAGCATTTGGTGATTTGATATTGAACATTTTCATATGCTTATTTACCATCTGTTTATCTTCTTTGGGGAGATGTCCAGATCTTTTACCTCCCTGCCTCTCTCTCTTTCTCTCCCCCTCTCTTTTAACTCGGGATTGAACCCAGGGATGCTTAACCACTGAACCACATCCCCAGCCAGTAGTTTTTTGTTGTTGTTTGTTTGTTTGTTTGTTTGTTTTTGAGACAGGGTCTACAAAGTTGCTGAGATTGGCTTTAAACTTGCCATCCTCCTGCCTTAGCCTCTTGAGCCATGGGGATTACAGGTATGTGCTACCATGCCCGGCTTTGTCCATTTTAATCAACTGCTTTGTTGTTTTATAACTTCAGAAGTTCTTTGTATATTTTGGAAACAATTCCTTTAACAGATATGAGTTTGGCAAATGTATCTTCTCATTCATTCTGTGGCTTGTTTTGTTTTTGTTTGTTTGTGTCTTTTGTTTTCATTCTCTGAACAGCAGAGGTTTTAATTTTAATGAAGTTTGACTTCAATTTTTTCTTTCATGGTTCATGTTTTTGCAGTTGCATATGAAAAAAAATTACCAAACCCAAATACACCCAGATTTTCTCCAATGTTGTCTCTAAAGAGCTTTATACTTTTGCATTGCGGTGCATATACATCTATGATCCTTTTTTTTTTTTTTGCAGTGCTGGGGATTGAACCCAGGGCCTTGTGCTTGTGAGGCAGGCACTCTACCAACTGAGCTATATCCCCAGCCCTCTATCATCCATTTGAGTTACTTTTTGGTGAATAGTGTCAAGTCTCCATTTGCATTAATTCATTTTGTGGATGGGTGTGCAGATGTCTAGCATTCTTGTTGATAGGAGTAGTCTCTTCACATCACCTTGCTTCTTTGCAAAGTTGAATATGTTTCTGAGTCTAGTGCTGGGTTTTCTATTGCTTTCCAATGGTTGTTTGATATTCTTTCAACAATTCTGCACTGTCTTGACTACTGTAGCTTATGGTAAGACTTGTAGTCAGTCTAACATTTTTCTTCTTTGGTATTCTATTGAGTATTCAGGATCTTTTGCCTTGACATATGAACCTTACAGTCAGCGTGTCAACATCTACAAAATAGCTTAATGAGTATTTGATGATGATTCTGTTGAACATGTAACTTCAAATTGGATAGAATTGAGTCTTGACAACATTACATCTTTGTTTCCATGAACAATGAATATCTTTATATGTTCTTTCATGACAGTTTTGTACTTTTCCTTATATAAATCTTGTATATATTTTGTTATATTTATACATAAAAGTTTCATGTTCTTTTTGCTCTTAATGTAACAGTATTCTGTTTTTAATTTGAAGTTCCACTTGCAAATTGCTGGTATACAGGAAAGTAAATGACTCTTGTAATTAACTTTGTATACTGAACCTAATTGTAATCACTTAGTTCTAGGATTTTGTTTTGTTTTGTTTTTTGTTTTATTTTTTCCAATTTTTTTGGATTTTCAACTACACGGTTATATGTCACTTGTTAACAAAGACAGTTTTATTTCTTTCATAACCCAACGGATCTCTTTTATATTCTATTCTTGTCACTATATTAAGTATGTTTTCAGTACAATGATGCATAGGAATGGTAAAAATGAATATTTCTTCATTATAACTAATCTAGAAGAAAATCATCTAGTTTCTCACTGTTAAGCCTGATGTTAACAGAGACTTTTTATAGATTTCCTTTGTCAAGTAGAAGAAGTTCTTCTCTAGTCCTAGTTACCTGAGAGCTTTTATCATGAACTGTATAATAATTTGAATCAGCAATGTCCCCCAAGGCCCATGTAATAAAGTCTGGGGCCCCAGTCTGTGATGCTATAGGAAGATGGGCGAAAGTTTCAGAGGTGGAGGTCTTCAAGTCTTGAAGGGTATGTCTGCAAAGGGAATTATGGGAATTTCATCTTTTTCTTTTGCTCCGTGGCGATGAGGTGAGGGCCCGTTCTCGACCTTGTGCTTAAGCCATGATGTGCTGCCTTGTCATAAGCCCAAAGCATCAGGGCCAACTGAGCATGGACTGAAACCCACCTAATCATGAGCCAAAATAAAACTTTTCTCTTTATAAATTGATATAAATATCTAAGGTATTTGTTACTGTGACAGGAAGGTAACAGAAATGGATATTAGATTATGTCAGATCTTTTTTCTGCATCTACTGAAATGGTAATAACACTTGTCTTCTTTTTTATGTTGATATAATGGAAAACATGAATTAATTTTTGAATGTTGAGCTAGCCTTGCATATCTGAAATAAAATTCACTGGGTCTCAGTTTTAAAATTCTTTTTAAACATTGTAGAATTCAATTTGCAAATTTTTAATAGAAGTTTTACATTTATGTTAATGAAAGATATTGGCCTGTAGTTATTATCTTTTAAATGTCTCTATCCAGTATTGATACTCAGCTCATGATGCCCTCATAGAATGAATGAGTTAGGTGGCAATTCCTCTATTTTCTGAAAAGAGATGTAGAACACTAGTGTAATTTATTCCTTAAATGTTTTGTAGAATTTAGATGGAAACCACCTGAATCCAGAGCTTTCAGTTTTAGAATGTTAATTGTTAATTATTGACTGAAGAAAACTTGTTTTTGTTTTTTGTTTTTTTTGTTTTTTTTCCAGTGTTGGAGATTGAGCACAGGACCTTGTGCACGTTAAGAGAGCACTGTCTACAACCAAGCTAAGTCCCAGGCCTATAGTCCCATTATGGTATTATGAATTTTGAATGATTGTTTTTTAGAGAATTGATGTTCAAGTTATCAAATTTGTGAGCATGGAGTTGTTAACGAAATTCTTTTAATTTTCTTTTAATGTCCCTGAGCTCAGGAATTGTGGTTTTTGTCTTTTTTTTTCAGCCTCAGTGAAAATCTATCAATTTATCGATCTTTTCAAAACAGCAGTTTTTGGTTTGGATGATTTTCTTTATTGAATTCCTGGATCCATTTTCTTAATTTCTGCTCTAATGTTTATTGCATTTGCTTACTTTATGTTTAATTTGTTTTTCTTTTCTACTTCCAGGATGCATTTACTCCTCTAGTCTTTAATCACCAGCCCTATTGAAATTCTACTTACATAGAGTTGAGAACACAATAGTTATTACTTGTCTCTCAGTATAGCAATAAGGGTGATTTGGGGTACACACTGCGATAGCAATCTAAAAGCAAGTAATCTGGACTTTTAGAGGCCAGAAGTTATTGTGAGGAAAAAGAATAATCTTGACACTTTCAAATCTAAAACTAGATATCAATAGGAAATCCTACAAGATTGGAATCTATGGGTTCTGTAGAAGAATAAAGGGGTGAGGTGGAAGACTTCAGAAAGGTTGGTAACACAGTCAGAAGGAGGCACTTTATGGGGCTGAAGGAAAAAATTGGGGAGAAAAGACTGAGAGGAAGAGTTCAGATTCAAGTTCCTGTCCACCCTATCACTTTAATGCAAAATCCTGCAGGAGAAATGTAACACAAAATAGGAAACTAGGACCCAAGAAGTCCAAGAAATTCAGGTGTGTTTCATCATTTGCAAAGCCTTGGGAAACTGAGGCATTTCAAAGATACATATTCATAAGACCTCATGATCAAAATAGTGCCCAAAGTTGCAGATGATCCAGGTCCAGGAAGATTCCTGGACAAATTGACCTGCATGTAGCCGCACAGAAACCAGTCCTCTGCATATGGGATTTCTGAGTACTCCCCAAGGGATTGGAAGTACTGAGATGACTAGTGGAGCCAGGAAGGTAGGGGCCAGCAGAAGAGAAAGCAGCTTTCAGAAATGTCCGAGACCACATGTCTTTGTGACACAGGCCAGAATGAACACTATGTAAAAGATCTGTTAATCATCTTTCCATCACTGTGACTGAAATAATTGACAACCAAAGAAGGAAAAGTTTATTTTGAGTTCACAGTTTTAGAGGGATCAGTCTATGGCTGGTCAACTCCTTCCAGTGGGTCTGAGATGAGGCAGAACATCATGGTGGAAAGGCATGGCAGAGGGCTGCTGCTCAGCTCATGGAGGACAGGAAGCTAGTAAGCAGGAGGAGCCAGACTCAAGATACATGATCCTACAAGCATTCCCCACTGACCTACGTCCTTCAACCACATCCTACCTACTTGTAGTTACTACTTAGTACAGTAGTCCTTCAAAACTATTAATCTATGGATTAATCCACTTTATCGATCTAATCATTTCAGCTCTAAATATTCCTATATTAATATAAGAGTTTTGTGGAGGAACCCTTCATATCCAAACCATAACAAAAGGCCAGTCATACCCCAGCCAGTGTAACAAGAATAGTGACCAATTACACAAAACATTGTGGAGTTAGAAACAAGTGAAGGCTTCAAAGATCTAATCCTAATTTCCTGTTGCAGGAATAAGATATGAACCATTAGCAAAACCGGTTTACTTCTGGAAAGAATAGTGAATCTTAAAATAAGATTTCCTCAGTGACTCCTTTCTATCAGTCTCTCCCATTGACATGTGTCATGAAGGTGTATGACTCTTATCTTTGGAGATGAGCAAGTACATACATCATCACCGTATCTAAACAAAAGGTATAATCGCTACTGTAGGTTTCTATTATCACACCTGTACTTTTGAAATAACCATAACATTTTAGGAATAGGAAATTTATAAAAATTGTCATTCTTTCTCACAAATTACAATTCTGCAGGCTGGGTGAGTTTAAATGATTGACACAAGCTCACACAGTAGGTTAAAAAGCAGCACATGCAATATAAAATTTCAAAATATGGAATTGCAGAATTAGATAGATCTTATACATAAATGTTTTAGTGGTAGAAAAAGCCATAGATGATCTTTACTAACTTACCAAGTAGCTGTAGTTCTCAGAGGAATTAACACTGGCATTTAGGTCCAATGTTTTTCCACTGTAACATAATACCCAGAACTCAGACTTTAACATCCAAAACCATGGGCCTTCATAAAGAAAGCAAGTTTTCATCAAATTGGTGTTTTTACATTAGAAATTCTCATCAGACAATTACCTTTCAAATTTTTCTCCATCAACATAATGAAATCTTTTTAAAATTTCACACTTACTATCCAGGGAGAACCAAATAAATTAATTAGTTCACCCAATTATTTAGTCATTTATTCACATACTCATTCAGTAAATAACTTTTACCTATCCACACTATGCCTGGCACATTCTCAGAATCAATGACTCAGCAATAAACATAACAAATAAAATACCATCACAGAGCTTATATTTCAGTAAGAAAAAGAAGACAATCTAAAAACAAAAAGTTAACATATAATTGAGCAATATAATGATAATTCATGAAAAGATAAAAGACATAAGAAACATTGCATAACAAGGTAGTAAGGCAAAACTCTCTGGTATGGTAACACATGAGCAGGAAAATAAGAGAAATGAGGAAGTCAATGAACATCTATGGGAAGAACATTCCAGAGAGATGGAACATAAATTGCAAAATCCCAAGTACAAAAGTGCTTGATGTTTTAGAAAAGAAGTCAGTAAATAGGGAGAGAGTGATAGGGGATGAGGTCAGATACATGGCAATGACAATTGAGATATCACAGTAAAAATGTGAAGGATTTGGGAATTCTCTGAAGGAGACAGAAATCTGTGGATGAGCCTATAAAGCAGGGGTACTAATTTAAAAGCTCTTGCAATTATCCAGGTGAAAAAAAAAAGTGAATTGGACTCTATCTGCAGTGGTAGAGGGAATGAAAAATAGAAAGACTGGATATATATTGAAAATTAGGCAGGAAGATGTGTGATTAATTGCCTAGAGTGAGAAAGGAGACTAGTTGAATAATCTCTAAGATTGACTGATTCCTTGCAGTACCCTTGGGTTTTGACATTGTCATTGATAGACACAAATTTAAACTACAAGAAACTAGAGCCTACTCCCTACCCCCACCCACACATGCAATGCCAGAAATCATGTGTTAGTTTCATGGCTCAGTTTCCTGGTCTTCAACTGTCAACTTCTTCAGTGAGAGAAGTCCTTGAATCCTGGTGTCTCCTCTCTTGTTCTTCTCCTATGATACTGGAGACTCTAAGAGGTTAACAGACTATGGGTGTGGTGACACACACACCTGTGATCTCAGCAGCTCTGGAGGCCGAGGCAGGCGGATCACGAGTTTAAAGCCAGCCTCAGCAATTTAATGAGACTCCAAGCAACTTAGCAAGACCCTGTATCAAAATGAAATATTTTAAAAGAGCTGGGGATGTGGCTCAGTGGTTAAGTGCCTCTGGGTTCAATCCAAAAAACACTGAAGTCAACAGATAAAGTCACGGCACAGTCTCAACAATTCTCTTATTTACATTTGAACTAGACTGTGACCTAGACTGTTAAATGACATCTACAGGGTAACATGCCTAAAAGAAGTGGCATAACTTGACTTTGAATGTATGCCTCCTATTTTCTCTCTGCTCTTCTTCATCTGAAACCACATAATCCTCCTTTCATTCTCCTACAAAAAAATATGCAAAGATTCAGTGTTACAAAAAGACTGGCTATAATTTTCTATGGGCTGACATTTTATAATATATTTATTTATTTTGAATTTTTTAATCTTGCTTAAAATATTTGTGCATACACACACACACACACACACACACATATTTGTCCTTTTCACTTTCAATTTTCTGACCAAAACTTTCTCTCCTTGCGTGCCTCTTCCCTTGATGTTCTTCTATAACAACACGTCTATCCTCATTATTTCTAATTTCTCTCTTTCTCAGCTTCTGTTGATATTTTTCTCCAATCCTTCCATCAAATAACTTTCTTTCAAGTCATCATTGATATGTAATGAACAAATCTAATCATCAGTTCCCAGTCCTCCTCCTCACCTACCCATTAGCAGCATCTGACACATTTTATCACTTTCTCCTCTTCAAAACATTCTTGGGACTTCTGAGAAAGCATTTCCTGTTGATTCTCTGTCTGCCTAACTGGCTACTTATTTTCAGATCCCTACCTTGTTAATCTACCTTGAATTTTGTAGTTCTCCAGAGGTTGGTCCTCAAAACTTTCTACCTATACTCTTTCTAGAGTCCAAATGACTTTAACCCAACATGGGACATAAAGTAATAACTGCAAAGTAATAACTCCAAAAATTTTATCTCTGGCCCAGACTTCACTACTTGATTTCAAATTTGTCTAAACATTGCCATGTGGAAATAAGGGAGATGTAGAAGGGCCAAGACAGCCAGGGCAAGATGGCAAGTGAGGAGGCTGGGGGCAGGGCCAGAACATGGAGAGAGTCTTATAATGAGATCAACTTTCTGTTTCACAAAAGTGCTTGTGGACACAAGTGGGGGACCCAACCAGACAGTGTATGACAGTGTATGATATGTGTATCATACACATGATAGTGAGGAGAGCATGGACAGGGGAGGAGATAAGGAAAGGAGGAAATTCCAGAGACCATAAAAAGAAAAAAACAAAACTCCACCACCTGACTCCCCATTCTGGGTCCCTTTTCTTCAGAGAACTCTGTCTCTGTATCTTTTGCAATAAACCTGCTGCTTGTTTGCTGTCTCTGTGTTGTATTCTTCAGGACCCAACACCCCTAGGAAGTAACAGAAATTCAGAGACATCTCAAATTTTGCCCATCTGAAATCAAACTCCCAATTACTCATTCTCAAACTTTTTCCTGCTATCCTTCCTACGCCAATAACAGCAACTTCATTATTACTATTGTAAAAAAAATGGCTCGAAGTGGCCTACATTTTACTTTACAGTCACATCCAATCCATCAGCTAACAATGTCTATCATACTTCAATACGTTTAGAATCTCATCATTTCCTCACTTTTATCATTACTGAACAAGCAGTATTTCATCTTGGATCTCTGCAATATCCTTCTGCTCCCTCTGCTTTGTACCTCTCCTTGCTGTTCTCTCCTATTTGTGCCTACACAATAGTGATTATTTTAAATGATAGAAAAGATATTACTTTTATGCTCAGAATCTGTTGGCCTCTCTCCTAACTCAGAGTAAGCCAGTGTCCACATCTTGCTCCACGTCCCTCACTTTAATTGTAAATTCTTTCACTGGCTTCTCCTCGCTCTACTCAGCCACATTGATTTCCTACTGGTCCTGCCCCAGGATTTGTTTGGAATGTTCTTTTCCCAGATATCTATTTGGTTTATTTCCATATTCACTATATTCTCAATATCACCCTATCAGACCTCGCTTGACTATTCTTTAAAAAAACAGTTAATTCCCTACCACCTCAGTCCCACCAGGTATCTCCCTGTTCCTTGCCTTCTTTTTATCTCTTTACTCCTAGTATAACCTAACATACCCTATTTTATTTTACTTTATTTATTTTGTGTATGTGCATTTTATCTGTTCTTCTTACTAGAAAGTAAACCACACAAGGAGGGGAACTTCGCTTCTTTCTTGTAATATTTTTAACACCTAGATTCATGCCTGGCACATCGTTTGTGCTCACTACGCTGCAGAAAATCTAAATCAAAGTCAAGATGCAATACTATATGTTGAAAGCAAAACAGATAATTCAGGTAAAATTCATTTTCTTAAATACCAGAGTTCATTCCCAAACTTGGGGGATCTATGTAACAAGCCACATTTGTGTGGTGTAAATCTTTCTTTTCACTCTTTTATGGACTTTAAAATAGTTAAGGTATTTTCAAAATGCACAATTCATACTGAAAACCAATTGGGAAAAATATGTTATGAAAGTTTTCTAAGGTTTATGCTTGTAGTAAAATAAATTTTAGAGTACAATCATAACTCCTGTCTCCTGACAACTGCCATCTCTATATAAATCTGTTTTAGAAATAGGCCAGAGAATTCATTGCAGAGTATCACCATGAAATTTGACTCAAAATGGTTTTTCATTAAAACATATTTCTAAATATATTTTATTTTCACTTTTGCACTATATTCCTAAATCTTTTGTCAGTTAGACAATTACATGTTAAACCAATGACTATTTTAATGTGCAATTGGGCAAAAACTAACAAAAAAAAACAAAAAAGTGATGCATGACATGAATGTTTTAAAATTGTGTCAAATGAAAGCTTGTATGCCGTGGTTGACATAAAATTCAATGGAAAACATAAAAAAGATTTTCATCACAGGAATAAAAAATATGAGCTCTTCAATCTTGATTTCCAGGGCCCAAACCATGCTTGGTTGTGATAGTAAAAATTTAAATCACTTCCAAATTAAAAATATCTCTGTAGCAGATTTGGTGACTATGAAATGGATCTATTTTGAAATATTTAGTTCCACAGAGAACAGATTTGTAAATTTAAAAATATGATTGCCTTTAAATAAATTGAAAATCATTTGTGCAAGAATTTACTATAATTCCTTGAGGAACTTTGAAAAACCAGCAAAGACACATCAGACCTGGGGTACATGGACATTCTTAGTATTTTCTACTCAATGTAGCTGTCAACCTATACCTGCTCTAAAAAATAAAGTTTACTATTAAAAACAAAAATGTTTAAAATTTATTTTAAATGAATTTTCGAAAAAGAGTTTTTTAAATAAATTTATTTTATGTATAATTTCAGTATGCTGCATAGTTTCCAAACAATAAGGAGATCAACATAAACAAAAAACAAAACATAGAAAGAAATAAAAAATACAGTGAAATACAGACAACAGACAGAATAAGACAGAAAAATGGAGCCAACTATATTAATTTATATTAATTATAAATCACATTAATTTATATTAATTTAACAGCAATTTTGACTAAATGTCATAAAGGGGGCTTGAATTAATGGATGTACATATCACATTCTGAAGGTGAATAATAATATTAATACCTCATTAATATCAGCTATAATTTGCTATAAATCAATTTTAAATATGCATGCATTCAAATAAAAATTCCAAGAATAATATTTTGAAACGTGAAAAATTGATTTTATCTTTCCTGATGAACAAATGTAAGATGAGGACAATATTGCAGAAATAAAACTATAAGGTATTTAAAATCTTATCTTTCAGAAATTAAACAAATTTGAAATAGCACAAGAATTAACACACAAATAGAAGCAAATGGCACAGAAACAGGTATTAGAAGTGAATGTAACAACAGAAAGACATTTCAGAACCGTGAAACAAGAACAATTATTTCCATCCATGATGTTAAGGATTTGGGTTAATTGAGATGAAAACATGCCTACAGTTGAATCATGATCCCACACTTAGTACAGAAATTAATCCCAGCCTCAAATGTACAAAAATGTAACAAGAGATGAAAATTAGATTAGTGTGTGTGTTTTCTGAACTTGAAAGAGAATGTCTTTTAAAATCACTTCAAAGAAAAATCATATAAAAGAGGTGATAGACAACTTAAAAGGTGGAATTTGTATACATTGTAACACCATATACAATGCAAAAAACAATTGGGGAAAATTTTACAAAAATTAGTTATTACAAAGAGAATAAAATACTTATATTGTACAAAATATATAAAAATTAGTAATCGTCGTCATCATCATCTTTGGTCCACCAGGACATCTTGCTTTTATTGGTGCTCTGGTAAAACACGACTTTCCCTCTCCAACCCCAAATCCTGCGTTCAGAAAGGGTATGAGCCAGGCTGGGACTACCAAGCCTTCTCCTTGAATGTCTCAAATTGCAAGCACCAACTGAGGACAGAAATAAAGACTGTGTAATGCTCATTACCGGGACTGTCACTTTTTTATATTCCCAGACACACAAAGAAAGCTGCTCTGAAAGACTGGCACTGACGTGCCCAGCACGTTCGCTCCCTCTCTCCCTCTCTCCCTCTGTCTCTCACACGCACATCACACCTACACAGGGCATACATACCATCCTTGCTTTTAGAAATTAATCCTAGTTCTTGGGAAGCCTGTATAGTAAAATACTGTACTGGTGTTTGAATAAGCTGAGAGAATGTATATAAACATAGAAAACCACAATTTTACAAGGTACACTGTGAAATTCTAAATTCAATTATATTAAGCCATGTAAATTATTTAATGCTTTGAAAGATCAAGTCTTCTCATTTTACTGAAGAATATTCATCAGAATAAGTTAAGAAGATTTTTTATCAGGTTAAAAAAATTGGGGGAAGAAATTTCTGTCTCATGAAATTGTGCTTAAGAACCTTTACTTCCATTGTGAAGTATTTCTTTAAGGTATCTTTGGTCCCATTCTTGTTATATAGGACCAGTTTTAAGGGAAACTTTGAGTTATTTTGCATCTATTATTTTTAAAATCTTAATGGGAAATTTTAATCCTCAGAGTCTCTGATTAGGATATATAAATTAAATACTTTATACTGACAAGATTTCTCTTCTGAATCATATCCACTGTCATTTTTGATAATGATTGAAGATTTTCATTCCATAAAAATCTAATTGATATGCTTTATAAAGAATGAAAATTTAATTCTCACTATAAAGACAGATAATAGTAATACTTTAGACATATAGATGTCTGAATGATTTACCAAAGTATTCTGATTTTAAATTGTCTTTATCAAATGTGCCTATATTTCTATATTAATTTATATAAATATATAGTTTAAATCACTGCAAACTTTGTGCTGTTAGTGAGGTTTGATAGTCATTAATGTCTTTATTGCATTTCCCAAAAGGTAGCCTAATTATTATTATTTCACTCTTTTGATGACTGAAACATAACTCTTGAGTATAAACTGTGAAAAGCATAAAATGAATAGTCTGTCAAGCAGGATGCGTTATTCCTTAATAAAAATTTCCTTTACAACACATCTGTCTTCTTTTACTGGTGAGCACATAAAAGTCAAGCTTGCTAACAATGTTAGATATTATTTCTATTGAACTTATTCCACCTTCAGGTATCACAGAAGCTATCACAGCGGAGGCCACAAAACACACAGATACACACATACCTATATATACTAACTCTGAAGAGGCAGGCAAATATATGATCCTTCTGTAATACTATTTCAGGGTCCTTTGGAAAGTATTTCTGTAGTTTGAGATGTCAGTAGGAGATATCCTATATCAATGTAGTCTTTATTTATTGAGTATTCAATTTTGAAAATACTGACAGGGGGGCCATACCATGGGAATTCCTATCTAAAGATATGGGAATGAGTTACTTTAGCAAAAAGTCCTGTAGTAATTTTTTTTCCTTATCTGAAATCCATATGGGATAATTGTGCATGTTGATTTGAATCTTTCCATGAACAAAAATTAAATAAATAAATAATAACCTATCCTAATAAAATGAACATTTAGCTTTCATTCATCACAAATATACATCTCTATGAAGCTGTGTTCACTTTAAGATCCGATTATTATACTTGTGATTTCATATCAGCATTGAACCCTATGAGGTGATCAATTTTTCTGGAAGCTGTAGAACAATTGATTTTGTTTTCAGAGTTATGAAGCAACCTGTGGCATATGAATATTTCATTAACATTTGTATGGAAGACAGACACAATTCAGCTATTTTTCTTACCACCTTATTTCAGAGTTTTGCTTCTAGTTGGTCTTTTTGAGTTGTTTTAGAATCCAGTTTTAAGCTGCAAATTTGAATTAATTCTTATTTTTACAGATTTACTATTCTATTTCACATAATGCTCCATCTTGACCCATTACACTAGCTGCTTTATTCACCCCTGTAGTCTAATTAATATAAGCTAGAGGGAAGGAGTGGGAGCCCCCATGAGTTCAGAATACAAATTTTATAACATCTTGTGAAATTTTAAAATTGTTCACAGAGTACATAATGAATCTTGTAATAAATATGCATGGTTAAATTTCATTTTTATTTTAACTAGCATATCCTATAAATCGGAAGAAAATTTAAATGTCTTAAAAGCAATGTGCTTTCATTCATCACAAATGCATAATTAATATGTCAAAAGTGTGGTTTGTGTTTGCATCTTTGTAAAATTTAGGAACCTTTGGATGAAAGAAGGGATATCTAAATCATGGCGAGTGTTTCCAATGCTGGAGGATGGTTTCTGCTAGGAGAGATGAGTTGTATCACCCAGATATGCTCAGGGTAGCTGTGTGGAGCACTAGTAGCTATGGGTCAGCCTCCTCAGACTCACGGGACACTGTTCAGTTCATCAATACTGAGATAGAATTCGTCCACACTGGTCAGAAGGGAAACTGCACATGGTTTTCAGAGTCCATTGTGCAGAATAGTTCCTTGAAGTTAGAGACAATGGATTATTTGACTTTTTACCTTTAGTGTCTAGTATGATATCTATAATACAATATTTTACATGGATATTCATATACAATGTACATTTCTTTTCCAGCAAGGGATGGAAGTCCTAAGCTTTGTTAATATAGTGAGCCAGTGTCCAGATCAGTAGAGGAATCAGCGCTGTTATCTAGACACTCATTTCAAGGCTTTGACCTCTTACCTTCTGGTCAAAGTATGGCTGTGGGTTTGCATTTTAACAAGATGTGCTGGTGTTTCATGTGAACATTGAAATTAGAGACTCACTGCCATACATCATATGTGGCAAGCTCTCTACTAGTCACTATAATGAAGAGAAGTTGAATTTAGAGCATTTAAGTATGTGGGTTCTGAAATCAGATAAAGTTGGTTGGAATTTGCTTTTACATACTAAGTAGAGAACGTTGGGTAATTTACTTAACTTTACTAGGCCTCAGTTTCATCACCTCTGATACCGATATAATGTAATTTTCCATACATTATGGTTTTAAGTATTAAATAAAACAACACATGTGAAGCTTCTGACTTACATTAAGTGCACAATAAATCTTGGTTATTATTAATTTATTTAATCTTAAATCTTTTTATAGAGATTTTTTTCTGCATAATGAGTGCATAATGTTACACAATTAATCTTGATTTAAAATCAAGAAACTCTGTATCACCTCTGGCTGTCAATCAATGCAATAGTGAGAATTATATATATTAATTTTTGTGGGGAAATAAGAAGCAGTTTAAACCATTTTGCAGGCCAGAAGAAAGTTGTCTCTAATGTAAAAGCTGCAATTTGGGATGAGGGGAAGAAAAGAGAAAGTCGACTGCTAAGATAAAAATTTACCATAGAGTTTTCTGAAGCAACATAAAGAATAAAATCTTATTCTAATCTTTCCAACAATCTTCAAAGATTAATCAGACAGAACCTACTGATTATCAAGTTAAGGAAGAAGAGAACATTGATAGCACAGGATAAAATCCTATCATCTCTATGAACATATTTATGATTGAGTGTTCCCTCATCATCTTCTGAAACTAAGTATGGACTAAATCTGTGGCTGGTCTCAGAGGACAGAATGAACAAAGAACCTAAAAAATGCATGCATTACATAAATGAGAGTGAGAAGGGATTTTTAAAAAGTATGCCCTCCTGGTAAAGAGGAAGTCCTACCCTAGGGACCTGGGGGTAGCTGAGCACACAACATGCAACACTGAACAGATGAATGGGCAAAGGTTTATTAGTCACTCATCTTACATCCAGGAGGATGACATGCCA
Source organism: Glaucomys volans (assembly GCA_020662805.1). NCBI lineage: Eukaryota > Metazoa > Chordata > Mammalia > Rodentia > Sciuridae > Glaucomys > Glaucomys volans. The sequence goes on along the minus strand of JAJEJO010001623.1, from coordinate 187,596 downwards.
CATCATGCAGAAAATGTGGGAGTGGCACTTGAGAACAGCATGAACATGCAGAGGGTGTGAGAGAAAGCTCTCGAGTAGCCAGAGGGTGCAGTGAACTCTGGTTTCCTCAAGAGGATGAGCTTGACTAATTTGAATACTTTGCAGTCTGGTAAGGAGATGAAAGCTATTAGTTTGAACACCAAACAACTGGCCTGAGGGCACATGAAGTTTTAGGACTCACAAAACAATTGACCTCCTTGATTTTTTGAATATCAACTCTAGTGATGACTGATATCTTGAGACGAAAGTCTGTTGAGACATCATAGTAAGTGTTTAGGACTTGAGAGGGGATTAGGAAAGTCATGATTGTGCGTAATAAAAACTTTGGAAGCCCACGAAAATCTACTGTCCCCATTTGCTTACAGGAAACTGAAAAGGATAGCTGAGGACTCTGGACCCATAGGAATGTTTTTAAATATTTGGAAAACTTGTATTATTCATACATTGGTTGTCATTATTCTGATAAGTTGTTGAACCAGTCCGGGGTTATTGATCCTCATGCAATAGATGACTTCAATATGGAGGATGCCTCTCATTCCTGGGCAGTCCAGGAGTTAGGTAGTGGTCAATAATGTAAACTTTAGAGGTGTCCATCTTCATTGCCAACCAGGGAAATTAAGGAACCTGTGTGTTATTGATGCAGACAATGCATGCATCTAGAGCATGTGAATCTAGATGAATAAATGCCAGTGACAATACTGAGACACAGCAGGGAAACCACTTGCAATCTTGTAACTTAAATAGGAGTTCTTTGAGGAAGTCCTTATGCCTATAGACTAGACCCACTGCCAGGAGGCTTTAGGGGACATGGAAGTTCTACTGGATACTCCCTTGAAAAGTGCCATATTGTATGTTCTGAGAAGCAAAAGTAATACCTTGGAGACTCTCAGTAATGTGTGTCTCTAAAGGGGACAAGAAGAGTCCCTGTGAAATCTTGTTTTATGTTCTTAGACTATAGAGAGACATTTATTACCTTGATTTAACTTCTGGGTCTCTGGGAGGCAAGGGATCCAGAGTTCTTTATCCCAAAGGAGGGAGAAAGAGTATATAAAAATGCCCAGGTGGGACAATTTGTTTCCCAGGACCCAGAGGACTACCTGCATTTTGGCCTACTGTTCTGATGCTTGGGTCTCATCCATTATGAGGAAAATGCTGGTTAAGGGGAGGCAAGCAGAACCTTCCATAGAGCTCCATCACAAGTAATGGTGGCAAGTCCATTTGTAGCACCTACAAACTCCCCCTACTGATCATTCAGCTAATTTCAAGAAGCTCCTCATATGGGCAAGGGGTCAGGGAGAAGGGTGACCTGTCTCATATGAAAGAGGACTGAACACAAGGGAGGCCATCCATTCCTGCAGATGAGATATACCACAGGATTCAAGTCTGGCTCCTTCTGAATCAGGGAAGACTCTGTAGCCATGCTGAGCTTGCGAGGGTTTACTTACCAAGACATATGAACAGCTGGGAAGGGTAGAGAAGGTCATGGGCTCAGGATCTGTTAAATCCTGTATTTCCAGAATATCCTAGGATGTGGCCAGTAATTGGCACTCTGATGGCACAGGGCTCAGGAGCAGTTTCTTATATCGGAAGCCCATGGACAATTTATGGAAACCCCAGGTGGGCCAGAGACTTTGGGAAGCACAAGAATGTGAGAATACCTGTTTCCTCTGTTCTCATTCTACTTCTAAAAAAGAATGAAAAGAAAAACTCCATTTGTTCTCTATGATTCATATATCTGTAAAAATAGAGAGAGACATATGTCCTTGTAGTACATTTCCTAACAAGTAAAATAAATTTTACCTTTGTGGAAAGTCAGGGCTGACATCAGTCTTGGGAACTTAGGCTCCTATTTTTATTAATCTGACATAAATTATAGATAAATAAATTATTATTTTTATGTAGATTTCTAAAAACTGGGTTCATCTTAGTGATTTTTATATGGCAAGATGTATATGAAGGAAGCAGGAAAGGAAGAGGAAGAACAGAAAATAATAGGGAAACAAAATTATGCATATAAAGTATTTTCCATCAAAACCTGATATTAATGACCAGTTTTTCTGCACTATGATCAAAGAATATGGCATATATAGTTTGTGTTTAAGAAATTCAGTTTCCAATATAGTACTACATGCTATATTTTTCAAAAGAAGAACTAATAAAGTCAAATGGGTTATGAAACACCTTCATGGCTATTTAAAGCTGTTTTAGCAGAGTTTGAAAATAGCTGACTTTGTTTTTGTTGGTGAAAGTCAATCCAACATGTAGGTTGAACTCTTTCACATTATGTCTCGGTGAGAGGAGTATTATGGAAATTTGGTTTCAATAAAGTTTGATTTCAGTGAGTCAGTAGTATCCTGAAGTAGCTGTACTTCCCCATACGAATCTCCAGCACATTCTAGGTAAACTAGAGAGGGGAAGAGCTATAGTGGCCCTTAAATGTAAAAAGAATATGCTCAACAGTACTATTCATCAAGAAATTCAAATCAAAACTACCATGAGATATCTACCATCTTCTGTCAAGTGGTAGAGATAAAAAAAAAAAAATAACCAATGCTGGTGAGCATGTGGAGAACAGGAAACGTTGGTAGGAATGTAAATTAGCATGGACATTATTGAAAATAGGGTGGAGATTCCTCAATAAACTAAAATTAGAATTACCATGTGATCTAGTTATCCCACAAGGAGGTACACACCCAAAGGAAACAAAAAATCAGTGTTATCAAAGAGATACCAGCCTTCCTAGGTTTATTGCAACACTATCCACAAAAGCCAAGAGAAAGAATCAGCAAAGATGTCTATCAACAGATGACGAGTAAAGAAAATGTAGTATATAAACATGATGGGTTATTATTAATCCATTAAAAATGTGTTATTTGTGGCAATATGGATGGATGTTAGGCAAAATAAACCAAACACAAAAAAACAAACACCACATGTTCTCACATGTGTTGAAAAAGTTGGTCTCACAGAAGTACAAAGTGGTCACTAGAGACAAGAACAGGTAGGGGAAGGAGGGAGAAAGGGAGGCTTGAACATGGCCTCCAACCAAAATGCAATGAGCTGGGAGGAATAATTTCTAATGTTCTATTGCACAATATGATGATCATAGTTTATAACAATTATACGTATGTGTATGTGTATTTGAAGAACTAGAAGAAAGGAGATGAAAGCTTCAAACACTAGATAATAAAATATATAATAAGATAAAATGATAATTATCCTGTTCTGATCACTACCCTTTGTATACATGTATACTATCATCACACTGTACCCCATACATATGTACAATTTAAAAACTAATTTTGAATGAAAAATAAGTTGATATACAATAGGACCCAGAAATTCTACTCAGAGTTATATATGAAAAGGACTGAAAGTAGGTACTCAAATATTTGTTCATGAATGTTCATATCACCACTCTTCATGATAATCAAAAAGTAGAAACATTCCAAAGTCCATCAGCAGATGAATAAACAAATATGGCGTATCTACACAATGGAATGTCATTCTAACTTAAAATAGAATAAAGTGGTGATCCATGCTATAAGTCAGTTGAATGCTGAACATATTGTAAATGAAGAAGCCAGACACAGAAGTTTACATGTAATATGATGACTTTTATTTGAAATATCCATAATAGCCAAATTAACAGAAAGAAAAAGCAGATAAGTGATTGCCAGAGTATGAGGACTGGATAAAAAAAGGAAGTTTCATATAATGTTCCCCTGCAGTGAGAGTGATTTTTTATAAAGTATGGAAATTAGAGATAGGTGGTACTTGCATAACATTCTGAATGCACTAACTTAACTTGCATGTGTTATGAATTTCACCTCAATGAAAATAATTTTTTAAATCCCATTGTCCAGAGCTACTGTTTTGCCTCAAATTCCTTTTGTATATTTTAGTTAATTTATATTTCTTTTAAAGTTAAGCAGATCATAGACTGAAAAGCCTAGTTTATACTGTTGTGGCAAATTCATCTATCTTCTAGGTTTCCATATTTCAGTGGAAACTGAAAACTACAAATCTCAAGCTAGCTAAGCAGTAAGTTAAGAAACCTAAAAGTCTAAAAGAAATTCTGCCATTTACTAAACACATCTGGTAGCAATGCTCTAAGGAAAGGCAAGTTTCATCACTATTTAATAGTTCCCTGTAATAAAATACAACATCTCCAGTGAAGTGCCGACCTCTCAGAGTAGATGTCTTAAAATATTTGTAAAGCAATATTCAACCTTTTCTATATCAGATCCTTTACAGAATCAAAAGGTGTTTTATTAAAAAGACTTGTTATTCTTTATGTCCCATAGAAGCATCAAACTGCATAATATGTAAATGCTAACATGTTCTTAAGTTAGATCTAAGTTTGGCATGTGAATACAGAGTTTGCATAAATAAGTTGAACTGGATATTTTCATTATCACATTGTAGTTGTCTTTTTATTCAACAAACACCTTTGGGTGCCTAATTTTGCCAATTCGAGAAGAAGAAAATTACAGTTTTTTTGCTTGTTATTTGTTCATGTCTCTGAGATAGTTTTTTTATTTGTTTGTTTTACAAATTAACAATACAAAGAGTAATGCAGTTCACAATAACATGAAGAAAGGTGTCCCCATCCCCAAATTCATGTTGAAATCTTAATCCCCAGGGTCATGGCATTCGGAGGCGGGGCCTTTAGGAGGTGATAGGTCATGGTCATGATGCTGCCTCATAAATGGAATTGGTACCCTCATAAAAGAGGTCTGAGAAAGATCCCTGTCCCTTCTGTCACATGAGGATACATCAAGAAGGCACCATTTTTAAACTGAAAAACTAGCCCTCAGCAAATATTGGATCTGCCAGTGACTTCAATCTTGGACTTCTGAACCTTGAAAATCGTGAGAAATAAGCTTATATTCTCTATAAACCACAGATTTTGTAGTATTTGTTGCAGGAACCTGAGATAAGAGAATATCCATTTTCTATAATACTACCATGAAATTTATAAAATTGGAAAAGCTCTGTTACTGAAGTTTTTAGACAATATTGAGGCTTGGATGATTACAAAAGGAAACATTAATAATGGAGTCTTCACTAATGTCAAATAATTACTGACACCAAATAAAAGTTTAATTTTTTAACTGTAAATACCATGTTCCTACTGAAATTTCTACCTTCAAATTTATTAGTTCTATTTATTTCAACCTGTGTGCATTAAGCAGAAAACTAATAACATCGTTACAAGGCTTCTTGTCATCTGAAATAACATAATGAGACATATTTGCTGGGATCCTTAACCTTAAAAATCTTCTACTAACCCCCAAAACCATATGAAAGGTTTTTCAATATAAATAAGGAAAAGACCTATCTTGTTATAATTTATTACATGGCTCCTGATCCTTTATGATCTCAATATGAACCAAGCTGAAAAACCAGGACGATGGGGCATGTTTTGTTAGGTGCATGTACAAATGCTTCTTCTTTCCCATCAAGATCAACATTGTGCAATTGAAATGTAATTTAAGATTTTCTAGTAGCTGCATTAAAAAATAAGTGATGTGAAATTAATTTTAATGATATATTCTACTCAGCACAACATATCAACAATATTATCTTTCCACTGATGATCCATATATCATAGTGATTTTAATGAGATATTTTAACATTCTTTCTTCCTACTGCCTTTCCATTGAAATTCAGTGTGTATTTTTCACTTAGAGCACACCTTAATTTGGACTAGTCACATTTCAAATTCTCACGTGTGGCTATTGCTACCATATTGGAGAGTGTACTTTTAAATGGTGTTACTATTTGGGGGAAGGAAAAGATGGTGGAATGAGATAAACATCATTACCCTATGTACATGTATGATTACACGAATAGTGCAACTCTACATTGTGTACAACGAGAGAAATGAAAAGTTGTACCCCATTTGTGTACAATGAATCTGAATGCAATCTGTAAAAAACTAAAACTAAAATAAACAAAAATAAATAAATTAATGGTACTACTGTAAAAGAAGAAAAATAAATCAAAGGGTAAAACAGGTAGAAAAGGGTAGAACAATTAATCTGCAATGTCAAATACATTTCTTTTTTTCTTTTTTCTTTTATGTTTTTTTATTTTATTTGTTCTAATTAGTTGTATATAATAGTAAAATGTATTTATACATTTTGATAGATCATACATAAATGGAGTAAAATCTCTCATTTTTCTGATGATACATATTGCAGGATTACATCAGTCAAGCAGTCATACATGTACATGAGGTAATAATGTCTGTTTCACTCGATTGTCACTTTTCCCCCTCCTGTCCCTCCCCTTTCCCTAAATATAAAGTAACTCTATTCTTTCCTATCCCCACTATTGTGAATTAGTTTCCGCATATCAGAGAAAACATTACATTTCTGATGTTCACATCACTTTAAGTATGCATCAATTTCCTACATAGACTTGATCTAATTAAATCAGAATACCTTTTCTTAAAGGACTCAGGAGATGGTGAATGAGACAATGGCAGGAGAAGAAGAGCTTTGGGCTGCCCTAAAATAATGCACTAAATATACTTGAGAGCTCGAGGTTTAGCTCAGTGGTAGAGCTGGTACTTAGCATGTGCAGTCTCCTAATGTTGATCCTCAGCACCACACAAGGAAATAAAACATTAATTAAAATATTTGGATAATAAGGCACACTAACAGCCCCTACCTAAGAGATCACATTCTGAAATTACTTACATTAATTTATAAGATAATAATCTCAAACTTCAGTAAAACAAGAATTAATAGTTTCAAAGCTCAGATATAAATAATGCCAGGTTAACGTCTACAGATTTTAGTCATAATTACATAACTCAAATGTCAGAATACATCATCATGAGAAAATAAAAGCAAAATTTTGCTTCCTTACAGTCATGTTTAACAGAAATTGGATAGAAGAAAATTTGTACTATTAGGGTTCTGTTGGGATCTTTTAGTCAACAGAATTAAATCCCTTTATACAACTACCTTGTTTCAACAAGAAATAATATGGTTTGCTTTAGCAGTAGAAGAGTGAAAATCTTAAATTGAGATTTATCTCAATTTAAATTGACTGATTTATCTTTGTAGTTTTCACCAAATAGCAATAAATCTGTATTCTCCAATTACAATTTGAAGCAATGAATGCCAAATTTGTTTTTAAATTTACCAAGAAACATATCTGGGAACATAACTCAGTGCCAGAGAGCTTTGTATGCTCAAGGCCCTAGGTTCTATCTCCAGTACTGAAAAAAAAAATTCAAAAGATCCAATATTATATTGACCAAGAAATATAAAAACCAAAGAAAAGTTTCTTTATACTATTTTAAAATGTCATCCTATTTATGGATAAAAATTTTAAAACAGAAAACCCCAAGCTTATAAATAAACAGTAGAGATCGAGAATTTCAACACAAATGATGACAAAATTAAAACAGTGTTGATTGAATCTGAATAAATCCATATTCCTGAGTGACTTGTGATGAGAAGACCATCAAAAACTGGAAAATGCCAGTTTGACTTAAAAGAATAATTTGTAGTTCTGAATACAGAACATATGTTCAATGTGGTAAGAATTATTACCATATATCCCTTATAGTATTATTTAAGTTACCCACATTTGGAAGTACCACAATAAGATCATGGCAATAATGAAGTCCTTCAATTTTTCAAAAACTACTCCAAAAAGATCAAAATAAAATTATGATTTTAAACACAGCAAAACAGACACAAAACAGCAGAAATGAGCATTTCAGAAGCTCACATAGATGACAAGAAATCTGCCAAAGGCCCAGAGTGCTACTAACTGTGTTTGACTAAGCACTAGTATCAGGCATATGCAGATCACGTGGTTGGTGGAAGGAGGCAAGGAAAGCACATTATGGACATGCTTTACAAACCAGGGGGAAAATTTCCTGCAAATGTTCACCCCAAAAATGGGAAGACTCCTTCCTGACTCTAAATGTGGCCAGAAAAATGGGGGGAAATACTTCCAAACATGCCAATGAGTGCAAAAATCTTTTCATGGATTTGTGAAGAACGTATTGTGGGGAATATCAAGTCAATACTACCCAAGAGAAACAAAGTCTCACTTCAAGGAAATACTACTTGGAATTAAAATGCAATGAAGCAGGACAGAACACTGGAGGAAAGGAAGAAAGAATGTTTGAAGACCTATTCAAGAGAGAGAGAGAGAAAACAAATCCAAAAACATAGAAAATTCAGCAAGGAAAATAGATAAGAAAAGGATAGAAAGGGAAAAGAATAAAGATAAAATCTTTGAAGTGCCAAAAGGAAAGCCAAAGAAATGGAGTGGGAAAATATATTTAAAAACTGTACATAAATTAAAGAAATCTTGAATCTACATACAGGTACATTAAGTAATTGAAGGTTTTGACCTACAATATCAAGCATGATGTGAATCCTGATGTAACTATGGGATTTTAAAGTTAAGAAAAATAAAGGAATGCTTTAGGCATCCAGGCTGCAGAAAACCAAACTGACATTGCTTATAAAGGAGAGAAATCAAATTGGCATCAGAATTTTTACAACAGAGTCCATCCTCCATATCTGTAGATTAGGATCCATCAGTGGATTCAACCAACAGCAGATGAAAAATATTTAGAAAAAACATTTTTTTATTGTTCCCTAAATAATACAGCATAACATCAGTTTACATGTATTTATATTGTATTAGGTATTATAAGTAATCTAGAGATGGTTTGAAATACATGAAAGGTTATAAATAGGTTATATACAAATATCAAATCATTTTTTATAAGGGACTTAAACATCTACAGTTTTGGGTATCTTTTGTAGTCTGGATTCAGAATATCTCCTAAAGACCTATGTGTTAATGGGTAGGTACCCACCTTGAGATTATAGGAACTTGCAGAGCCCTTAGGAGGTGGGGCTTATAGGAAAGTTTTAGGTCATTAGGAACATACTCTCAAAAGGGGTGTATAGGATCCTGATCTGTTCTCTCTCACTTTTCCTCCCAAGCATAATTCTACCAGGCACTCCCCACCCAATATGGTGCTTTGCTACAGGCCCAAAATCAGCAGAACCGACCAACTGTGGGCTGAAATTTCTGAAACCAAAATCAGCAGAACCAACCAACTGTGGGCTGAAATTTCTGAAACCAAAATCAGCAGAACCAACCAACTGTGGGCTGAAATTTCTGAAACCAAAATCAGCAGAACCAACCAACTATGGGCTGAAACCTTGAACCAAAATTAAACTTTTCTCTTCATAAGTTGATTATCTAAGAAATCAGAAAGCTGACTAACCCAATATATATAGGAGATCTCAAAAACAATCCATCACAGATGTTGACAGTTCTATTATGTGCTAAGAAATGATGAAACAATGTTTTCAACATTCACAAGAAATGTTGAAAATGAAAAGAAAATAAAAGAAAACTTAAGCCCAGAATTTTTGTACACAGCCAAAATATCCTTGAAGTTTTGCCACTAAGAAACTATGAAGAACATGTAGCAACTCAGGGAATGTTGTATTTATCAGCCAATTCTGAAGAATCTATTACCAATGGTTTGAATACTTAAACTTTTTAAATGGCAAATCTTTAAAAATATGTTTACCATAACATTTTTTTAAAGTGTTACAAACTATATATTTAAGTAGTAAATTCTATGAACTCCATTATACAGAAATAATAAAATTCTCAAACTAACTAAAATACAGAAGAGAAAAAGGAGGTAGAACTGGAATAACTTTACCAATTCCCTTAGAAGTATTAACTGAGTTAAATTAAATAAGCAAGAGGCCATTAGTCTGAGACTGTCTGGTTTGGATGTGAGGTGTCCCCAGAAAACTCATGTACAAGACAATGCAAGATGATTTTAAGGAGAAATTATTGGGTTAAGAGAGCCTTAACCCAATCAGTGAATTAATCACCTGACAGGGATTAACTATGAGGTCACTGAAGGTAGGCAGTGTGACTGCAGGAGATGCAGCATTGGAGGTGTGCCTATGGGGTATATATTTGTATCTTGCAAGTGGAGATCTCTCTCTCTCTCTCTCTTTCTCTCTCTCTCTCTCCCTCCGCTTTCTGATGATCATGTGACCCACTTCCCTCTGCCACACTCCTCTGCCACATATAAGCTTAATTTTTCAACTGAAAGTCTAGTTTTAAAAGAAAACCTCTAGATGATTCTCACAATCAACCTAATTTAAGAACCTAAATTCAAGCTTTCAGACCTAGGAAATCTGAAGGAGTTTTGCTCAATCTGTGTTCTATAATCCTCAGGCAGCAGAGTAACCTGAGGTGCTTTTCTTTTTGTTTTTTTAGATATACATAATTTACTGGTCCATTCCAGAACTGCTAAAGCAAACTACCTATAGATGTCACTTGAAGATCTGTCATAGTAAGCACTTAAGTGAATCACCAGCACACAGGCACGTGAGACCCCCTGCTATAGTGGAACTCAAGGCTCACCCAACCATGGGATCACATCAATACTCTCACCCTAAGGAGTAGGGGGACATTAGCCAAAGCCAATCAGGATGGATGCTGCTGCTAGAGTGAGCATGCATAGCAAGGACGAAGACACTGGAAGCACTGCTTCTTTAACGTGCCCTCTGAGCCATATTCATGGGATGTCGTTCCTTTTGGATGATGACTCTTCAGTCCTTGTTTTAAGCCCATGTTATTTGGGAATCCTTTGATCATCTGTTAATAAAAGTTAAGCATCAAAGCTTAAATCCAATAAAGGTTATTTGAATTTTTTTCCAACTGCTGATGTGTCCAACCTTAAGTGACAATTTGACAGGCTTGTGTACCCCTTCAGGAGTCTGTGTGTACACGCATCTGCTTTCATTTGTGATTCTGTATGGGGAGACTTAATCTAGAACCAGTATGTCTTCCAAGAGTTTCAAAATACCTCTATTTCCATTTACATTTCTTTTTGCATGAATTATTGAGCTCCAGTTTTATAAAGTTATATAAAGTAATGGATGTTTTGCATAAAATCACCCATTACAAAACAGTGTGCTGGTCTAATAAGATACACTTGAAAAACAAAAAACAGTGGTTGGCAGGTTAAGACATTATTGCTGACAACACTGACGACTTAGATTATTACATACTCCTATAAGGAAAATACTATTCAAGCCAAGTAAAAAATTAAAACTGTTGTGTAATTTGTAAAAGCAATAAATTGCATTTTTTCTGAAAAAGGAGGGGAAAATAAAGTTATTGGTCGATTCCATTATGTATAAATACAAGTAGATTTTCTAATTTACAAATGTTTAATACAGAAGTAGGCAAACACAGAACTTGCATTTCTACAGTTGCAATAAGAGATGTTCTCAACTTGGGCTGTTTGTCACATGGTTTCTTCTTGTGGTTCCTCCTTTATCATCCTACTGACATTAGTATCTCTTCTCTAATTTCAGAAATTCTCTAGAAAGCTTAATGTTTTCTGTATGTGAGATAATTCAAGGTCCTTCCTTTCTCTAGTGTTCTGAGCTAAGAGGGAACCTTTGTAGGAAACTGATTGCAGTTGCTGAGTCTGACACTTGAACCTATGAGGAGTCAAGGTTTGAAAGAGGACCTGCCAGGAAAAGATCAGAGAATGCTTTTCACAAAGGACCAGCCTCTTCAGCAGTGATGTATCGAATGCTCACAACCCAAAAACTTGAGGCCAAGCTTTGATGAGAGCTGTTCCCAAGTGAGAAATTCATCTATTAATAGGTGATGAACGTCTAAGAGACACTGGAGGCTAGGATCATGACTGCCAAAGTCAAGTCTTGGTTTTATCTCCACATATATAGGCCATTTAGTTCTACCTTCAAAATATAACAACAATTTCAACATCTGTGTCCATCTCCCCTGCTGTATGTCCTGGTCTGAGTAACCATCATCCTCATTTGGCTTGCTGCAGTATTTTAATTAATTTTCTTATTTATACTGAAACTATCCTAAAATCTACTTTCAGAGAGAAATCCAAATGACTCTTGAAAGTTAAGAATATTTACATCATTCCTGTCATCAGAAATACCCAATTCACTGAGAATTAAGAGTCAAGGTTATAGGAGTTTCTTTTTCTCTGCACCACACTGTTGTTCTATCTCATCCTCTGCCTTATTAATTTTTCTCCTCATTATCTATCCACTCCCAAAACATGGGCTTCTTTTTGCACTGCACCTTAGACACACCAGAGTGTGCTCCCATGTTAGGGCCTTCCTACTAGTAGCTTCCTCTGTTTAGAATACCCTTTCCTCGTTTATACGCATGGTTCATTCCCTCACCAACTTTAGGTCTTTGCTTAAACATCACCACACAAGGCATCCCTGCACATTCTATCAATATTGCACCTTCCCACCTCTATCATTGATCCTGTTCTGTTTTTCTCCATGGTACATGACACCTTCTAACATATTATATAATAGTTACAAAGTAATTATTTTTATTTTATTTTATTTTATTTTATTTTATTTTATTTTATTTTATTTTATTTTGGGGTATAGCTGGGGTTGAACTCAGGGGCACTCGACCACTGAGCCACATCCCAGTCCTATTTTGTATTTTATTTAGAGACAGGGTCTCACTGACTTGCTTGGCACCTCCCTTTTGCTGAGGCTGGCTTTGAACTCGCGTTCCTCCGGTCTCAGCCTTGGGAGATGCTGAGGTTATACGCCCAGGCCACAGTGACCAGCTTTATTTTTGTTTTTGTATGTTGCCTTTCTTTCATCAGCAAGACTGTAAGTTACATTAGACCTGGAATTTTTATTTAAAGAGACTCTCAGAATCCCTGTTTTTAGTATTAACATATTTTATAAATTTTAGTTTTCAGAACTGTTGATACCCACATACCCTTGCAAATACTATTATTTTATATAAGTCCCAAAATTTTCAGTTCATATTCACCTATATATAACAATTAAAATCTAATTTAATAGGACAACATCAATGCAGTCACTTTTAGTTTCTTTTCATGCTGCTGTAATTTGGGTAAGTGTCCCCCAAAGGCCCCATGTATGAAAGACTTGGTGCCGATCCTATGGTGCTATTGGGAGTGGTAGAATCTTAAGAGATGGGGCTCTATTATAAGCCTCCCAGTTATATATTTTTTTATTTATTTATTTTTTATTTACTTACTGATTCATTGAACACTAATGGAGTACAGCTATTGTTTCACTGGTTGTACACAAAGTAGAGTCACACCATCTGTGCGTTCATGCATGTACACAGGGCAATGGTATCTGTCACACTTTCTGTTATTAATTTTACCCCCCACCCGCCCCCACCCCTCCCTTCCCTCTATGCTAGCTATCTTTCCTCCATTCTTGCCATCTTTCCCCCCCATACTATGCATCATCATTCATTTATCAGAGAGACCATTCGGCTTTTGGATTTTTGGGATTGGCTGATCTCACTTAGCATAACAGTTTCCAACATCATCCATTTACCTACAAATGCCATAATTTTATTCTTCATTATGGCTGAGTAATATTCCATTGTGTATATATACCTCAGTTTCTTTATCCATTCATCTACTGAAGGGCATCTAGGTTGATTCCATAATATAGCTATTGTGAATTGAGCAGCTATGAACATTGATGTGGCTGCATCACTGAGGCAATCTGATTTTAAGTCCTTTGGGTATAAGCCAAAGAGTGGGATAGGAGGGTCAAATGGTGGATCCATTCCAAGTTTTCTAAGGAATCTCCACACTGCTTTCCAGAGTGGCTGCAACAACTTGCACTCCCACCAGCAATGTAAGAGTGTACCCTTTTCCCCACATCCTCGCCAACACCTGTTGTTGCCTGTGTTCTTGATAAAAGACATTCTAATTGGGGTAAGATGAAATCTTAAGGTGGTTTTGATTTGCATTTCTCTTATAACGAGTGATGTTGAACATTTTTTCATAAATCTGCTGATTGCTTGTAGATCTTCCTCTGTAAAGTGTCTGTTCATTTCCTTGGCCCATTTATTGATTGGGTTATTGGTGTTCGTGGTGTAAAGATTTTTGAGTACTTGGTAGATTCTGGAGATTAGTGCTCTGTCCGAAGTGTGTGTGGCAAAGATTTTCTCCCACTCTGAAGGCTCTCTCTTCACATTGCTGATTGTTTCCTTTGCTGAGAAGAAGCTTTTTAGTTTCACTCTATCCCAATCATTGATTCGTGCTTTTATTTCTTGCGCTTTGGGAGTCATGTTAAGGAAATCTGGTCCTAGGCCAACATGATGAAGATTTGGACCTATTTTCTATTCTATTAGGTGCAGAGTCTCTGGTCTGATTTCTAGATCCTTGATCCACTTTGATTTGAGTTTTGGACAGGGTGAGAGATATGGGTTTAGTTTCATTTTGCTGCATATGGATTTCCAGTTTTCCCAGCACCATTTGTTGAAGAGGCTGTCTTTTCTCCATTGCATGTTTTTGCCTCCTTTGTCAAGTATGAGATACCTGTACTTATTTGGGTTTGTCTCTGTGTCCTCTATTCTGTACCATTGATCTACCTGCCTATTTTGGTACCAATACCATGCTGTTTTTGTCACTATTGCTCTGTAGTATAGTTGGAGGTCTGGGATTGTGAAACCCCCTGCTTCGCTCTTCTAGCTAAGGATTGCTTTAGCAATTCTGGGTCTCTTATTCCTCCATATGAATTTCATGATTGCTTGCTCTATTTCTATGAGGTCCATCATTGGGATTTTAATTGGAATTGCATTGAATTTGTATAGCATTTTTGGAAGTATGGCCATTTTGACAATATTAATTCTGCCTATCCAAGAACATGGAAGATCTTTCCATCTTCTCAGATGCTCTTTAACTTCTTTCTTTAGTGTTCTGTAATTCTCAGTGTAGAGGTCTTTCACATCTTTTGTTAGATTGATTCCCAAGTATTTTATTTTTTTTGAGATTAATGTGAATGGGGTAGTTTTCCTAATTTCTCTCTCAGAGGATGCATCACTTACGAATAAAAATGCATTAGATTTATGAGCATTAATTTTATATCCTGCTACATTGCTGAATTCATTAATGAGTTCCAGTAGTTTTCTGGTGGAATTCTTAGGATCTTCTAGATAGAGAATCATGTCATCAGCAAATAGGGATAGTTTGATCTCTTCTTTTCCTATTCGTATTCCTCTAATTTCTTTGGTCTGTCTAATTGCTCTGGCTAGAGTTTCAAGAACAATGTTGAATAGTAGTGGCGAAAGAGGGCATCCCTGCCTTGTTCCAGTTCTCAGGGGGAATGCTTTCAATTTTTCTCCACTTAGAATGATGTTAGCTGTGGGCTTGGCATAAATGGCCTTTACAATGTTAAGGAATGTCCCCACTATCCCTATTTTTTCTAGTGTTTTGAGCATGAAGGGGTGCTGTATTTTCTCAAATGCTTTCTCTGTGTCTATTGAAATAATCATGTGGTTCTTGACCTTAAGTCTGTTGATGTGGTGAATTACATTGATTGATTTCCGGATGTTGAACCAACCTTGCATCCCTGGGATGAAACCCACTTGATCATGGTGCACTATCTTTTTAATATGCTTTTGTATGCGATTCGCTAAAATTTTGTTAAGAATTTTTGCATCTATGTTCATTAGAGATATGGGTCTGAAATTTTCTTTCCTTGATGTGTCCTTCTCTGGTTTTGGTATCAGGGTGATATTAGCTTCATAAAATGAGTTTGGAAGGGTTCCCTCCTCCTCTATTTCATGAAATACTTTGAGGAGTATTGGAATGAGCTCTTCTTTGAAGGTCTTGTGGAACTCGGCTGTGAATCCATCTGGTCCCGGACTTTTCTTTGTTGGTAGGCTTTTGATGACTTCCTCTATTTCATTGCTTGAAATTGATCTATTTAAGTTGTGTATGTCCTCCAGATTCAGTTTGGGTGGCTCATATGCCTCTAGGAACCTGTTGATGTCTTCCAGGTTTTCTATTTTGTTGGAGTATAAATTTTCAAAGTAGCTTCTTATTATGTTTTGTATTTCAATTGTGTCTGTTGTAATATTTCCATTCCCATCACGAATTTTAGTAATTTGGAGTTTCTCTCTCCTTCTCTTTGTTAGCGTGGCTAAGGGTTTATCAATTTTGTTTATTTTTTCAAAGAACCAACTTTTTGTTTTGTCAATTTTTTGAATTGTTTCTTTTGTTTCAATTTCATTGATTTCAGCTCTGATTTTGATTATTTTCTGTCTTCTGATACTTTTGGTGATGATCTGTTCCTCTTTTTCTAGGGCTTTGAGCTGTAGCATGAGATCATTGATTTGTTGACTTCTCATTCTTTTATTAAATGCACTCCTTGCAATGAATTTTCCTCTTAGCCCTGCTTTCATAGTGTCCCAGCGAATTTGATATGTTGTATCTTTGTTCTCATTGACCTCTACGAATCTTTTAATTTCCCCCCTAATGTCTTCTGTTATCCATGCATAATTCAATAGCATATTATTTAATCTCCAGGTCTTGGAGTAGTTTCTGTTTTTAACTTTATCATTGATATCTACTTTCATTCCATTATGATCTGATAGTATACAAGGTGGTATCTCTATGTTTTTCTATTTGCTAAGAGTAGCTTTGTTGCATAACATATGGTCTATTTTAGAGAAGGAGCCATGAGCTGCTGAAAAGAAAGTGTATTCACATTTTGATGGATGGAATATTCTATATATGTCTGTTAAGTCCAAATTAGCGATTATGTCATTGAGTCCTATGGCTTTTTTGTTCAATTTTTGCTTGGAAGATCTGTCCAACGGTAAGAGAGGAGTGTTAAAGTCCCCCAGTATTATTGTGATTTGTTCTATTTGATTCCTGAAATTGAGAAGGATCTGATTGACATACATGGATGCACCATTGTTTGGTACATAAATATTTATGATTGTTATGTCTTGCTGATTTATGCTTCCTTTAAGCAATATGAAATGTCCTTCTTTATCCCTTCTGACTAACTTTGACTTGAGGTCTGCTTTATCTGAAATGAGGATGGAAACTCCTGCTTTTTTACTCAGTCCATGTGCATCGTATGTTTTTTCCCAACCGTTTACCTTTAGTCTGTGGGCATGTTTTTCTATGAGATGCGTCTCTTG
>JAJEJO010001623.1:94027-170123 GCA_020662805.1 Glaucomys volans | reverse complement strand
TCTATTGAAATAATCATGTGGTTCTTGACCTTAAGTCTGTTGATGTGGTGAATTACATTGATTGATTTCCGGATGTTGAACCAACCTTGCATCCCTGGGATGAAACCCACTTGATCATGGTGCACTATCTTTTTAATATGTTTTTGTATGCGATTCGCTAAAATTTTGTTAAGAATTTTTGCATCAATGTTCATTAGAGATATGGGTCTGAAATTTTCTTTCCTTGATGTGTCCTTCTCTGGTTTTGGTATCAGGGTGATATTAGCTTCATAGAATGAGTTTGGAAGGGTTCCCTCCTCCTCTATTTCATGAAATACTTTGAGGAGTATTGGAATGAGCTCTTCTTTGAAGGTCTTGTGGAACTCGGCTGTGAATCCATCTGGTCCCGGACTTTTCTTTGTTGGTAGGCTTTTGATGACTTCCTCTATTTCATTGCTTGAAATTGATCTATTTAAGTTGTGTATGTCCTCCAGATTCAGTTTGGTTGGCTCATATGCCTCTAGGAACCTGTGGATGTCTTCCAGGTTTTCTATTTTGTTGGAGTATAAATTTTCAAAGTAGCTTCTTATTATGTTTTGTATTTCAATTGTGTCTGTTGTAATATTTCCATTCCCATCACGAATTTTAGTAATTTGGAGTTTCTCTCTCCTTCTCTTTGTTAGCGTGGCTAAGGGTTTATCAATTTTGTTTATTTTTTCAAAGAACCAACTTTTTGTTTTGTCAATTTTTTGAATTGTTTCTTTTGTTTCAATTTCATTGATTTCAGCTCTGATTTTGATTATTTTCTGTCTTCTGCTACTTTTGGTGATGATCTGTTCCTCTTTTTCTAGGGCTTTGAGCTGTAGCATGAGATCATTGATTTGTTGACTTCTCATTCTTTTATTAAATGCACTCCTTGCAATGAATTTTCCTCTTAGCCCTGCTTTCATAGTGTCCCAGCGAATTTGATATGTTGTATCTTTGTTCTCATTGACCTCTACGAATCTTTTAATTTCCCCCCTAATGTCTTCTGTTATCCATGCATAATTCAATAGCATATTATTTAATCTCCAGGTCTTGGAGTAGTTTCTGTTTTTAACTTTATCATTGATATCTACTTTCATTCCATTATGATCTGATAGTATACAAGGTGGTATCTCTATGTTTTTCTATTTGCTAAGAGTAGCTTTGTTGCATAACATATGGTCTATTTTAGAGAAGGAGCCATGAGCTGCTGAAAAGAAAGTGTATTCACATTTTGATGGATGGAATATTCTATATATGTCTGTTAAGTCCAAATTAGCGATTATGTCATTGAGTCCTATGGCTTTTTTGTTCAATTTTTGCTTGGAAGATCTGTCCAACGGTAAGAGAGGAGTGTTAAAGTCCCCCAGTATTATTGTGATTTGTTCTATTTGATTCCTGAAATTGAGAAGGATCTGATTGACATACATGGATGCACCATTGTTTGGTACATAAATATTTATGATTGTTATGTCTTGCTGATTTATGCTTCCTTTAAGCAATATGAAATGTCCTTCTTTATCCCTTCTGACTAACTTTGACTTGAGGTCTGCTTTATCTGAAATGAGGATGGAAACTCCTGCTTTTTTACTCAGTCCATGTGCATCGTATGTTTTTTCCCAACCGTTTACCTTTAGTCTGTGGGCATGTTTTTCTATGAGATGCGTCTCTTGAAGGCAGCATATTGTTGGGTCTTTCTTTTTAATTCAGTCTGCCAGTTTGTGTCTTTTGATTGATGAGTTTAGGCCATTTACATTCAGGGTTATTATTGAGTTATGACTTGTATTTCCTGCCATTTTAGTTTTTTGGGGGGTTTTTTAGCTTAACTTTGTTTCTCCTTTGATTGACTCTTTCTTTAGAGTAATTCCTCCCCATGTTGACTGAGATTGTTGTTTTTCATTTCTTCCTCTTCGAATATTTTGTTGAGAATGTTTTGTAGGGCAGGCTTTCTCTTTGTGAATTCTTTAAGCTTTTGTTTATCATGGAAGGATTTTATTTCTTCATCAAATCTGAAGGTAAGTTTTGCTGGGTATAAGATTCTTGGTTGACATCCATTTTCTTCCAGAGCTTGAAATATGTTTTTCCAGGGCCTTCTTGCTTTTAGGGTCTGGGCTAAGAAATCTGCTGATATCCGTATTGGTTTCCCCCTGCAGGTAATCTGACGCTTTTCTCTCACAGCCTTTAAAATTCTATCTTTGTTTTGTATGTTAGGTATTTTCATTATAATGTGCCTTGGTGTGGATCTGTTATAATTCTGTGTGTTTGGTGTCCTGTAAGCCTCTTGTAATTGATTTTCCATCTCATTCATCATATTTGGGAAATTTTCTGATATTATTTCCTTGAACAGATTATTCATACCCTTGGTTTGTATCTCTGTGCCTTCCTCAATCCCAATAACTCTTAAATTTTGTCTTTTCATGATGTCCCATATCTCTTGGAGGCTTCGTTCATGATTCCTTACCATCTTCTCTGTTTGTTCGACTTTGTTTTCAAGATTAAATATTTTGTCTTCATTGTCTGAGGTTCTGTCTTCCAAGTGATCTATTCTGTTAATTATGCTTTCTATTGAGTTTTTAACGTGGTTTATTGTTTCCTTCATTTCCTTGTTTCCTTCAAGGATTTCTGTTTGTTTTTTTTCTCAGAACTTCTATCTCTTTATTGAAATGATTTTTTGCTTCCTGCAATTGCTCTATTACTTGATTATTCATAGCCTGAATCTGCTCTCTTGTCACATCATTCTCTTCTTGGATCCTTTTAATTATGAACATTCTGAACTCCATATCTGTCATTCCTTCTACCATGCTGTCTTTGGGTTCTCTTGATATATCATCTAGGTTTGTTTGGGACACTTTCTTCCTGCGTTTTCTCATGTTGCTCGTGTATCTTCCCCTCTAGTAGTGCAAATCAGAGGGATTATGATTTCCCTGTAAAGACTTAAAGTGTCCCTGCAGATTTCCAGTAACTCACCCGATGTTTGAGAGGTGCTTGATCAAGTGGTGACCCAAGGAATCTGCTGTCCCATTTCCTCCAGTTTGGGAATGATCAATGCTTCTGGGCAGAGGTAGCCTGGTGTTGATAGACAATCAGATACAGCAAGGTGCTAGACCCCGGCCAGGGTGTGGACCTGGGCACTAGACCAAGTTGGGGTGGGGGCACAGAACTGTGCTCAGTGATGGAGACACTGGGCTTGAGAGCCCAGGCAGGCCTGAGCTCCTCACTGGGGGCTCATTTGGTGGCAGGTGGTCACTCTCTGCCAGGAAAGCTGTAAAATAGCGCCAAAGGGCCCAAACTCCCCACTGGAGCCGGCGACTCCCTCTGCTCCAGGCCAGACCTCCCCAGGAGACGCCGTGCAGTGGCTCAGAAGACCGGAGCTCTTTAATATATTTTTGCTACCAGGGATTGAACCCAGGGGCACTTAACTACTGAGACACATCCACAGCCCTTTTTACTTTTTATTTAGGGACAGAATCTCACTGAATTGCTTAGGGCCTCACTAAGTTGCTGAGGCAGACTTTGAACCTGTGATCCTCCTGCCTCAGCCTCCCTAGCCGCTGGGATTACAGGCATGCACCACCATGCCTGATCTATTTCAAGTATTTTGTCACAGGGATGAAAAGTTGACTAACACACATGCTTTCCTTTTTCACTGGAATTTTTGTCATTTGCAGTGTTAATATTTTGTTTTTGCATTGCTTCTCATCTCTTTTTAGATGTCTGACTGAGGGACTCACCTTCTGAAGATGACTTTCTAGTCTAAGTCATGTGAAAATATATATAACCTTCCTCACTTAAGCAAATTTGAAGGACTCCACGATTATTTCATTTTTATGCTTTAAAAAGTTTTCTTTATTAGCTGAAGTTGCACATGGAAGCACAAAACCCTCACTGCTCTCCATAAACCAAGGAAAGATACTATCACAAAGGCAATGCAAATATCCCTTACTGTGTTCAGTTTTGGCAGAATGAGATTGCAGAAGATGTCTGAGGTTAACAATAAGCACAATATTTTCCCTGTCTTTTGAATTATGTTAAAAAAGGTTTATGCTTCTCCTCCATCTCGCTAGGTGACCTTACAATGCCAGCTTGCTTTCTCTTCTTGGTCCCTCAATCATAGCCAGTCCTTCAGGATCCTACGTGTATTTGTCCCTGCCACCCCATGCTCCCGTTAAGTCAGATTCTTTTGAGAAATGATTATATCCCTCTGCCAACATATTATCACCATAACTTTCATCTCAATATGTATTCGTGTTACCTAATATATCATGTTCATTTCCTTTTGTTAAAATTTAATGCTTTCTCACACACTGAGAGGCTAAATTCTCTGTAGTGTCCTCTTGAAAATTATTAGACACTGCCCTACCAATTGTTCTGCTTTCTGTAAAGCAGATAAGATATTTCACAATAGAATGTATTTCCACCTCCAGCCATGAATTGCTCATTTATTTTAAAATATCACAATTTATATCCAGAGAGACAAATTATTCATATATTGTATGCAGAGGTGTTTAATTCTAATGCCTTCTTTAACATTTCACAATTATAAACTTAAACTTGAAATTATATTACAATATCTTTCCAACGTCTTCGATGCTCATTTCAAAACATCAAAAAGATGGAGAAAAGAAAGCAAGAAAAAGTCAGTACCCCATAAATGTTTTCAAAAAAGTTAAAGATGTAAATGCAATATTTTTGTTAGTTGTTCAAAAACTAGTCTACTATTATAAAACATAAGTGTAATGTCTGTCCTAATGAAACTATTTATACTATAAAAAATCTTTTAGGGATTTGCATGTTACTGAGATTAAATCATGCTGCAATATAAAACACAGAAATAAATTAATTCTGGGAAGAGAGTTGTAATGCCAATATTTAAACAATTTTTTTTCAGAGAATAATGAAGCAAAAATCATCTTTCCTAAAAGCAGCCTATTATTTACATGCTTGTTTTGTTTTTTAAGGGGGTGGGTACCAGGGATTGAACTCAGGGGCACTCGACCACTGAGCCACCTGCCCAGCCTATTTTGCATTTTATTTAGAGATAGGGTCTCACTCAGTTGCTTAGTGCCTCACTTTTCTGAGGCTGACTTTGAACTCGTGATCCTCCTATCTCAATCTGCCCAGCCACTGAGATTACAGGCATGTGCCTCTGTGCCCAGTCCATGCTTTGGTTTCTTACATATGAAAGTGTGAATGATAAAACCACAAGCTTATAGTTCTCTCCACCAGTGTTTACCTGAATTCTCAAAGAACTTCAATTTTCAAATCCAGTATCTCAAGCACATTGCTTATTTCCTGCTACTCAGAATTCAGCAAGCTATATTAAACATTTTGTGCTGCTTTATTGAATTGAATACACTAATTTAATTAGTTTGATAATAAATTGTACAGACTCATAATTCTGGAAAAAATCAAAGGCATTTGTCTACTCCACCAAAATGTATCTTTGTTATATATATATATTGCATCTTGACAGTTACATATGGTGTGAATGAGGGAAAAAAGACTCATGGGTGACCTTGAGAGGCTCCTCAAAATAGCATGCACTATTTAATTTCTGCCCAAGTTAGAGACCAGCACGCTTCAAGAGTCCCTCAATCTTTTCTTGTTGATGGCTATACCTCTCTGCCTGCTACATACTGTGAGCTTTGAAAGTACACAGAGACTGGAATCCTTTTGCTACCAAACACACTGGAAATCGACAGACATAATTAAACTTGGTGGTTTTATGTGTTTTATCAGCCAGGGGCATCATGACAGATGAGAATTTTCTGCCAAGTAAAGTCAAAATTTCCTAACACTAAGGTGTCCACAGACAAATTCCATGTACTAAATGTCATTTAATCTGTACAATGATTTGAACACAATCCAGACCCAAAGCAAGAGAAGCAAATTCACAATAGCCAAACTTATTATAACAAGACATTTGATTTGGAGAAAAACACGTTTGGGATTTACAAACTATTATAAGTTAAATAAAATTGTTGGATAGCTATGGCAAGAGATATGTTCTCTTGTTTTTCCACTAGCATCTCATCTGATGAAGCATCAAATATCCTACTGGGAAAAACAGACAAAGCAAGTAAATAGTACCTTGCTTTTAATGTTTGTCTTTTATCTGTGAATTAGAAAAGTAATACAGCAAGAAGCAAATGGGTTGGATGATGTATTCAGAGAACAGAGCATTCTACCAAAACTGCTTCTTTTAGAGATGAAAACTCTAGGATAAGTGTGTCCCAGGGGAGATTAAAGAATGTTGACAGAGTTCCTCTGAGACAAACAGCTTTGTACTTCACAAGGGCTTTTTAACAAGCACTGTCATTTAGATAAAGCATAATCAAACAATTATAAGCTAGATATGCACTTTGCAATTTTTCTACTAACACGTTAGCTCTTTAAAGGATCATATGCAGTAAGGAGTTCCTTAAAGGCCACACTGTATGGACAATTGCTTGAGAGAACAATGAGACAATCTCATAAATTGGATTTAATAAAGCAGAATGAAGTCATGACTCGATTCTTCATTTATGAGACATGGAAGAGCAGCTGCATGGCGTGTGCCACTTTCTAAATGGGTTCTGCCTCCAGCAGTTGTCTAGACCAGATGGAAAAGTGACAAGCTCCACTTAATGTGTCACAGCATCAGTATGGTCATAAAAGAGTCCCCAGCAATTCTCTTTTGAACAGAAGCCACCTGTTTACTATAAACACTCCTCTTATTTCTCATACTGCAATGTTAATTTGCAAGTTGCACCTGAAAGGCAGCACACCTTTGAGTTGCATGCTGCCAGCTTGGAAGATCAATCATGAATGTTTGAAGAGTTCAAATCTCTGTAGTAGAATTTGGACAGTTTTAAAACTTTAATGTGTCCAAAGCTTACTTGTAAATGATCCAATCCATCTTCTCTGAGAAGGGAGTGTCATTATAATTATACTTTCAGTTGGCATCTTATTTGGCTCTTCCTTTATTCTAGAACTGTCTATTAGAAACAGATTCAATAATTCTTTGGTTATTAGAAACAGACTCATTATGCCTTCCACTTTATCTCAGTAGCAAAGATCGAGGCTGGAAAAACTAAAGATTTGGCTCTAGCCTGTAGCTATAACTTCTTCACAGAAAGGAGTGTTTCATCTGGCATCTGAGGCCCCTTGCCGTTCATTATGGGAGATCATCGGTGTCTCTGGATGTCTATGATGGTTTAGCAATCATCGTATGTCTCCTAGGAGGGAAAGAAAAAAATACTTTAAAATATTGGAGCTAATGCATAAATCTAAAATCAAAGATAGCAGACATCCCTAGAGCATCAATTCATATTACTGTGCTATAAATCTATTACAATGGACACAATCTCTCTCTGAACCAAAACTTTCAGCACAGAAATGAAGCAAAAGCTGAAAAAAAATCTTATTTGGATGATGAATTCTACAAGAAATTTATGATATAGCTCAGTTTTTTTATTACAGATTTTATTAGGAGCCTGGGATTAAACTTGGATCCCTTCAGGACCTAATGCACAGATAATTTTTCTTGCTCTTTTTCATTTTGGCTACAAACTTACCCTCTGAGTTAACAATGCTAAATCCAGACAATGTAAAGGATTCTTCATCTAGCAGTATTTTTCAAAGGGGCTAGAAAAGGTCATCAACAAAATTGAAGCATGACATAGGTTAATAGGATATTTCTCTAGTTGCCCATTATTTGGGGGGAAATATTAACTTAGCAACTATGTTACACCACTTTGTCATATTGATATATTTGCTTGTGCAAGGTCTTAAAGTGTTCATTAGTCACAAATATGTTCTCTTTTAAATTTTATACATATATTATATATAAATGTATTATATATTTTATGTCTACGTTTTATCATTTTTTTTCTTTTATAGGTCCAAGTTGCCCAGTTTAGTTTAACTAAGAAAAAAAAGGCAGTGAAATCATTGGGATTATTGAAAAGGACAACTGATTGCTTAAAATATGTGCAAGGCAGGGCTATATAATCATTATATCCTGCATTATACATTGTCAAGTAATCTACATCACCAGGTCACACATATCATTCCATTCATTTACCCAGACATCTCTTGCTGTACATATCAACTGCAGACAATGTGTTTTAGAAAATGGAAATTTATCAAGTTTAACATGAATTATTACAATGATCAAGTACATGGCATAAAAATAGGAAACCACCATTTTTTTCTTTTTCTATTATTTTTTCTTTCTTTTTCTTTTTTTTTTTTTTTTTCCTGCTCATTCCCTCTCCTCAATTCCCAGTGCAGGTATTCTGAGGTCAAGGATAATAGAAAAATTAGAAGTTACTTCTACTGAGGGCATGCAAGTCACACAGTGGATTGCATTTTGATCTCTGGATCCAGCAGTTTTCTAATGTTGGAACATATTTTTATCTCCTCCACTAAGAAACTCCTATGAGAAGCCACAGCCATCATTTTGCACAAATAGGCTGGTGGTAACCTACTTGCCATCATTTCACAGCAAGTGCTATTGTGTTATTTCACAGCTTATAAGAGACAGAGAATCTTAACAGATATATATTCAGAATTAGTGGTGAAAAAGTAAAATATTTTTTACTTATGCATTCTATCAAAAAACATTAAAATCTTTCTGAATGGTTTCTGATATAGATTCAAAGAATAAAATTAAAAGAACATTTCTTTTATGGGAAATAAACAATCACACACTTAGAGAAAAATATATGAACCATGTTTGTTCTTAGAAAATATTGCTTTAACATTTGGTATGGTACCCAGCAGTTTTTCATAGAATACGTAAAATGAGTTCATCATTTGTTGGAACATTTCTAACAAATCTTTCTTCAAAAGGAACTTGCTCTCACAATTAAGTAAGCATTTGCTTGTTAATGTATCTATTTTCTTAACTTCTGAAAATGAGTTTGGGACAAGTTTTGCTTCTCAAGTAATAAAAGCTGACAATCTAATTTTTATAACATTTTATTGTTTGATAGTTGCAAGGTGGTTTATAAGTCATTAGCACATTCTCCTGGTATCTGTCACTATTAACATCCCAATTTTACAGCTGAGAAAGCAGAGAATAAAAGATTAATACAATGCTGCTGATTAAATCTGGTGCACTGTAAGACTGTTTTAGAAGTAACTCACTTCATTTCAAAATTTTATCAAAATGGATAAGAAATAACAAATCCAATCATATTCAGATACCTTTATTTTTTGCCCCCAATATAAATTATTACAAGATTATATGTAAAATAAACTTTTTTAAAAAAATCACATTAAAATATTTTTTAAATTTGGGTCATTCACAGAAAGTCTTTATTATGTTGTCTATTTTTGTATAATTAGAAATAAACATTGTATTGTCATTTAACTATTCATGCATCTCTTTTGTTCTGAAGATATTAAATGAATTCAGAACTGTTCCTCACATTCACATTTATACAGTGCCAAATTAAGAATCTTTAATGCTTCATAATTCAACAGTTTTTTTATATTACTGTTCAAATCAGCTGACATATACAGTCAAAATAATTAAAATCGTGAAATATTCAGTTCCATTACTGTAATTATTTAATAAATAAATTTTATAAAACATTTTTCCAAAAATATTTATAAATAATCTGTTGCTTATCATTTCATTCAACATTCTTCAATTAATAAAGGTTTGCTGTCAACTGCATATTATGATATTATGTAGAAAGAGAAAGTGTAGGGAATGCAGATTGTTGACTCATATAGTCTAGCTACTAATCATAAAGCCATGCTATTTAAAACTATAAACTACTATAATAGTTTCATGCTATTGTGAAACTTTATGTTAATGTGTGCATTAATTATGGTTGTTAAGATTTTATACAGTACAGAATGGTATGGAGCAGGGTAAAATAATGACCACATTTCATTGACATCTCAGGTGAAACTCAGCAAACTCATGAAGTAGATACTGGTTTGCAGATGTAGAAACTGAGGCACTGACTTGTTAAGAAAATCCTGCTGAAGAGTATCATGAGTGAACAGCAGATTCAAGACTCAAACTAAAGTTATGTGACCCTGTTTGCTTAAGTATGATTCATGAACTTTAGTTTGCATAAAACACATCTACTTCTAAAATGAAATAAAAGGTTCCAGATTACCCTCCTGCCTGAATTGATTAAAAACAATGAAAAAATACATGAATCAACATTGTTTCAAGATATTGAACATCAGGCAATGAAGGACAGTGATCCCTAAGAGATGAGAAACATATGTATGAGATGGACCCTGAACTTGTCCTAGCTTGCCTCCAAAAAGTGTTTCTAGGGGGATTGAAAGGAAGACAATACTGGTTAAGATCAGCAGTCTCCTACATTTGAGGAGACCAAACTTGGGAGAACAGAAATGCCTGGAGTCTGCAGGACTGATGATAGAATGGAAATATCTACACATACAGAATTCCAGATAACTTTAGAAACTATCTCTTTTATATTCTGCCACTTACAGAATAATACATGCATGTGAGAAAAGTTCACAAGACCAAGAACAGATCCCCCAGAGATAAGAACCAATGTACACAGAGGAATGGAAATCTTGCCCATTCCAACCAACCAGGTTGGAGAACTGTATTTCATTGTTCACTGGATAGAGTTCTCAGAGGGTCTTA
Organism: Glaucomys volans; assembly: GCA_020662805.1. NCBI lineage: Eukaryota > Metazoa > Chordata > Mammalia > Rodentia > Sciuridae > Glaucomys > Glaucomys volans. Next base: position 159,493 of record JAJEJO010001623.1, on the reverse strand, counting down.
ACCTTGGTAATGGGGCAAGAATAGCCTTAGATTGCATGCTATCTGTTTTTATTTGGATAAGAGGTGTCACCCAAAAGCTCCTGTAATAGACAACGCAGGATTGTTCAGAGGTGAAATGATTAGATAATAAGAGCTATGATCTCAACAGTGGATTATCATTTGAATGGACTACTGGGTGATAACTGTAGGCAGGCAGGCATGGTTGGAGGAAGTAGACCATTGGGGACATGCTAGAGGAAATTTTATCTTGTTGCTGGTTCCTTGCTTGCTGATTCTCTCTGCAACCCTGCTGACATGAGCTGAGCTGCTTTCTCTTCCATGCCCTTCTGCCATGATGTTCTGCCTCACCTCAGGCAGAGTAATGGAGTCAAATTACCATGGACTGAACCTCTAAAACCAAGATCCCAAATAAATTTTCCCCTAAGTTGTTATTTTCAGGCATTTTTATCACAGAAACAAAAAGTTGATTAACATACCATCTTCGTCTCAGCTAAAAGAGCTTAAAAACAATCCTAAAAGGATTGGATTCTTTCCATTACATGAACTGTTCCAGAGACAAGTTCAAGAATATCTTTAAAAGCATTGGGCAACCAAGAAAGGTAATGGCATCCAAACAAGGTCTGGTATTAAAAAAATTGTGAGACATTAGAAGAAGCAAAAATATGCCACCCACTCTCATGAGGAAATCAGTCATTTAAGAATCATAATTGGCACAGATAATGGAATTAACCAAAATATATTTTCAAACTCTGATCATACTTAATGGTGAAAGGACAGGGTGTTTTCCTCTAAGGAACAAGGATTTTACTATTACCAGTTCTACTCCACGTACTGTACTGAAGTTTCTAGACAGGATAATAAATAAGAAGAAATTAAAGTCACCAGATTGGAAAAACAATAAATAAATATATTTATTTATTTATTTATTTATTTATTTATTTATTTATTATTTATATATTTATTTACATTTATTCACAGATGACATGATCTTTATACTTAAAATCCTAAGGAATCTGCCAAAAGATTATTAGAACATATAAATACAACAAGGTTGCAGGATAAAATACCAATACACAAAATCAATTCTATAACTATACCCCTGCAATGAACAAACATAAATAAAAGGAGGAAAATAGTTCCGTGTATAATGCATTAAAGTTTATTTTTAAACTTAGGAACAACTTTAGCAAAAGAAATGCAAAACTTATACTCTGCAAACTCGAAACTTTGCTAGAAGAAATTAAAGACCTAAATAAACAGAAAAATTCCTATGTTCATGGATGGAAAGTCGACATTAATATAAAAATGCTCCCGCTGACTGACCTACGCTGGATTCTCTAACATATTTGCACATAATTTTTTTTGTATTAATTGACATGGTGATTCTAAACTTTACATGAAATTGCAAGGGACTCAAAAGAACCCAAACAATCCTGAAGAAAAGAAGAATTAAAGTAGGAAGATTCACATATCCCTGTTTCAAAACTTATTACAAATCAATGGTCATCAAGAGAGTGTTGTATATATACCACAGCTTCTTTATCCATTCATCTGTTGAAGGGCATTTGGTTCCACAGTCTAGTATTGTGAATTGAGCTACTATTCAGCCTTTAAGAAGAATAATATTATGGCATTTGCAGATAAATGGATGGAATTGGAGAATGTCATGCTAAGTGAAATAAGCCAGTCCCCAAAAACCAAAGGCCATATGTTTTCCCTGATAAGTGGACAATGATATACAATCAGGTTGAGGGGGTTGGGGGTGAGAGAACAATGGAGGAACTTTAGATTACTAAGGGGGAGAGGGGCAGGGGTATGAAAAATGGTGGAATGAGACATGTTATTACCCTATGTACATGTATGATTACATGAATGGTGTGAATCTACATCATGCACAACCATAGAAATGAAAAGTTATACCCCACTTGTGTACAATGAATCAAAATGAAGTCTGTAAAAATTAAATAAATAAATAAATAAAAATTTTAAAAAAGAAAATTTGTAAAAGTACAACAATATACATATAGCATAACAAAAATGGAAGTACATAAATTAGGTGTCATACAAATGAAAAATCCTTGTGCTTCAAAGAAAACCATTAAGAAAGTGAAAAGATGCCACAAGAAATGCAAGAGAACATTTTCAAGTAATATAAATGATAACAGAATTATTTCTATAATATATAATAATCCTTGTAACTCAATAGTAAAGGTACAAATGACCCAATTAAAAATGGGCAAAGGAGCCCAGTGTGGTGGCACACGCCTATAGTACCAGCTACTTGGGAGGCTGAGGTGGTAGAATCACCTGAACCCAGGAGTTGGAGACCGTCCTGGGCAACATAGCGATACCCTGTCTCAAAAAAGAAAAGAAAAAACTGTGGGTTGGGGATGTAGCTCACTAGTAGAGCATGTGCAAGGAACTGGGTTTGATTCCTCAGGACTACACACATGCCCATACACACACACACACACACACACACAGAGCAAAGGATCTGACTAGACATTTCTCCTTAAAAGATATGTAAATGGCCAAGCAGGACATGAAAATATTGCTCAACATCATTAGTTATCAGGAAAATGCACATCCCTTTCTGGGACTCTTCACAGGAGACTTTGTATTCTTTCATATCTCATGGGATACTTTGGGAGTACTCATAGGGCTGGACAATTTGGGGGTCAGTTTGAAACAAACAACTGTAAGGGATATGGAAAATGAATTGGTGAGTGGGTCATATGTGATTAGTTCATTTCAAAATTCCTATAGGTATCCACTGCCAAAATTTTTCCTTTATACTACACCAAAGAATAAATGGTACCTCAATATAATTTGATACAATTTTGCATTGGGTTTAGTGTGCAGTCACAAAGTAAGCAAGCAGAGTCACTTTCAACTGTCAGAGCAACTAAATGGAGTACAGAACCTCCAGAGAGGGTGCCTGGGCTGATAAGCTCAGCCCATCTAACAGCCACACTTCTCTTTCCTGAGTCTAGGAAAGACGTAGCATCCTGAAAAAAGCTTCCACATTTATTTTCCAGACTTTTTATAGTAAAGATTGGTAAAAATCCTGCCTTTCTGCTGTTGTACCAGCTCTTTCCCAGGCTCTGTAATTGATTCCTTGGGGCATGCTAGAATCTGGAAGCAATGAAGTGTGGTTGTACAGCACATTAGGAGAAATTGCTTCTTCTTGCAAAGTTGCTTTCTCCTGCCAGGTTGTTGTGGGGATTTTCAGTAAAGTAGAGAACAGTTTGATCAGACAGGGAAGGAGGGGCCATTTCAGTGTGCAGAGGAGGTTTGGGGCTTAGGACTTCTAGCTATTCTTGTTCATTTAGATTAACCCAAATGCACATTCTAATCATCAAATGGGCACTCTTTTCTAACCAATATTCTGGATTTGGCATATCCGTCATTTTCTACAAGAGAGAGAAAATATTATGGAATGCTTATAGAAACTTCCTGCTCTTTTTTTTTTTAATGAGAATTTGAAGTCTTAACCTTGTTGATTTATTTCCAATACCCTTCACATGAACTGTGATTCCAGTAACTGCAATTTGCCACTTCACATTACAGATGACCAGAGCCCATTCTATGGAAAATAACGAAGCTCAAGCTCCCAGTTCCTTCAAGATCTGGTACTGCAGTGTGTAGGAATCATTGGTGCAAAAAAAGAGTATAGTTTTTTGCTTTCATTAGAAAAATGAAGTTATTAAAAACTACAAATTAGTTCATATCATTCTTGGGAGGGTTTGGGTATCAGTTGAGAAACAGAGGTAGAACAACTCCCAAACTGTCCTGCTGGCCTGCTTGCAGGTACAATTCTACCCCTTTTGTCACTGGCACCACTGCTGCTAGGACATCTTCCTCTGATGCCTCTAAAACTCTTTAACTCCCCCCACTCCCTTTTCTTTCTGCTAAAATCCAGGTCTCATGTTGATGCTTGTACTCAACAGAAAGCAGATCACATTTTAGCCTTCTGGTTGCCAGGCAGGTTGAAATATTGAGTTCTAGCATATACTGATATGATCATAAGTTGCAAAATGAAAATGCCCCAAATATAAAATGCAGCTCAAAGGTATGACACATGATATCTTCCTCTCATCTGTGTGTCTAAATAATCTTATTCTTGTATTTCTTGATTCATCTGTTTGTACAGTATCTCTAGAATAGGCAAACATGAAATGGAAGGAATGCACTGGCCAGCTTCCATGATGGAGAGAGTGTAGGAGGTGAGTTTGCCAATCTCTGCACCAGATACTTTTTGCCTTTTTCTTCCTATTCTTCCTACCCACTCCTTTCATCTTCCATTCGCTGTATCCTGCTTTTCTCATTATTCCTCAGACTTATTGTAAAGCTCTCCCTAAGTGAGTTTCCTTGTATTACAGTGTTCCTCTGGGTCTGAGGTTGAATCAATCCCAGCTGTCCCTGCAGATGAGTAGGAAGACCCAAGGTGGAGGGAGGGCAGGCACTGACTAGCCAAGGTGATCCCAGTGTCTCACCTGACTACCCAGCTTCACCTCCAGGTCTTCATTTTTTCACTCCAGTTTTGATGACTTTCTAAATATGATCTTTCTTTTACTCTTATAAAACATTGTTCTATCATGTGTTTCATTTCTTTGAAAAGCTCATTTGTTTTCTCAATTCTATCTCCAGACTTTCTATATTCCAGAACAGTTTTATAATATTTCTACCGAGGCCACCCTTTCTTACATCTATGAGTTAGGTATTATTGTTGTCATTTTAGATACAAGAAAACTGAGGTTTTAATAATTTAAGCAATTTGCTGAAGGCAAATAAAGTTAAAATAAAAGCAACCCACCATTATTTGCAACTATAATGCATCAATAAAAAATGAAAAAAAAATAAAGGCAGAATATTAACTCAATGTTGTTTAATCCAGAGTCCAAGATCTTAACTCCTGTGGGAGATTCCTCCCATGTTTATATGATACAATGTTACTCTTAACAAATCATTATTTTCTCTACCATTCTTCATTCCACATTCTAAAGATTTCTATTAATTTGGAATCATATATCCAGTTAACTGTGGTAGACACCAAGTTCATGTCCAAAAGCAGACCTCTGATTTCTCAAGGAATGATGCTTCCCTAATATTTGTTTTGCTGTTTTCAAATCATTGGACCAATTTTCCAAGTCTGTTATGAATCATGGGGGATCAAAATATGATTCTCAAATATGCCACTTTGAATATTAGTTATTTTGAGTTAAAGATGATTGAAAAACACAAATACAAGAAGAGCACTCTGACCTTCCTTTCTCTTTGTGAAAGCAAGAAATAAAACTCCAATGTTCAGGATTCCTTCCCTGTACCAAGAGTAGGAAAGACATCCTATCACCAAGAATAAGGAGCCAAGGTCAAGAGAAGTCTGTATAAATGGATTATATGAAACTAACACTTAATCTCCTAGTCACTTTTCCACAATTAACTTACCTACCCAGACCCCTTTTCTTGTCATATTTTCATAATTTTCTATTCTCTGTCCAGCCTGGTATATAAGTGTTCAGCTCTTACTTCATATATGGGTCTCCATTTTTTTGGTGAAGGACCCCATGCACATCTTACAATTACCAAATAAATCTTGCATGCTTTTCCATTATTGCTCTGTTGTATGTCAGTTCTGCTAGAGACCCAGTGAGTAGAGGTGAAATTTTACCCCCGCCAGCTACATTATGATTTTCCATTTAGGAACTTGGATATAATGAAGACAAAATGACAGATTGTCCTAACCCCAATATTGGAAGAAAAAATATCACCTTCCTTTCTTACAGAAAGAAAGCATTAAGAAAGAGTCCAGTGTTAACTAGGTGGGGTTACTAGGAGAAGTTATCCTCCAACTTTCACTAGCAGGAAGACTTAAATTACTGAATTCTAAGGTAGTAGAGCAGAGAGGAAAATGACATCAGCTTCTAAACCAAAATAAACTTGAAAAATCAGTTGGCTTGGAATCCACTGAGTACTGGGACCTGAAGCAAACAACTCAAAGCAGAATATCTTGTCAAGCAGGGGTGAAGAATGGAGGAACTTTAGATTATGTAGAGGGAAATGAGAGGGGGAGGGGGAGGAGATATGAAAAATGGTGGAATGAGACAGACATCATTACCTTATGTACATGTATGATTACATGAATGGTATGAATCTATATCATGCACAACCATAGAAATGGAAAGTTGAACCCCATTTGTGTACAGTGAATAAAAATGCAGTCTCTAAAAACTTAAAATTTTTTTTAAAAAGACATGAAATTCTTCAATTAATGGCTGTATTACTAGATACTCTAAAACTGTTAATAGCTTGCATATAATCTATCAGAGTCCTGGAGAGAAAAAGAAACTTAAAGAGTGCCCTTCTTGAAAGTCAACTGTCCTGAAAAAAGCGCTCTCTGTTTAGCCATATTTAATATGTCAATGAATACATTCCTTAAAATTGGTTGCAAATTTCTTCTGAACCTTTTACCCTATTTATTATCTGCCTTTCAAACATACATGCATGCCAATAAAAAATCTCTAGGACAAAATTAAACATTCAAATAACTTTTATCCCTTGTAATCCCAGTGGCTCCAGAGGTTGAGGCAAGAGGATCACAAGTTCAAGGACAGTTCCAGCAACTTAGCTAGACCCTCTGCAACTTAGCCAGATCCTGTATCAAAACTAAAATAAAAAGGACTGGAGATGTAGCTCAGTGGTAAAATACTTTGGGTTAAGTTTCAATCCTCAATACAAAAGAAAGCATTATTTTTGCAAGTAATCTAAGCAACATTAATTAAATTCAAAAGCATAGAATAAATTTTTAAAGCTTTCAATGCAAATAACTATTGCATCACCAAAACTGAAATAGCACCAGTATAAAAATATCACAATTAACAAATAAACGTATCTCATTTCAAGAAAGCAGTATAAACCAAAACCAAAAATTACCAAAAAGTACAATAGTGCTATAAGATACAGTTAAAAGGAAAATATTTAAGAGTTTACAACCTGTTAGTCAATGTGTTAGTCAGCTTTTTATCACTGTGACCAAAGTATCTGACAAGAGTAACTTAGAGAAATAAAGATTTATTTGGGCTGACAGTTTCTGAGGTTTGAGTTATGGTCAGCTGGCTCCTTTTCTTTTGACCTGAGATGAGGCAGAACATCATGCCTGAAGTGTGTGAAAGAGAAAAGCTGATCATCTCATGACAGACAGGAAGGAGAGAGAGGTGGGGAATGGGGTTGGGGAAAAGATAACCTATCTCAGTAACCTATTTCCTCCAAAAAGGTCCCACCTCCCAGTAATCTATTTACCCATCAATGAATTAATCCACTGATGTCATCAGAGCCTTCATGAGCCAATCACTTTCCAACAGTCCCATCTCTGAACACATGAGACTTTGGAGAACATTCAAATCTAAGCCACAATAGTCAGCTTTCCTTTGCTGTGACAAAATACCTGAGATAAACAACTCACAAGGAGCAAAGGTTTATTTTGGTTTAGTTTTGGAGGCTTCAATCCATGGTCAGTGGGTTCATTGCTGTGAGGCCTGTGGCAGCAATTCATTCCTATGGCAATGCATGATAGAAGCAGCTTCTCAGTTCATGGCAGCAAGGAAGGGAAGGAGACAGACAGACAGGAAGGGGGCAAGATCACAAGATGCCCTTCCAGAGCATACCCCCAACTTCTTTCTAGTAGGTTTTACCATTTCCTAAAGGTTTCACCACATCCCAGTTGTTCCATGGGCTGGGAATCAAACCTTCAACACATGGGCCTTTGGGGGACATTCAAGATCCAAACATAACAGAACCTGAGAGATAAAGATGCTTATCATCTAATGATTCTAGAATGTTCCCAAATTTTATAAAACATCATTAAGACTTTCAAGACTAAAATTTATTTTGACTTAATAAAGTCAAATGAGAGGATACTATAAAAGAGCAAGAAGAGATCTCATCCAAATTCATAAATCATGACCCCTATGTTTAAATGCCCCAACCTAACTCAAAAATAGCTTTTAGAAGCATACATGAGAAGCTTATTTCTTCACTTCAAAGAAAAACAGATTATTAGATATAAAAACCTGCTAATAGCTTTTACCTAAGGCCTTTCTCAAATTTTCAGCTATCAAAATTTCTCATTCCTTCATGCATGCTAAATTCACTGCGTGGTACACATTATGGTTTTTTCCAAATAACCTTCAACACATATACTTAAGGTATGCAACATAATGTTATGGGACACATGCAAATAGCAAAATGAGTACTATAGTGAAGCAAATTAACACTTCCATCACCTTGAATAGCTACCCAATTTGTGTGTGTGTGTGTATGTGTGTGTGTGTGTGTGTGTGTGTGTGTTTAAAATGTGCTCACTTAACATGAACCCTAAATATATTACAATTTTATTACCTGTATTCCTCCGTTGTAAATTAGATGTCTAGACTTGTTCATCCTTCCGAATTTCTTTTTATCCTCTGATTTGCACCTCCCCAACTCACCCCACCTCTACCTCTGGAATTCACTGTTAACTTCTCTGTCTCCATATATGTGGCTTGTTAAAAAAGATGCCAAAAAATATAAGAGAGATCACACAACATTTTGCTTTCTCTATCTGGTTCATTTCTCTTAGCGTAATGTCCTCCAGGCTCTTCCATGCTGTATAAAATGATAAAATCTCCTATTTTTAGGGTAAAATAATATTCCATTGTATATATACTCACCACAGTTTATTCATTTGTCTGTTGATGGACACTTAGACTGTTTTATATCTTGGCCATTGTGAATAATGCTGTAATGAACATGAGAATGCAGGCAATTTCACAAGGTTCTCAGTTCCTTTGGGTATATTCCCAAAAAGGGACTGCTGGGTAATATGGTGATCTATTTTTGTTATTTAGAAACTTTCATTCTCTTTTCCATAATAGCTGTATCAATATACATTTCTATCAACAGTGTACAAGAGCTCCCTTTTCCTCATACCTCATCAATATGTTATTGTTCAACTTTTTGAAAGTAGTCATAATAGGTATGATCTATCTTATAGTGTATTTTATTTGTATTTTTCTTCTGATTAACAATGGTGAGCATCTTTTCATATAAATGATGACAATCTTTATGTCTTCTGTTTGGGTCTTTGTCCTGTATTTTAATCAAGTTATGTATTCTTCTACCATTGAGTTGTATGTGTTCTTATCAAACATTAGTCCAGCCTAAAGCTTAGCTTTGCATTTGGCTGATTCCTCTGTTGCATGGATTTTTTTTTTTTTAGTTGAATGCAGTATCATTTATTTATTTATTTATTTATTTATTTATTTATTGCTTTTGCAATCTGAATTTTTGACATAATATCAAAAAATTCATTTCCAAGACCTGTATCAAGGAACTTTTCTTTGTTCCCATTCAGGGTTTTTCTGGCTTCAGATTTTACTTGAGGTCTTGCTTCATTTTGAGTTGATTTTTGTGTGTGTTTTAAGATCAATGCCCAGTGTCACTCTCTCACATGTGGAAATCCAATTTTCCAAGTACCATTTGTGGCAGAGACTGTCCTTCCCCTGTTGTGTCATCTTGGTGTTCTGGTTATAAACTGGTTGCCCATATATGTTTAGATTTATTTCTGGTCTCTCTGTTTTGTTCCATGGCTCTTTATTTCTCTTTTCATGCTAATACTTCACTGTATTTATTGTCATACACTTAAATCAGAAAATGCGGTGCCTTCAAGTCTGTTTTTCTTCCTCATATAACTTGGTCATTCAAGATTTTTTATGGTTGCATACAAACTTTAGGATTTTTTTTTTATTTCTGTGAAGAATATTGGGATTTTGACAAGAATTCCATTAAATACATTTATTTGGGAAGTACAGACATTTTAACAATATTAATTCTTTCAAACCATTCACATGGGATATATTTTTATTTGCATATCCTTTGATTCTTCTATCAATATTTTTTTAGCTTTCAGTATACAAGTATTTGTTTAATTTATTCCTAACTATTTTATTTATTTTTTGAAGAAATAGTCAAAAACCTCCCAACAAAGAAAAACCCAGGGCCAATGACTTAACACTTGAGTTCTACCCAACAATCAATGAAGAACAACATTTCTTAAACTCATCCAAAAAGCAGAGTCAGAACACTTTCAAACACATTCAGTGAGACCAAACTTGCTTTGATACTTAATTCAAAGCGACTTTAAGGAAACTACTGGCTTATCTCCCTCATGAGCATTGATGTTAAATCATGCAGATCAATCATTGTGATGTATCATATAAACAGAATGAAAGATAAAAACCACATGATCATCTCTGTTGATGTAGAAAAAGCATTTGACAAACTCCAATGTCCCTTTCTCTGATAAAAGTTCTCAGCATAGTAGGTACAGAAATGAGCTTACCACAATAAGGCCATGTATAAAAGTCCCACAGATAACATTAATAATTAATGGGAGAAAACTGAAAGCTTTACCATTAAGATCAGCATAGGGTAAGGGTGCCCATTTTCACCACTTCAGTTCACCATCTATCGAGAGTACTATTAAGAACAATCAGAGAAGAATGGAAGGACTTTAGATTACATAGAGGGAAATGGGAGGGAGGAGGGGGCGGGGGTATGAAAAAGGGTGGAATGAGACAGACATCATTACCCTATGTACATGTATGGTTACATGAATGGTATGAATCTACATCATGCACAACCACAGAAATTAAAAGTTGTACCCCATATGTGTACAATGAATCAAAATGCAGTCTGTAAAAATAAAAATAAAAATAAAATAAAATAAAAAAAGAACAATCAGATAAGAAAAAATAAATCAAAGGCCAAAAGATTCTACAAAATCTTGATAGACCTAAAAGAAAAATAACGTATGCAGTAAGGCTATAAAATACAGAAACTACATGCAAAAAAAAAAAAATTATGCCTAAATAGTGACCTAACTATAAAAGAAGTCAAGAAAACAATCTAACTTATGGTAGCTTGAAAAATAAATAAATAATTTCTTAATACTTGGAATAACTAGAATAGCTTTCCACATAGCATATGAGAATAATTTTGAGACAATGATTACTATAATCTGTCCCCTACTTGATACCAAATCCATGAGCGTATTTGTGCATAGCAAGGAATTGCCAAATTTAGCAAATAAAAATAGAGGACCCCAAATCATATATTCATTTCAGCTAAAAACAATAAATTATTTTTAGTATAATATGTAATATTGTGGACTTATCATCAATAAATTAGCTTTTAGTATAAGCATATTTCATATGTTTTATACTTATTCTAAAACTTAACAATCACTTAAATCAAATCAATAATTAACTTGTACTTTATCTGGTAACTCTAGTACAGATCAATTACTTCCAAAAAATTTATAATTTTGGTTCAGAAATGGATGCATGACATTATTAAATTAGTACATTAAGAAATATCACCAAACCTAATTTTAGCATCACATAGTTATTTGACTGTTTAGAATATTGATGTCTACATTATGTAGTAGTGATTTCTCAACTTATCACTCCAAAGCTATGTGACACTAGTCAGCTTAAGCAGTGAATATGAGCACAGATGTATTCATTTTGAAAATAAGACTAGGTAAAATCTAGCATCTCCCTTATGTAGGATGAGTAGCTAATTATGTAAAGTGCTTCATGCCATGACTGTCCAATGCCAAAATATCCATTTTTCTTTTTTCTCCTTTCTCTCTTAAACATAGGACTGTTTCTGACAACAGCACCTCCATTGCCTTTTAAATTTCAGTTGTAATTTGCAAAAGCGAATCTTGCAAAGGTGAAACTAATATACTAATTAAATGAATTAGAAGCTAAGAGAGAACAAAAGAGAGAGGTCAAAAATAACTCCAAGTTGTGAATAAGGAAAAGAGAAAAGATTAAAGTCATTGGAAAAGGAGAGAATATAAAAGAAAGCATGTGTGAGCAAGCAGACAGTGAGTTTTAGACATAAGGAGTTTTAAATAATGATGAATTTTTGTAAAAGTTTCCCTTGCTGTTTAGAATATTGATGTCTACATTATGTAGTAGTGATTTCTGAACTTATCACTCCAAAGCTCTGTGACACAAGTCAGCTTAAGCTTAAAACATGATTCTTATTATCTTAATCCTTTCATTCCATTATCGCCATTCATCAATCAATTACTAACTAATGTAAAGCACTGAAAATATTACCTAGGACACAGTAAGCCTCAATTAATGTCAACTATTACTAATTTCTGTTAGCTATTATTATGTTTTTCATATTTTAAACTGACCAATTTAAAATTATAAAATCATTCTTCCATTCTTTTTTTAATATTTCCTGATTTTTTTTGTTTTATTTCCTACCCCAAATTTGTAATTACAAAAGAGAATGGGGAGTCAGTTTCTCAAGTTTGTTCTAGTTAAGATAGGAAAACCCAAACCTCCCTCCTATACCCTTCTTATTTCTACCAAAAGATCTTTACTTTTTTGATCTCTTATTCTGAATAACAATGTGTGTATTTAAAGGAACATAAACTTACTATTCCAATGTATTACATAAATATGCATGTATATTAGTTATAATTAAGGAATTTATACTCTCTATTTGAACTTCAGAAAACAAAATTAAAAAGTAGGAAAAAGATAAAAATCACTCACACTGCCAGGTGCAGTGGTGCATGCCTATAATCACAGCAACTCCAGGGGAGGCTGAGATAGAAGGATCACAAGTTCCAGGCTAGTCTCAGGAATTTAGCAAGGCTCTACACAACTTAATGAGACTCTGTCTCAAAATAAGAAAATAAAAATAAAAAGTAAAGGATGACTGGGGATGTAGCTCCGTAGTAAAGCATCCCAGGTTGTAACTCTAGTACTGGAAAAAAGAATTACTCACATTACTAAATCACAATATTATCATTTAACATTTTTAGTATTTTTGAAGTAAGAACTTTATGAAGATTTCCTTCATAGTTTTATAGCCACATTTTTATACCTTAGATTTTAGATTTTATCATGTGATATAATTCTCCCTGGTCACTGAGGTATATCCGCGGTTAGTTGCTTATATGGATTTATAGAATGTGAGTTTGTACAATCACTGGATGTTAAATATGAGACCTAATTGAATTAGGCATTTACAGAAGCTTTTAAAGAACAATGACCTTTATATGTTAGCATTAGAACACAAAAATCTAATCCAGGAAACTTGGACCCTTCTCCTGAAACCCACATAATCACCATAGATTAGGTCTGACTCCTTCCAGAAAAATAGTAATCTACACATCTACCTGAATTGAGGGCTTCTCAAGAGTGTCCGTTTGGCTTAGTCCTATCGTCATTAGTGCACTCCCTCTTCCCTAACTGCTGCTGGAAGATCACTGGGACTAATTGTTTTGGCAAACTTGCTAGCTGACATCAGACATAAGCCAGTCCTTCCAACTCTTACCTGTCTGTGATTTCATTCCTTTGACTCAACTTCCCATCTGCTTCCCTAATTGTTTCAATGGGATTAATACCGTATGGTTAGAAAAATTGCCTGAACTCTCAACTGGTTTATGAAAAGTATATTTTATCCTCTTATCTTAATTCAAAAGGAATCTTTGCCATGCGGATGTCTCTTCTCCTCTGCCATAGCTGCTCAGTAATTCACTGTCGACCTACTGCAGAGTCGGTAGTTAGCATCAATATCCTTCTCATATTAAAGAGCAGTTTCCTGTTTACTATTCTTCCACCAATGTACCAAACCCTCTGTTAGGGAAGATTATATGTGAAACACGTACCACTAATTGGTGTCATCTCCTAGTCACAGTCCCTCTTCCATTTCTTAAAAAAAAAAAAAAAAAAAAAGGTTGCATTTAAATTGTACCTTCCCTCAGGGTTCATTTAAAAAAAAAAAAAAATTCTAAAATCTCCCCAATCTCAGTGACCTTACTATATATCTTTCTGAATCAGGTACTTCCCTGGACAGAGCCACAATAACACCATATTTGGAAAATGATAAATTTTTACAGCTCACTTTCTGAGGGGTCCATCTCACTTTCCTAGTTCTCTCATTCAGTTACTCTCACTATTCTTGACCACATCAGGATTCCAGTCACTGAATCCTCCGTATTCTTCCAATTGCATCATGCGTCATTGAACCTCTGTCCCATCTAGACTAGATTTCAGTGGGGAAAATGCCTTCTCCTGTCTTGACAACCTCATTATACACTTTGCTATATGTTCATTTCCCTGAGTACACATGGAAAACCAAGCCTTTAATGAGTCCAACTGCTTGCTTCCCTAAATCAAGACCAATGATAATGCTACTATAAAATGTAACCCATATGCACAGATTGGTGCCAACATAAATTCATGATTTGCAGTCTGATCTCAGCTTTGAACATGGCTTGTAATTATTCTAACAATCCCTAGTCAGAGCCTTCTCCCATTTTCTGCAAGAAGTATCAAGAATCTCTATTCTCCTCTATTCTCTTTTCATATTACTTCCTTACTTTCAGATTTTCATTTTTCACCTACTTTACAGACAAAATAAGTCATCAGTACCAAAATATATAGAAAATTCCCTAAATCTGAAGCCATCCTTTATTTTCTCTCTCTCCAAAATTCTTGCTTTGTCAAAGACTTTGCTCTCCACTTACGCTCAAAAGCATCCATTTAACCTTCTATGAGATTCACTCTAAATTTTCAATCCCTTTCTTTTTAACCTATCACTCAGAACTAGTTTCATTTCATTTATGTAAAAACTTACTTATCTCTTATTTTTAAAAAAAGACATGTCCTTTTCTGTTTATTTTGCCTTCAACCAATGATGTATTTTTTTGGTATGCAAACCTGATTCTGTCACTTTTGTGTCTGATATCCTCACTGGCTCCCCTAGGCTTTTAGGAAAAGATAAAACTTAAGTAGATGTGTAAAGCTATTTGTGATTTGGTCCCTGACTAGGTCTCTGAATCTATTACCACGCCCTTACACATATACTCCAGTCCAAACATGCCAATTTAATTTTAAGTTGTTAAAAAGACTATGTTATTTTCTTTATATGCGGTCATATAAACAGTCTATCTTCCTGAAAGCAGGAGCCAGCCTCTATCACGCTAGAAAGAATGTTATGTTGCTTCCTTTCCTGCAGAATCACACCTTCTAACAGCTAAATTACATCTCAAATAACTCCTCCTCTGCTGAGATTTCTTTAAACACCCAGTTTG
The DNA here is from genome assembly GCA_020662805.1 of Glaucomys volans. NCBI lineage: Eukaryota > Metazoa > Chordata > Mammalia > Rodentia > Sciuridae > Glaucomys > Glaucomys volans. Next base: position 144,324 of record JAJEJO010001623.1, on the reverse strand, counting down.
CACAAGCTGTTTCAGTTGAACTCACCCTTACCACCCTATAGCATATAGAGGGCATTGGTTTACCTGATATGACTCAAAGTATACAGGGAGTTCACCGAGGACAGGAACGGTGTCTTATTTTTCTGTATATTTTCAGTATTAAGATAGCAACTTTGTTACAAAAAACTTGCTCAGTAAATGTATATTTGATAAATCAATGGGCAAAAATCATTTCACAGAAACTTCCTTTCCATTAAAGCTGAGGCAATTACTATATATCATGGATTACTTATTGATCCTTCTTCCATTCAGTGTCATTTCAGATTCACAGAGGCGATGCCAACAGATGAGACTTGCAAGGGATATCCTGGGGGAAATGCATTGAATGATAAAGGAAGTGGAATAAAGAGAGAAGGAGGAAAGCCTTCAGACTATATGATCTAGCTCCTATGCCTGTGGAAGCAGAGAGACAGAGGGGTTAGATGGGAAAAATATCAGACTTAACATAGTTCCAAAATAACTTCATTCCATGCTTTAATAGCATGGTATTGCTCTTTAATATAGAAACACAAAATGGTAGAATTAACTGTAAGAGAGTTTTGAGTTAAATACAGCAAAGCAATGTGCATGATATTTTCCTAAAAATTCTATGATAGTTGCCATAAATTGTTTCATAAAAGCAGACTGATATGCAACATCGCACACAGAAGTTGTCTTGAAGCATATATGTGAATGCAAATAAGGTAGGATTATTCTGAAGGAAAAGTTGATCCACAGTGTTACAATCCAAGCCTCAGTCCATTCTATCAGAATCCAAGGTTGAAATGGCTCTTAACAGCTGTCTCATAATTTGGCAGTGATGCTGATCCCATACTAGCCAATTATTGTCACAGGCTGCGAAATTGTAAATTGATGAAGTGTGTTTAGACTGAGAAATGGCATGAAATTCTTATGTTTAAAACCAACACTGCATTGGGTGTGCTGAGAATAGGTTATTAGGAGAGGAGGCAAGTGTGGAAGCAGAGACAGGAGATATGTCATAGTACATAGGATTAAGATAACTTTCCTATGTGCAAATAGGAATACACCACAGTGAATCTCAACATTGGGTACATCCACAAGACTGGGATCCTAATTAGAATAAGATATATTCCATGTCTGTATAAACATGTCAAAATAGACTCAAGTAGCATGTTTAACTAAAAAGAAAAAAAAAAAAAAGGACATGAATTGACCTGGTCGTGACAGAGTTGGGGAGAAACAGTCAGGATCTGTGACATATTATCAAGTTATAACCAAAAGGGTTTGTTGATGAATTGGATGTAGAGGGTCAGATAAAAATAGAAGGCTAATAAATTTTGAGTATAAACAACTAGAAGAAGAGATTGATTTTTTGCAGAAATGGAAAATCTAACCACATGTACAGCATGGGTGAAGGAAAGGGTTTCTGTCAGAGAAACCCTTTGCTAAGAAACTTACTTAATAAAAAAAAAACCACAGGAGAAAATTATCTCTTTTGATTCGGGTTATGACCAATTGACCCATGCTAATCTAGCTCTACAAAATATGGAGCCCACACTTGGTTTATTTATAGTGGTACAGATCAAAGGGGGACTGCTTCAGTGAGGAACAGGATGGGGTGGTTAAGGAAGCCATGTTGCTTTAGCGGGTCACGTGACACATCCAGGACATGCAAATTCCAGCAGTGGGCCATTCTGCATGGAAACCACATACTTAAGGCCATCTGAAATAATCCCTCATGACTGCCAGTTCCTGAGAGCCAGATTTCCGAGTCTGATGGCTCAACCAAGCCTGATTTTGCTAGCCAAACAGGGCTCCCTGCAGGAAAAGACAGCAGACAAGTTTTAGCATCTGTGGTAGGAGCATCGGGATTTTAATTTTGGACATGTTAAATGTGAGATAACTGTAGATAAGGACAATGTACAGTTTAAGTAGGCCAATGGGTATCAAAACTTAGAATTCAAGAGACCAACTCAAATAAGAGGAACAATGATTTGAGGAATGATGGTGATGTCTAAACCATGAGATTTAATCTGGTCATTTAAGGAGCACCTATATAGAGAGAAGAGATCTAACATTTGAATCTCTGATACTCCCAGTATCGAAAAACTGAGAAAGAACCAGTGAAAGGTCCAAAGAAATGAATTTAGTGAAGTAGAAGAGCGATAGAAGCTCAATGACAATGTATTTCAGGAAGAAGAAATTGATCATCTGGTCAAACACTGCTGAAATGTCAAAACAATCAAAGCTGGAATTTTATCATTGGATTTGGGAGTATGAAATTCATGGATATCCTTGAGATGAGGAAGGAGGATCACAAGTTCAAGGCCAGCCTGGGCAATTTAGCAAGACCTTGTCCAAAAAATGAAAAACAAAAAGGGCTGTGGATATAACCCAGTGATAGAGTGCTGTGGGTTCAATCCTCAGTATTAGGGGTGAAAAAGATATCAGACAAATAGATCCAAAACTGGGAGAATGAAGTGAAGTGGTTTGTTTGTTTATTGGAAGGTGAGTTGTTTAAGTTATAAAACTTACAATATGTTTATATTTGATGCAGAGATAGTAATACAGGAGAAATAAAAGGTAATTGATAATGAGTTTACTAGTAGTCAGGAAAATAGCAATTAAAATTATACTGAAGGACTGTTTCACACCAACTCAAGGGGCAAAGTGTAAAACTTCTGGGGATACCAAATGTCAGTAAGAATGTAGGAAATCACAAATGCACATAACATACTACTGGCAGGACTATATATGGTAACAGACACTTAAGAAAAATACTTGACAATATATAGTGAATTTGAAAGTGTTTTTTTCCCCATAACCTAGTGATTTCACTAACTAGTATATATTCTACAGTGTTGCACTTTAAATTTTATCATGCTCACTGATCACTGGGGATCTTGTTAAAATGCAATTCTGATTGAGGAATTCTGGGATGAGGTCTGAAGTTTTACATTTCTAACAAGCTCCCATGTGGTGCTGTCCTCGCTTCTCTGTGTATATACATAGAGGAACAAGGCCCTGTGAAAACCCTTGCACATATACCAGAAGACAGATGCAGTGATACTCACAGCAGCATGGAAACAGGGAAAAGCTGCTGATGGACAGGACCTTAATATGAGAATAGATCATCCACTATAGTATATTCAGAAAAGAAAATACCATGTCCTATCCTTAACAACATGGTGTTAAAATGAAAAACAAATGTTAAAAATGGATACCTACAATTCGCTGCTGTTTATGTACATTTTATTTCTGAACAAAAAATTTATGTAACATAGTGGAAGACTGCATATGAACATTCATAAAATAGTTGCCTCTGTTGAGAAAGGGGAATGGGATAGGATGGATAAGAGATTTGGTTGTTCTAATGTAAAACAGCTAAAATATTAATGTGCACTGATACAGCATGGTGGGTATTCATTGTGCTATTTATTTTTTAATTTTATGGGTTTTAAAGTTTTAATTTTTAAACTTCTATAAATGTTTGAAATAAAAATCCTCAGAAGAGGAGCCATTCATGGAACATTCATGGGACTGCTTCTACAAAACCAGAGTAATATTTAAAATAGCCCTCCATGTGCATACACACACACACACACACACACACACACATACACATTATATAAGTCTGTGTGAATGAATACATGGTGGAAGCATATAAATCGAATGCAAGTTTCATAAAAAGAGTGGGGATGGCAGAAAATCCCTTACCTTTCACTATATATACTTTGTTTTATTTTTTCAATTCGATAATAAGCATGCAATAGCTTTAATATAAACAGAGAAAATATAAAGTAAAATAAATTTAACATCAAATAGACATGGCTCCTGAGTTGCCAAACCCAAACTAGCCTACTAGTGCCTGCTGAGAAGGCAGCAGGGCAATGGAGTGCCAGAGTGGCAGCCCAGATGGGCTGAGCACAGTGGCAAACATGGCCTGTGGATATGTGGAATCCACCACACAGGCACGGAAGTCCAGAGGCACTCTGAGCCAAGGTGCGCCAACCTGTCACCCTTCAGCAGCCAGGCCTAAGTGTGGACAGACACCTGCTGCAGAAGCCAATTCCATACGGTGCTACAACCCAGAACCTGCAAGCATAGACCACCTCATGATCTGAACCTCCTGCTTCCTCACCTGAGGCAAGAAAATGGAAGTGGGACAGACCTAAATGGAAGTTGGGACTCGAGAGTTGACCAACAGCATTAGTATGTTTTCAAACCCTAATTAGCATAAGTTTGGAGCAATAGCAGTGACCCAAGTGCTATATAAAACCCTAGACTAGCATTCTCAATGGGAGAAAACCTGCTATCTGGTTCCCTCTTGCACTGCAAGAATTCTGTTCCTGTTTCTATTCTTCAGTAAATCCTACTCATACACTCATCCTGGTCTATGGATTTCATTTTTTTGAATACATAAGACAAGAATCTGGAAAAAAGAAATTGATGGTGAGCTTCTGGGGTCTGCTGCAACACTGGAAGGCATAACTCATCATTAAGGGCTGCGACCCGTCTCAGCTGCAGAGACCTGCTGCCGCCTTATGCAGACTTCATCAGCCAGCCTCACCTGCCAGCAGCAGCAGGGAATCAAGTTGCATCTCAAAGCTTCAGTTTCAAAATAAGTTCAAAAATATTAGAGAAAATTAACAGAAGAATTAAAATGTGGACATTTAAGAGATGAATAATTGAGAATTTTTTCAAAAAATAAAAACAAAACAGGTAACCAGTATGAGCTGCTACACAGTACACAACTTACAAAGAATCATGTCACCTCTAATCAAAAGACTCTAAATCATAATCAGATATGATACTTAATTCCTACTTCAAAATATAATAATGAACATTTCAGTAATACTCCAACTCCCCTTTTTCTACTTCTTCATCTACCTTCCTTACTTGAATAACTTCTGGGTCCCAACCTGCATCACATACTGTCATACTTTTTTGCACCCCCTGTCCTGATTAAGTCACAAAAGGTAGGTCTTTTCCATAATTCAACACGCTCAAATCAGCTTAACACCTCATTGAAATTCTCTTGTAAATCTCTGCCTTTGAAATGAATTGCATCATTATCAGTATAAGAAGTAGAATCAATGCTAGCCTCCATTTTTCAGAAAAGACTAAATTCTACCTAAAGGCCAGTTGGAATTGAACATAGCACTCTACAACAATCTGGGCTTCAGTTCATCCATGTAGATCAAAGGTAGAATCTCATGTTGAAAATGACAGAAATGTAAATTCATTCACTTCCAAATATATTACTCTCCTTCTGTATTCCAGGCACTGGGGTAAGTTTAGGAAAACAGAAGTGTAACTAAGTAGGCAGCCTCACATTTTACCTTTCAATTAGGCACAGGCTACTTTCCGAGTGTGTGTCACAGTTTTGACAAGTTCTTCAGAAAGAGTGAGCATCTCTGTGTGTAGGAGTGAGCATTTTCTCTATAGATCCTGATTACATACAATATGGTACTAAAGAAATTGATGGTCCCATTTAACTTATTCTACCACTTCCTTAGTTCTTTCTTTTATAATCTCTTCCACTCAAATATCTCTTTTCACAAACCTTGTCATTGTTCAATTTAGATTTTCCAGATGCAATTAAACACTGGTGAGAATTGAAAATGGCCACAGGGACAGGTAAAGCAGGCTTTCGGTTTGAGTTTCTGCTTTTATTATCATCATATGGCTAGGGTCCCTTGAAGCTGGGATTATCTAAAAGTGAATAATAACAGAGAAAACTGGAGGGAGAGGAAAGAGCCTTGTATTCAGTAAACCTGTGAAAAGTGAAAGATAAATCAAATGAGTACACACACACATTTTCAAATGGCTATGCATGTTAATCTTTCATCAATTATAGAAGAACCTTCTCCTAAGTGCGATGATGATCTTATTTCTTATATGACTGAATCTGCAGAAATTCTCTTCTTTTCTTTAATTGTAAGACATTAAGACCACTGTATTGGCAATTTGAAGTAATCTTTGCCAAAAATGAGGGTTGGCAGGGCTTCCTACTGATGACTCAGAATCACTAACATCTCTTCAACAGACTATTTTGCTTTATGAACCTATCAGCAAAATGACCTCAATATAGCTTATCTGAATCATAAAATATAAGAAAGCAATTAAAAGCAAAAATGAAAGAGGCCTCTCTTCCTGTTTCTAAACTTATTCACATTCCACTCCCCATGTAAGTCCAAAATGAAAACAAAAGAACTTAACATTAAACCACATAGGCTATTTTTAGCACTGACAATTGGAATGTCTGGAAAGTTGAAGGCCCTCCTTCTATGGCCATCCTTGCTGAATATCAGAGTGTGGTCCCTGTGATTCCTTTGCCCACAGACCTAATTAGTTAGCTTCTCTTGAAAGCTGTTTGGTTAATAAACCCTATGCTTCTGGTAAAATCTTCAGTCAGTATATTCAGCCTTCAAAGTCCAGTAACTGGAAAACTTTTACAAAAAGACCACATTTATATACCATTCTTTTAAATGCTTCCAAGAGGTTTAAGGACTTGCAACCAGGATGCTGTGTAAGTAGCTCATAGTCCAGAAAGAGACAGACATAACCAGGGAGGAATTGCAAAGCACTCTGACTAGTATAACTAGAAGCTTATACAAGGTAAAAGAGGGTGAGAAGAATGTGAGGAACCAGAGAACTTCTCAAAAAAATTGCCACCAAACCTGTTTTGAAGGATGAATAAACATGTGGGAGGTCAGGAAGTCACTGTTCTTTCAAAAGAAAAACTAGTTCAGATGCTTCTTACCTCACCTTGGAGCTGAATGCCAATAAACTCATCCTGAATTGAAAAGACTACAATTAAAAAATGCATTTCTTTTTTTTTCCTTTATTTTTATTTATTTATTTATTTATTTTTTATTTATTTATTTTGGTACCAGAGATTGAACCCAGGGGCACTCCACCACTGAGCCACATTCCCAGCCCTTTTCTGTATTTTATTTAGAGACAGGGTCTCACTGAGTTGCTCAGGGCCTCACTCATTGCTGAGGCTGGCTTTGAACTCATGATCCTCCTGCCTCAGCCTCCCAAGTGCTGGGATTACAAGTGTGTGACACCACGCCTGGCCAAAAATGCATTTCTTACACCTAACCTACCAAATGTCATAAAAAGTATGGTTTAAAACCTAGGTTATCTAGTCTAGCTTACCTTAAATGTGCTCAGAACACTTACATTAGCCTTCAGTTGGGCAAAATCATCTAACACAAAGCCTACTTTATGTGTGTAGCCACATGATAGCATGACTGACGGAGCTGTGGCTCACAGCCACTGCCTGGCATCACAAGAGAGCATGGTAACCACATATCACTAGCTTGGGAAAAGATCAAAATTCAAAGTTTGAAGTACAGTTTCTATCAAATGCCTATCACTCTTGTACCATCATAATGTCAAAGTGGTTAGTTGAAAACTCATTGACCAAAACATTGTAAGTTGGGGACATCTATAGTTGAATAAACACTGTAACCACTGAATCAAGGATACATCAATTTGAAGATCTGTCATTTTTTATTCTACTATGCTAAAGAAAAATAAAATCACATGAGTGATTGTATTTTGTTTTCATAAAATATAAAAACTTTTTAAGAATTTTTACTTAGAACTAATTTAAAGATTGATAACATAATGCAAATACATTGAAAAAGCATGAATAATATCTGGTAGTGCAAACATTCGGATCATTAAAATAATATAATGATTTAAATTTCCTGGATGGTTATTGGACCCTGGTGGTCATAAATGGCTTCTTTGCAAAGGTGACATTTAGGCAAAGAGTAAGGAGATCAAAGACCTGAAGATGAATTTAACACCCCGAATACCAGCAATGTCTAATGAGAAAGTGTCCAGCATCCCAAGGGAGAAGTAAGTTTGTCATTATGAGGGACAGAAGGTGTTCAGAATCACTGGAGAAGGCAGTGAGGGAAAGGGAGAGTGCTGCAGATGAGATCAGAATGCAAGGAAGATCCCATCCTACATGATGATTTCTTTTTCAGACAGTTTAGGTTTATTCCAAGAGGAGCTGCTAAAAGCTTTTAAGAAATAGTATGAATCATTGTATCTTTTAAAAAGATAAGCCCAACACAAATGGATTTAGTTGAATAAGGGTAGAAAATGCACCACCAGTCTCAAGACTATGGTGGTAGTCCACGTAGCTGGTCCTTTAGGTCTTAGTTTCATTTTGACATTAGAGTTGACAGGACTTGCTGAGGGAATGGGATGTGGATGAAGAAAAGTGAAAATTAAAGGTCCCATCTCAGATTTTTATCTGCACAACTAAGTCCATGACAATGGTATTTTCTGAGTTGGGAGAGACATAAGAAGGGAAATATCTAAAGGAAAACACATTAAAAATGTCCATATAATACAGGAGATGGCTGCGACATATCCAAATTGAAACATAAGTTAAGAGTTCAGAGTTTGAAGCATGGGGCTTCAGATTGATATGAGGATAGAAGCGAATTGGGGGCATCATCAATATGTAACACATATTGGTGATATGATGATATATATCATCAAATATATATATATATATATATATGTATACAGAAGGTATTGATTAAATGTGGTTATCTAACAAGTGAGTAAACAGAGGGAAAAAAGAAGCTCAGTTTTGAAATGTGGAAATCTCCAAACTTAAAAACCAAAAAAGCCATCAAAGGATGATAAGAAGAGCCAATCAGTTCAAAGAAAGACCTGTGGTCACAGAAAGCTACATTAGGTTAAAAAAAAAAAAAAAAAACTGGCCATCATCTGAGTTGAATGAGTTTGAGAAAATCAGTAAACAATCTTTAAAGTATGGTTTAAAACCTAAAATTAAGATCCAAAATTACGTGCTGTCTTGACTTCTGATAAAACCAAAATGGCCTAACTGCCAAGTTCCCCCTTCACTCTCAGTTCCCATGGAAAAGGTCTCCGAGTCAAACAGTCCCCTTTTCCAAGAGACCAATCACAATTTCGGTTTATCCCTGAGTATCAGGTTTCTGTTCTCTGCCAGTCCACAAAATTATTCAAACAAACCTATCACAGCCAATCTGGTGGGAGCCAGATATCACCATATACTCTGCAACCTGCCATCCACCGCCCCACCACCTCCCAACTCATTCTGTTCCCTAGCATAGGCCTCTGCAAGACTGGGAATATTATGTGTTGAATAAACTGGTGCCAATCTCACCCATCCAGTGTTGGGTGTCCTATGGTCAATAATTTCCATAACTCTAGGACAGTGAGATGTACACATGGTGGCTGAAACAGGAAGTGACCACTGGCTTGGGCAACAGTCATGACTCTTGAAGTCATGAATGAAATACAGTGATAAGGAAATGTGAGAAGAAGTAGAGATGGGAACTATAAAGATCTTGTTCCAGAGATTTCTGTATATATGGGAGCAGAGTGATTTGGTAGTAATTGGAAAGAAAAGTGATCTCAAGGGTGGTTTTCTAAGATGGGAGGTGCAACAGCATATACATTGAATGAAAATTAAGGACACATCAATGGTCCAAGTGTGAAGGCTGGTGATTTCAGAAGTAAAAGTCTTTGGAAGGGGAGAAGTAAACCACTCTGGGCACAAGGTTTTTCATAGATAGGAGCACAGAGATTTATCTACAGTAACAGGAAAAGGGAAGAAAGTATAGATGGATACACAGGTGTTGCATTAGTATCTTCAGCAATGGAAAGATAATGGTCTTGGATTGCATGGATGTCTGATTTTCTTTTTGATCAACTGCCCTAGAGTAGACATAGAGGGGACAGAGTTGGATTAAACTAAGATTGCAAATTTGTCCAGAAAGGAAGTCAAGAACGTGTACCAGAGGATGATACTTATCATCATATGAAGAAAATAAACTTTTAGTTCTAATTAAATAGAAAGTAAACATGGAGACTTTTTAAAAATGGGAAGAGATGTGGAATTGTATCAGTTTTTATCAAAATGATTACATTGATTTTCCATTTTCATTATAAAGCTTTATGGTTTTCTTCACTTTCTTTAAAAATTAAGAAACTAGTTTGAAAACTTCTCTGGGTGCAATACACTGGATTTTAACTAAATTACTGAGCTTAGTGCTACACCTAAAAATAAAATGTATGCCTTCTTTAACAATGTTTAGATTTTTATATTATTAAATAAAAGGCACAGGGCCATATCTCTGTGATAATAATGTGAAATGTTTAGTACCAAATAAGTCAATAAAGTTCTAACAATGGAAAATTGAGCATCAGAGTAAAACTCCTACCTCTGGTTCATGTCCAGGTGGTTTAAATGTTATCCCAAAAGTAGAACCGACATTCCTGGGAAGTGACATTTCTGGGAATTTACATTTTGGTAAATTCTGGAAAACCAGACTAACTACATTTAATTACTATGGTCTAGTTAATCTAAAACATGAGCAGGATGCTTCAATTCATATCAAATTAGCACTCAGTATATGAGATAATATATGTAATGCATTTAGAATAATACTTAGCATAAAACGACCAGTAATTTTCAATCATTATTTTAATATCAGCAATGCTTGTTGAATATAAGAATGTCGAAAATGTTGTTACATAGTGTCTATCCATCATCATGAAGATATTTTTATCATTTTTGTGGGGAGAAAGCAATAACCATTTGCCTCTTACATTTGTTTCCTGTTGGCTTCTGAGTCTGTGATTAGAGCATTACTGCAAACCCATGATGACGCACCTGGTCATCCTAGCAAAATAAATGTTAGAAAATTCAGTTATCCATACTTCCTGTCAGGCCTGGGATGATCCAGATGCATGTCTATCTTTTTATGTGAGTACTAGAAATTTTAAAACTCAGTCAAAACACTACTCATATGCTATATATTGTGCTTAAAAGTATAAAGTGGGTAACTTCTATGTGTGTACATGTCTGTGTATGGTGCTGGGGATTAATCCCAGGACTTCATTCATGCTAGGCAAAGGCTCTGCCACTGAGCTTCATCCTCAGCCCTTGAATAGCTTTTCCATAAGGCAGTTTGGTCAAACTTTAAATTTTTCAAAACTAGTGGAACAATTCTCCTTTTTGGAACCAGGTATATATAAACATATTAATCTTTAAAGATATCATTAGGACAAGAACAAAAAATTTAAAAGAATTTATATGTCCACTGACAAAGCAATAGTTAATTTATGTCAATAATATAAATTCATCAATTAAAAATAATGTTGCATGATACTATCTAGTGAGGCACAAAGAGACTCTCAATTTATTAGGAAATAAAACTACTACATGTTGAGCATACCTAATCTAAAATCCAAAATCCAAAAATGTTCCAAAATCTGGAACTTTTTGAGCACCAATATGATATACAGAGAAAATTCCATGGCTGAATTCGTGTGACCACTCACAGTCAAAATGTATGCACCCTAAAAACACTATATAAAATTATCTCCAGACTATGTATACAGTATATGTGAGACATAAATAAAAATTTGTGTTTAGATTTAGGTCACATCCCCAAGATATTTAATTATGTATATTAAAATATTCCACAATCTGAAAAAAAAATTCAAAATCCAAAACAATCCTAGTACCAGCAATTCACACAAGGAATTCTTGACCTCTATTGCCAAAATCTAAGTGACCCTATTTTTTTGTAAAATTTAAAAATAGGAAAGTTATTTATTAAAAAATACTTGAAAGATATACACTTGAATAATGATAGTATTTATATCCAAATAATGGTGCTAGAGATAATTTCCATTTTTTTCCTTTTTCTTTTTATACAATTTTAAAATATATGGTATTCTTGGATTTGGTTAGAAAAAATGTTGCAGATAAAGTGATACATAAGCAGAACTATGTCTGACAATATTAAAAGATAGTTTACTAATATCTTGAGTACTAATAAATGTTCAAAACCAAAAGAAAAAAAAAGAAAATTAAATATATTTTAAAAATTAAAATATGCAATTTATATTTGTTCACATTTCATCAATATTGAAGACAAATCTTAGGTCAGGAATGAAAAGGACATTTACTTCAGTTATAAATACAACAGATGGGTTTATAGCTCTGCGGCAATTATCATCATCATCATCAATTAACATTTATTCAGTCTTTTCTCCAGAGATCTCAAAAATTGGGCACATCTGGAAGTAAAATTTACTTTTTCAGGGTTCAAGAGGAAAACTTAGGAAATTCCAACTTCAAAACTTTACATAGTTTCATCTCCTGAAAGAGTTAATGTAGTTTCCAGAACAGTCGGCATATTAAGTAGCGTCAAAAGAAAACAGCTGGATTATAAAACATAATCCCTGAACAATTGCACTGGGAATCGCATTGCTCAAATGATCTATTACCATTGGAAAATCGCCAAGGGTGCACCGTACAGCTGATGAGCCCCGTGTCCCTGGACAGCACTGCCCTGAAAAATAGAACACCTGATGAAGTACAAAGCAAAATTTAAGACATGTCAGTTGAGCTCCAACATAAATAATGTGCCAGAAATTAAAACAGAAGAAAAATTAAATCAAATATGAGAAGCTTTAAACTTTAGAAAGCTTCAGACAACATTCATTCTAAAAGACAGTTTCAGTCTGAAAATGTCCATAGGTATATAAATTAGCTCTGTAGCCTTTGAAATGTATGTCCTTCCAAATGGTCATTTTTTTAAAACAATAATAACATTTAAGCTTAAATTGCCTGGAAATTTAATTAAATTGCCCCAGTTAAATAAACAATGACTCATTCTCATAGAATAATGTCTATATTTTTCAAAAGGAAATAAGTGTTGAACTTTCTATGGTAACTACGCAATGGAATCTATTTGTTAAGAATACAAGATCTAGAGACAAACTGCTTGAGGTCAAATCACAACTCTGTCAATCATCAGTCTTATGGCCCTCGTTTAGTTATTTAACATCTCTATATTTCAAGTTCTTTGTGAAATGGGTATAATTAGCCAGTCACAGTGACTCACACCTGTAATTCCAGTGACCCAGGAGACTGCAGCAGGAGATCACAAGTCAAGGACAGTCTCAGCAACTTAGGGAGACACTATCTCAAAAATTAAAAAATAAATACAAAGAGCTGGAAAGGTAGATCAGTGGTAAAGCACTGATCTAAGGTTTATTCCTTAGGAACACAATAAATAGATAGATGTTGATAATAGATCAATAGATAAAATGAGTATAATTATTAATTGTAATAAATATTGACAGGTGTACTATGGGGATTAATTGGGCTCGTGCATATAAAAGTACTTGGAAAAGTGCCTGACACATAACTGCCCAATAAATGTTTATTATTTGTATTCTAAAATATGTAGTCACAAGAACATAATGAAGTTGTTTTTAGTTGTTATTCTGAATGAGCTGCTCTATAGAGGATTTAATAACTCAGTTTCATGTATTGTAAGGTTCTCTCCTAGTCTTCTCCCATTTTACACTTAATTCCAATAAAACCAAAGTCCTACTTTTCAAATTTTCATGTTTCTTCTCATTGAGAGATGGTACTCTGTTGAAGGACAGACTTGAGATTCAAAATAATCTCCTAACTTTAAGTACATAGAGTTTAATACCATGATGAAATGAAATATGAATAATAGGATATTTGTGATCATAAAAATAAAATGTACAAACAGAAGATAATGGAGATATAGATCTTAAAGTTTAGGTTCAACTGGGTAGTCCAATCATTTTCTTCTAAATGCAAGTCTATTTTTATCAGTATGAAATGATTCTAACAAAAGTAGGAAATAAAATTGACTAAAAGACAGAGAGGTAAAGGCAGGTCAAATTCACTTCTAAGTTTTCAATAAAGAAGGTGTATGTATTAGCTTTTTAATGGTATACGCTACCATTATGACCAAAATACCTGACAAGAACAATTTAGAAAAAAAAAATTATTTCCTAAGGACAGCTCTGTGGCATCACATACTGTCTATTTTAGAAGAGGATCATTTGGGGGCTCACAGTTTCAGAGGCCTCAGTCCATGGTCATGCACTCCATTGCTCTGGGTCTAAGGTGAGATAAAACATCATGGTGGAAGACAGTGGAGGAAAACTGCTCTGCTCATGGAACCTGGAGGGGAAGGGACTAGGAACAGAAATAATCCCCAGGTCACAGCCTTGTTGATCTACTTCCTCCAGCCACGCTCCCCCTGAGTACAACTACCACCCAGTTATTCCATTCAATGTATTAATCCATCATATTGATTAATGCACTGGTGAGGTTATAACCCTCCTGATAATTACTTTACCTCTGAACATTGCTACATTGTTTCACCCATGAGCTTTAGGGGGAATATTCTATATCCAAATCATGACAGTATATCCTATGTTTTCTATGAAAACATTTTTAAATGTGTGTACACAATTAGTAATATCTTAGAGAATAATTATAAACCAAGAAGAGCTCTGAGAACTAATCCCTGAAGAGCTCCAATATCTAGGAATAATGTAAAGAAAAAGTAGCTGACAAAGAACATTAGATCAAATAGTCAAATTAACAAAAGAGAAAGATAGTAGAGTGTTGTGCAAGCTGAGAAGAAAATATTGTAGAGAGATACTGGTTAGGGCTGAGGCCGTAGCTCATGGTAGAGCACTTGCCTAGCAGGTGTGAGGCCCTATGTTCCGTTAGTGCTACCTGGAAAAGAAAGATAGAGGAAGTGGTTACCTCAATTAAAAGCTATTGAAAAATATAAAACAAAGACAAAAGTACCCATGGGTTCAGTACTGGGACAGACACTAATGACAGTCCATTAGTGGACTGATGGGGTCATGCTGCAGTGAGATAAGAACAAAATGGAAGGAGAAAAATGGAGGCATCATAGATGGAGTTAGTTTAAGAATCTCGGATATAACTGAAATAAAACCTTCTTCAGAGGAACTTCTGGGTTCTCCAGGGAAATAATTTTTCAGAGAGAATCTAGAGTACTTTGAATACTTATAGAACAATCTTTTAGAGAAGAAAAAATTAGGAAATAATCCAATCCCTGGTGCTCTGAAATGGAATTATCTGAATTATTTGGGTAGAAATTCTAAATGAGGCCTAAATGGCTTCCCCAAACCAAGATTTATCAGAACAGAAAGGAATTTTTGACATTTCATGATATGCACATGGATGTCCTGCTGTTTAGATTATTAGAGCTTCTTCAGAACAAAAGCATAGCAATATAAACAACAAAAAAACATAAATAGGAAAGTACAGATAGACTCCACCTCTGCATGAAATGAAATGTAGTGTTTCCTCAGTCTGTAGTATTTCACATTGGAACACTTTTTATGTTTTATTATTTGTTGTCAACCTCCAATAAGAATGACTGCCATTTATTTAAACACTATCACATCCCAGGTGCTATAATAGGTACTTGACATATACCAATTTGAGTCCTACTGGCAATTTTAGGTTATGAAAAAGAACATAAGACCCTAGTCAGAAGTAAATTGCCATCTATATTCTTAGTCTCTTAATATAAAATATCAGGAAGAGGGAGGATCCAAGAATTTTAAATTATCTAGATCAAACCTGAAAGTGCAGAGATAATAGTCTCACTCAGGAGAATGCTTACAATTAGTTCATTCATCATGGTACTTATTTGTGGATCCCCTCCCCTACTATTCCAGAGTATGTTTGAGGTGCTGGATTTTGATTCAACAGTAAATCACAAATGTCCTTGCTCCATGGTTGGTGCTTTAGCAATAGTGGTTCCATAGTGAACTCAGAAGATTGGTCCAGGACTTCCAAGGATATCACAATCTATGTATGCCCAAGTCCCTCAAGTAAAAGGGACTTTTACTTTTTACTTTTAACTTTTACTTTCCCTATAGACTATGCACATTCTCCCATGTGCTTATATAGCTCTAGATTACTTGTAATACCTAATATAACATGCATGTGATATAATGTTTATACTTCATCGTTTAGGGATTAATGACAAGAAAAACAGTCTGCACATGTTTGGCAGTCTTTTAGTTTGGACATAGTTTGAGTATATATTCCAAGGCGCATGTGTTCAAATTAATCCCAAATATGAGGAACCAGGAAGGTAGAAATAACCCAACCATGGTGTTTAAGGTGGGGGCCTTTGGGAGGCGACTAGGATTTGATAAGGTCATCAAGGTGAGCCTCCATGTTTGAACACCAGTTACTTTATAAGAAGAGAAAAAGACACCAGAGGAAACACACACCCTGCTCTCTGTCTTTTGCCATGGGATGACCTGTGTGACCTTGGGACTGTGCCAGCAAGAAGGCTATCACCAAATGCAGGCGACTGAACCTCCAGAACTGTGAGTAAATAAACCTCTCTTCTTTATGAAGATATGCAGCTTCAGATGTGTCTTCACAGTAATGAAAAACAGACTAATAAAAATACAAAAGCAACTTTTAAAAAATATTTTCAATCCAGTTAGTTTAATTTGTAGATTAAGGAACCATGGATATGTAGGGCAAACTGTTGCACCCACTTGGGGAAATGCTACAAAATTTTCTTTTTTTGACTGAGTAGAAACCTATTAGATATGGATATCAGAGGAGAAAAAATTATTCCAAAAGTCAAGTTAAAAAATAATAGTTTATCAAGAATATGTATGGAACATTGCACAAAGACAACCCATGTTAAACATTAGTTACTATCAAAGAAAGAGTGTATTATTTTACTGCTTTGCTATTTTCCCCACAATTGTTCTCATTGACTTATAAAAATATGAAAGGATAGTAACTGAGATAAAACCATGGAGATAAGGAAAAAGAGTTAATGAGAAAAACACTTTAAATTATTAAAAAATAGATTACAAATGAACTCACTAGAAGCAAAAATTGTAGTTTAAAACCCACTCCAATTGCCTGTCTAAACACACACACACACACACACACACACACACACACCCCAATTTAAAGATTTAAAGTATGGGCAATTCTGAGTGCAAATATGGAGTGCTAACTGGAGAGATTAAAGAGGAGGAAGTTTTGAGGTTTGCTGGGTTCCTTATCTTGGAAATCATTGAGGGCTTGAATTTTGAAGTCACAACACTTTGGTAGGCATGCTGTCTCTAGGGCCTCCTTGATGTGTGATTTGAGCAAGTTCCCACACCTCTTTCATATGAGAGTAAAAGTGACCAATGCTATTGTAAGGGTTGAAAGGGTTAATTCTAAAGAGAGTTCAAAAAAGTGCCTGGCTTATTGCAAGCACCCAAGTTATCACTACTGTAATTTTCACTGGTTTAACTTCATCTCAACTTGTTGAGCTTTTTAAATGCAATTCAAAAGTTTTTATCATTTTGAAAGGTAGGCATGTTTCAGATTGCGTAAATTGTGTTCTTAAACACACAGACACACACACATTTTGAGTGATCATATTAATTCCATATGATATCTAGGAATATATAAATTTCAGTGAGTCACCATAACCCTTGTTCCCCAGGAATATTTTTCTAAGAGATTTATTTCTACTCACAAAAAATGAGTCCCCACATAATATATTATTCCAGCTTCTGATTGAAAAACATTGTTATATTTAAACATGAATATGTAACTTGTGGTAGTGATTATGAGGAGAGAGGTGACTTCTGGTTTCATGAAAAAGTACCCCATTATTTTGTTTGCATTTAGTCAGGGGCCATTAGTGAAATGCAGAAGACATAAACTGCATCCTGTAAAAAATTATAATATATTATTCACTGTTCAATATTTATTAAAACCATTGCATCAGCTCAAGGACTACACTGTGTACTTTCTATTTCGCTGTTGGCATTCTTCTTTTGTAGAGGAGACACAAGTTACTAAAACACTACTTTTAGTTTGTTGAAGAGATTATGGAAAAGAAAATTGTTTCTTTAATTCCTTATATTCAGGTTTGTCCTTTAGATTTATCTATCTGTTGATTAGAAACAAATATTCTACAGGGAACTCTCCTTGTGTGCAGCATATCCAATGAAAAGAATGGAAAAATAAGAGCCAGAATGAGAATTTGGTTTCCATTTTTAGCCAATAGTTGGTTGAGTGAACATGTTTATTGCAGCTTAATTCTTTGACCTCATTTCCTCCTCTGTTAAATTATGGGGTTTGACCAATTGTTTCAACACAATCCATAATGTGTGCGTTTTCATAAACTCTTAAAGACAAAAGCATGTGATATCCAAATTCCATAACTTGCTAACTCTCATTCTTTGTGGATTTGTCTTGAGTTAAGCAAAATATTTCTTTTCCTAATTTTGGAATAATGATCAACTTTCAGTTGATACTGACTAGATGGAATTTCGATGACCTTCCAGAACAGCACAGGGTAGAATTAATAATGAATAATAAATAAAATATAGCTTAATAGTAATACATTTGCCACCTTTTATTGAGCAAGAATAACTCAAGACCTTGAGGATTAGGCAAAAAAGATCTGTTGAGAATAACTAAATCTTAGTTTGTAAATGAGAAACACATGCATTTACCCTTAGCACAAATACATACAGCAGTGTTTGGCATTGAATTCCAGTTCTTTGCCTCTAACTTTCCCTAATGACTTGAAAGCACAGGAAATGTTTTAGGATAGGGCTTGGATTCCTGTAAAACTGTAGATCCTCCCAGGAAACAAATACTTAATCTTCGATTAGTCATTTAGAATTGAGGGTAAAATGTTTGAGATTCATGATTCTTCTAGAGTAGGAAGAAATAAACAGAACCTGGAAACTTGGAGAGATGACTACAAACTTTATCTATAGCCCAGTTTTGCTCTGAGGCACTTCC
Organism: Glaucomys volans; assembly: GCA_020662805.1. NCBI lineage: Eukaryota > Metazoa > Chordata > Mammalia > Rodentia > Sciuridae > Glaucomys > Glaucomys volans. Next base: position 125,621 of record JAJEJO010001623.1, on the reverse strand, counting down.
ACACACACACACAAAAATGCATAACTCAAAGGTATACTTGCATTTATTGTTGCAAATATAAGAGAGAACCAAGAAATCAGACTGAGCACACCATTTCCATGCTACTTTTCATGAAATAACAGAAAAGATGCATTTTTTAAAAAGAAGAAAATAAACCCAGTGAGGTGGCACATATCTGAAATCCCAGCAATTCTGGAGACTGAGGCAGGAGGATCCCAAGTTCAAGGCCAGCCTCAGCAACTTAAGGAGACCTTGTCTCAAAATAAAAAGGGCTTGTGATCTAGCATAGGGGTAGAGTACAGCTCGGTTTTATCTTCAGTACCACAAAAAGAAAACAAAAATTGAGATATGAGAGTGAGTATTCAGTGTCTCAGTCAGTTTGGGCTGATAAATAAAAAATGCCGAAGACTGTATGGTTTGAACAATCAACGCATCGACTTCTTCAAGTTTTGGTGGTTGAGAAGTCCAAGATGAAGGTGCCAGCAGATCTGGTGTCTGATGAAGCCCCTTTCCTAGTTTATAGACTGCTGTCTTCTCACTGTGGCCACATATGACAGAGAGCAGAAAAAGCAAGCACACTCCTGGTGTCTCTTATAAGTGCACTATCCATCATGAAGTCTCTACCTGCATGACATAATTACCCCCCAAAGGTTACATCTTCAAAAACCGTCACATTTAGGATTAGGTTGCCAATGATTAAATTTTGGAGGGACACAAACATTCAATCCATAGCAAAAGGTGTGCAAGAAGTAAGGTTTCTTGAGCAAGTAAATGGGGAAAGTACCCAATCAGCTACTAATCTCAGAGCTAATATACCTGAAGAGCCAACACTCATCTGCTGACACTTCTGACCTATTCCTATAGACTGGATGGAATAAAATCCAGGATGCTAAAATAAACAGAATACAACAGAAACACCTTCACAAACAAAATACACCAATCTCAACCAAAAGATCAACTAACTAAACACAACCTAATAAGTACAACTGGTAACAACAAGGATAGGAAAAAAGATTGCATGGTTATTTCAGAAATTTTAAAAAGTGATTTAAAAACAATGAGTTAAAAAGTACAATAAAAAATGCACAATTGAAAAGTAAATTAGGTAGTTACACTATTTTGAAAAAGATTCTCCCAGGAAAGGTCTACATATGGAAAATGTTTGAGAATTAGAAACATGAAGAAAACCCAAAATTTTAGAATTGGCTAGGGGAGAAGTGTAAATGGGAAATATTAATGGTTAGAAGAATGACAGAGATCAATTTCTAAAGGTTAAAAAACAACTCTAGTCTCCAGACTGATGGGACCCAATAGATGCCAAGAAGAATAAATGAAAAAAGAAGAGAGAGTCCTTATTTTGTCCACAGTTTACACCAAAGATAAAAGAGAGAAGGTGCTTAGAAATCTATGTAAGTATATGCGTGTATGTGTGATATAAATAGTAGAGAGCCATACATTATGTGGTAGGAGAGGGTTCAAAGAGATGAGAGGCCAAGAAACTATGAATTGTAGTAATTGTGGGAAAACCAGTAGGTCAGAAAATGATGAAAAGAGTGAAGAGTGTCTTCATATCACTTTATATGTATTGCTTAAATCTTTAATTAAAATGCATGTATTTGGCTGAATTGAATACCTAATTTAAGAAAAATAGTACTATTTTTAATTGACAGTAGTAGTTTAAATGGCAACACGGTAATTTTAAACATATAAGTTTTGCTATCTTTTCAGGAAAAGAAGACACAAAAGATCATGCAGGCTTTTCTTATGTTACTTGAAGTGAAAATATTCACTAGCTAAAATATTCATTAACTTTCAGTGGGATACAGAAACATAATTCCCCTTTAAAATATAGGAAGCTAAAAAGAAGTAGAAACACTTTTAGCATTTGTTAGTTGGACATAGGTACTCAGTAATATTTTTGGCTTGAACAAATGAAGGAACTAGTTCTAGTTCATTCAGTAACCAGCCTGGATTGTTGTATGCTTATTGATACAGCACAAGGCAAAATCTTTACTGAAAGTGTACAGTATTTTGTGCTCAAAACCACACCCTCCACACACCGTTATAGATGCTGATTAAATCATTAATCTCCTCATTTTATAGCATCAATGATTTTCTTGCTTCTCTTTCCCAGTTCAAATTAGATGTTCAATAGAAGTACAAGTCAGCATTTTAGGTAAAAGAGATACTATGCAATCATATAAATTATTTGAGAACAATACCATAATTGTCATGTAAGACTCTCCTTTTGTTTTTTGACCTCTCTTGCTTATGTTTTTGTTAGCATATTATAGTTGTACATAATATTAGGGTTCATTTTGACGTAATCGGCATGCATGGAATATTGTTTGCTCCACTTCATTCTCCAGTACTTCATCCCAATTCCCCTCCCTCACCCGTTCTTCTTCCTCTGTTCTATTGCTCTTTCTTCTATGTTTTATAGTTTTCTTAACATTGGTTCTTTAAAGATATGCATAAAGGTAAAATTCACTGTGGTATATTCATGTATGTGTTATAGCAGAATTTGGTCAATTTCATTCTACACTTCTTCCCGTTTCCTGTCCCTCCACCTTCCCTCTCTATACCTTCCTCTACTGCACTGATCTGTCTTCTATTTTCAGGGGATTTCTGCCCTCCTGCTGTTTTTCTGTGTTTTGGTGTATGTAGTTTCTGCACATGAGAGAAATCATTCAACCTTTGACTTTCTAGGTCTCCTTTTAATTATTTTTAAAAATTTTAAAAAATTTAGATGATTTTGCTCCATTATCAGTGAAGGTCAAGGCCACAAAGTATTGAGCTCTCCAAATACTATGTCTGTGACAGGTAGGTCCACGTGAACAATGAGTCCTCCATGCCCATCACCTAAGCGTGCTCGTCAGCTGACATGGCACACTTGCACATATGGCCTTTAGACCAAATCTTTCATATAAGATTTCATATAGAATCATGTTAGTTTATAACAATCTTGCTTAGTTTAAAGCAATCTTGAAAAAGGAAAAGTTTAGTCACAAGCCATGGATGCAGTGGGATTGGGCCACCAAGAATATAAGAGAGACTTAGCAAAAGGTATAAGTCTGCCATTTGAACCCAATGGAAGGTTTGAATCTGAACTTCTGAATACACAACTCCTCTTTTCACTTCCTGTACACACTGAGCAAGGAAATAATCAAATTTTTGCTGCAAAATTAGAAAATATACAGCTATTCAAAAGGAAAAAAGGAGTGCTGTTCACTCACTAGGCAATTTGATAATTGCCAATTTAACAATGCAGTTCCCAATGTTAACAAGCAAACCCTAGCCCAGGGTGGTGGTACATGCCTGTAATCTCAGCAGCTCCAGAGGCTGAGGCAGAAGGATCTCAAGTTCAAAGCCAGCCTCAGCAAAGGTGAAATGCGAAGCAACTCACTGAGACACTGTCTCTAAATAAAATACAAAATATGGCTGGGGATATGGCTCAGTGGTTGAGTGCTCCCAAGTTCAATCCCCAGTACCCACCCTCTCAAAGGTTAAGGATCCCTGGGTTCAACAACAGATTCAAAAAGAAAAAAAGAAAAACACAATAAACCCTAAGTCATTCTTTCACACTCAAAAATGACTACACATTTCTTATGGACAATATACCTTTAGTTACATAAGAAAATTAAGTTTGAGAAATAAAGTAGATAAATTTTATGCTCAAGTGGAATCAAAGCAGTACACAAATAGTTTCTTTTGGATGGAATTAAACTTCTTTTGTATGGAATTATATTGAAGGCCTGATTAGTAGTTTTGAAGGAAATGATAACATGCATTCACTTAATTTTAGTGATATTTAGGGCATAGACACTAACTTTCAGAAGTGATTAATACAATAGTGAGCAACTCAATAAGCCACATATAAAAACTGATGACCACAGTAACCATAAGCACTCCTCCAAGTACTTTTCATGCTAACTTATTTATCCCTCAAAATATCCCTATGAAGTACTTGCTATGATTATTCTCATTTCAAAATGAAAAAAACTGAATGAGGTACATAGAAATTAAACATTTTAAATATTTGAAAAAGAGCCATACAGATGCAGAGTCTGGATTTTTAACTATAAACTGAGCTATTAACACTGCCTCCCTATTTTGTCTTGTGCATTATAAATGCATGCAACCTATTCACATATATATATTTCACACTATAAACTATGGAGATGAGTGTTTACTGAGGTAGAATTGGTTAAGACTTTGAGAAGGATCACTGATCAAAGAGTGACACTCTTCCAGTAGTCCTGGAAAGGCTATCTCTGACATAAACAAGGTTGTCATGGGACTTTACATAGAAGTAAGCAAGGCTAGGATAAGATTGGAATCCATGCAATGGCACGTTGGCACTGAAGATGGGTTGTAATTTTTAAAAATGGATCTTAAATTCAAACACTTGTAAAAGACTTAATCTGTAGCATATTTTAATACCAAATTTTTAAATAATTTGTTAAATTACTCATTTAGGATATTCAGGAAATTTAAGCACTAGCTGAAATTTATACTCACAAATAAGTTCATTTTCCAATAGACAAAAATTTATATTGCTTTAATCTCTTTAAATTAAATTTATTTTTATTCCCAATAGTATTCTCACAGAACATAATGTACGTGTGCTTAATAACCTTTTATTGATAATGTAATCATATTTTTCAAATGTTAGTCTAAATATAAATTGAATTTTGTACTTATTTCAAGTGATCATAAGTCTCCAAGAATATAAAAAAATTTTTTTCAGGAATAGGTTATCATTGCAATTATTATTAGAACTGAATGAAAGAAATAACATAAATATTTTAAATTTTTTAAAGTAATTAATAAAGCTAAAGTCACTTTTCACTGGAAATGCATCTTAATGAGATGAATAGAGCTGTTTATATATATTTTTTCAGCTGTGCATAAATCCATGGTTATTACTGCTGGAACAAAATAGGATTCAGCATCAATTTTATTCCTACTTTTCATTTTTATAGACATAATCTCTGCAGATCTTTTTCACATAAATAAGCAGATGGAAATTGAGGGAGTTTGGTTATAGCAATGTCGCTCAATTTTTAAATCCTTTTGAATTATATGTTAAAAATTCCATAGTAACTTATCATTAAAAGTGATCATTATTTAACAGCTCTCCTTCAGAGCAAACCTGACTTGCAAAACTACTTTTCCCTAATCATCCAGATCATGAGCTCTCACATTAACAACAGTATTTCAAATCCTTCCTTTATGGATACCCCAAGATTTCTTATACCTACATGGGGACAGATGTGCTTTACTAATGGGAAAGGGAGAGGTAAGGAGTGCCAGCTCTTTCATTCAGCCATGTTGTCAAAGAGATCAATTTTAGGAAAAAATAAAAAATAAATTTATGATCTGAAAATTAGTACTTGTAACCCCACGCAACTCTAGTATTTCTTGGAAAGTCTTTGTTCATACCCAGGATATGCTTCCTAGTTTGATACCGCTGGTCTAAAATACAAGGAAATACTAAGATGGAAATACATTGATGTATGTATTGATGTGAGTGTGTGTATGTCTCTGAGTCTGAGAGGGTGTATGGGAAAAGTCTTCACCAATGAGTCTGAGTTTACAGCCTGAGTCTGTAAAAATGGTATTAGCTATCTCTCAGAGCTGCAATGAGAATCAGACATAATCTATGCCACGAGCCTACACAGAGAGCTTGACTTGTTCGAAAGTTGCCTGGAATCACTTACTATCATGTTAGCCTGCTTTCTTTCCATCATAGTTGTTAATGCTCCCTGATACCATCTTGGTTTGGTTTTGCCTTGTTTGCTTCCTTGTATCATTTTCAGCCGCTGGGATTTAAGCTCCATGACGGCAGGATATTATGCATGTCCCGTGCTTTGAGAAATGTCTAGCAAAGGGCAGGTTTGCTGTAAATGGTTGTCTTATAAATGAATATCTAGGCCCAAAGAACCACGGGTTGTGTGGTTTAAACATTTCCTCACAGTACTGGGGCTGGAATTCAGAAACCAAGGTGTCAGTCAGTAGGTTTGGTCTCTCGTGGGACCTCTTCTTGACCTTCAGGTCCTTACCTAGTCTTCCCTCAGTCTGTTTTGTTTGTGTCTTAATCTTAACAATACCAGCCATATTAAATTGAGGCCCACCCATAAGACCACAGTTTACCTTAATTACCTTTCTAAGGTCCTGTTTGGAAAGGTCCTATTTCCAAACACAGTCACACTCTAGAGCTTAGGACTTTAATATATAAATTCATGGAGAACACAACTTAGCCCGTAACAGATTCTGACCTAGAGCAGCCAAACCATTAGTCGTGAAAACTAATTTCAGGAGCCTCCATTCACCAAATGTATTGCCTGGGAAAAAACTCATAAGCAAAGTCCAGGTTAGAAACAGAACATTTTCTATCCATATAAAGTCTTGTGTACAAATATTAATAGCAGCTTTATTCATAACAACCAGCAACTGGACACAGTCCAAATGTCCATTTAATGTTGAGTAGATTAATACATTGTGATATTTCTATATAATGAAATACCACTCAGCAATACCAAGCAACTACTGATATATGAAATGACATGGATAAACCTAGAAGGCAAGATGTTAAGTGATAGAAGCCAGAAACCAAAGACTCCATACCATATGGATCCATATATATGACATTCTACAAAGGCAAAACTTTGGGGACAGAAAACAGATCAGTGGTTGTCAGAGGCTGGGAATGGAAAAGGGAATGACTTCAAAGGAGTACTAGAGAACATGATGGGGTGATGGAAATCTTCTACAACTTAATTGCTTTTATGCTTACATGACTACATAGAGTTGTCAAAATCCATCAGCTGTACGTTTTAAATGGGTGACTTTGTATAAATTGTACTTTTCAATAAAGTTGATTTCTCAAAAATCAGAGCATAGTTTTCTTTAAGTTCATGTTTCCATATGATAGCCTACCATAGGATATTTGCAAATATACTTTTCGTTTCTGTTTTTGGAAAAAATGTGTACACATACAAACACACGTAGGCTTATAAATAAAACTAGACAAACAGAAATGTAAATTATACTTTTAAGGTTCTAGAGACGGCTAGAGGAATAGGACATTGTGTCAGTTCAAACCTAAAATTCTCCCTGACAGCCACTGAGAAAATGCCTCACGCATTTCCTCTAGTTTGACTCCCCCAAGCCCCAAAGCCTCCCCTGAGCAGTCAGTGAGGATGTTGGAAGAATCCCTCCAAGCCATCATTATTCATCCCCACTGACTGGAGCACACTTAAAGATTCTTATGCACTTTTCCACTTCATATCATCTAATAATTCTAGTGAAGTGTTTCCTCAAACAATAAAAAATGCTAACACTATAGACAAAGTAGCACTCAGGAGAAAGGAAAGCAATTTGAAGGGCTTAGAATATTTAAATGTTCCAATTGAAAAAAATAAGAATTTATTTTGGGGTGGGGCAGAGAGTTCTGTCTAGAAGAGGTTATTCCATAGAGGACAGATGGAGTGAATATTTGTGTTTAATTTAACTGTTCTGCAAAAGTTAACACCTTCCAGAAGCACAGCAACACCTCCAGGTTTCTGGCAAATGACAGGAACACTTTGTCCTGAATCCTCAGCAGGATCTGAGACCTATGGATTTTGAACCCATCTGGAGCTAGAGTGATGTCTTTGCAATGAGGCAAAGCAGGACAGGCCTCTAGGAGACTTGTGCATGGCCATCCAAAACACACACACACTGCCCTAATCCCCCACAGTTTTCATGTTCTGATTAATTAGAGGTACCAGGTTTTCATAATCACTGGCTTCTCTTTCTTTGGGGGCTGATTCAGTTTAACAATTCCTGACATTTCATCCAGCACATGGAGATTTTTCTCAGCAATAAAAAATAACAGCCTCTCTCCCTGACAGCAAAGAAGGTTTATTCAGGGCTGTCAAATAGATGAACAGTTATGGCTCTCCTCCGTACTAACTCACAGCACAATAGGTGGAACATCAAGAATAATTATATCAAATGGCCATGGAAACCGATTCACAGGATGTACATACAGGTGAACGCACTTTCAGACTTGACACTCCAGCATCTTGCGCTGCTTCCAGCAGCGAAGGGGTTCTCAAAACTTCCCTCTGCTCCTCATTTGAGTGTGAGAAGCTGACAGAAAGGCTTCTTTTGGAAAGCCGTGATCTAAGGGACCATCTCAAACCTGGGCTTTAAGGACTCTCCCCGGAGAGTGGCCCTTCAGAGACTGAATGGAAGCAGCTCTCAGGATAAGTACTGCGGTGAGCAGAAGGGACACCTGGTGACAATCTGATGTTTGGGGCCAGCATGGAGTTGTTGAGATCAGCAGTAAGAAATGTGGATAATGGTACAAGCAGCTACCCAGGGGAGTCTGAGGGAGAAAAAGGATTAATGACCTCGGAGACTTGTTCACTTTCCGCTCTTTTCCTGAAACGCCAAACCATGGAGCTAGTTATCAATCAAAAGAATGAAATATATCAGTGGATGAATTCGCTTTCCTACAGTGACAGCCAGCTCCACTTTTGAATACTCTTTGAAAACAATTTTTACTGTGCAATGCTGGAGAAAGCCAACAAATAATAAACCTGTCGCAGGACTCACCGAGTGCTCGTAAATACAAAAGTCGGCCTCACAGCTGCAAAGGGAGACCATTCTTAAGCTTGAAAAATTGTCAGTTCTTAATCATTGCATCTGATATCAATTCTCATTTAGATCTATGATTTGGGGTGACTCACCTTCAGCCCTGGAAAGGAGGGAGCTGAAGTCCTGTAGGTCAATAATTTAGGGGAGAAGTCCAGCTCTCAGAAGGAAATGTAACCATCCTTTGAGCTGTTTATTTTTCTGTCCATAGTTACAAACCAATAAGTTCATCTTTTTATCTAATTCAAAAACATACTAAATTGTGCCTGTCATGCATTTCTATTAATAAAATTTAAAAAGCAATAGCAATCCATTTAATGGAAACCATAGTCCTCTGGGGTCTGCCCAGGTCTCCCTGCCCAGTGGCACCACATTGGGCCTGCTGGTGTTTCCTGGTTCCTCATCTTAAAGCAGTCCTCATTATGCCATGTCCCCAGAAGTCTGTCCTTATCTATCTGACTTTCATCTGCCTTCTCTGCTCCTCTCTAAAATGATCAAACCAGCCCTTGGGGAGCAGGGGAGGGGGAGTCCTCACAGGAACTCTGCCTTTAAGCAGTGTGCTGAGTGGACATTTTTCAATAGTATCTGGTAGCTTTAGTGACATTCAAAGGAGCAAACTTTGTGACCAGATTCTTCAAAAGAAGATCAGGAAGCTTCCTAATGGGTACTTTGGAGGCTTTACTGTGAACAGGAACAAGTCGCTTTGACTAAGAAAAATACTGTTTCTAATTAAGGTAAAGCTTCTAGGGTTTTAGAAAGTCTCCATTTCCTGGAAGGAGCCAGGTCACACATTTTGGTGTTGAAACTAATAAGTTACTGGATTTGGAAGTGACAGCTCTAAGCATATATCCCTCAGAAAAGGAGTTTTTCAGTAGTGAGAGGTGGGTTGTTAACTGCGTTAGTTTCTTTTTTCCACATTAAACTTTCCTGCACTTCAGTTGCTTGGCAGGTTGCAGAGGTGCTCACGACCCCTGTCGGATTCATTTTGCTATATTAACGCAGATCATCTCCAGGTTTCCCCAGGAGCATCTTCTTTTGTTGAGGCCACTTTTGCAGATAATTTTAGATCTTCCTCTCCTGGACCCCTCCGAAAACAGTAGGCCATTTATGTGCAAAGATGATTTGTCTGTGTGGTTAAGCAACCATATCCAAAACAGCAGTCTAAGGTTAAGAAGAGATCTATCACTCTCAAGATTAGGAATTAAACTACTCCTGGTAGTCCACCTGATAATGGACAACAGGACCCCTAGATCTAGAAAAACATCCTATAGCATCCACTGCTGACATAGCAGAAACCCTAATGATTTCTTCTCCTAAAGAAACATTGGACGATTTTCACTGAATGGTCCAATGAATGAATATCCAACACAGCAAGCGAATACTCATCAACAAGGTATGTTGATAGAAAAAAGTGATGCTGCTTGCCCAGACTGTCCTTGGAAACACTGGCTTAAACACTTATTGCTAGCTTATCATTTCATCAGCAAAAAGTGAAATAGAGCTACATGAATATCAAAAACATATCCCTTTTTGACAGTCCTTACATCAAAAATAATCTACTTGGCATCGATTTATTGACTGACTTATCAGTTGCTGAAACCAAAAAGAATTTGGATTCATCTATGAACTTTCTTATGTCTCACCAGTCTAAAATTCAGTTAACTCTACCTTTAAAATATATCCAGCATTTGACCCATTTGCACAATCTCTACAAATTCTATTTAGTCATCTTAACTACAACCTTTTTAGTAGTAGAAGGATGGAAGTAGTAGAAGGAGGGCAATCTTCCTTGCCTTGTCTTTCCCGCATGTAGCAGCCAGAGTGATGGTTATAAAACCTAAACTATGTCTTGGCAGTCCTTCGTTCCAGCACTACAAAGGGTTAAAGCAATCTGTGATAGGGGTCAGCAAAGTTTTTCTGAAAAACGCCAGGTAGTAAATAACTTATATTTTGTGGGTGACAAGATTTCTGTGACAACTACTTAAATTTGCTACTCTAGCATGAAAGCAGACATAGACTATGTAAAAATAAATGGGTGCAGATGTGTGCTAATAAAAATTTTATTTACAAAATCTGTGCAGATTGCTCGAAGGTCAAATAGTTTGCTGACTCCTGGAATATAAGACCATGCGTGATTGGGCTTCTGGATCTTTGTGCTGATAGTCTTCCATTTAATAACTTCACTTTAACCACAATGATCTCCGAACTCTTCTGGAACTATGCTAAACAACCCAACTTGGATCCTCTGCATTTGTAGTATGTTTACTTAGGTTATTTGATTTAGATACATATTGCTATATAACCAATCCTACCACAACTTGATAATTTAAAACAACAAAGGTATTTGTTATATTTCATGACTCTCGGAGTAGGCTGGGCTGGGCTGGGCAGGTGTTCTTGTCCACAAGGTGTCAGCTAGGGATGCAATCACACAATGCTCCACTGAGCAGGACCATCTAATATGTCTCACTCACCTGCTGGCAGCTGAACTGGGGCTGGTACCTAGGTCTCAGCGGGAGCCAGGTTCTCCTCCACGTGGCCTTTCCCTGTGGCTTGAACTTTTTTCAACATGGTGGCTATATTGTTAAGAGGGAATGTTCTAGGAGTGCAGAAGTGGAAGGTGCAGATCTCCTTGGAACTTACATATCATCACTTCTTCTAGAGACCACTGATCAAAGGAAGTCATAGATAAACCCAGATAGGCAGAGGGAAAACAAACCCCATCTTTCAATGAGAGGAATAAGAAAGGATTTTCAGCCATCTCAAACCACTACAATGCTCTTCCCTGCCTATGCACTCTTTGGTTTTGTTTTCTTCTATTATTTTTATGTCTTCGTTCAGGTGTTACCGTCTTAAGCCAGTTCTGGCCATGCTTACCCTGTGCCCAAAGCACTCTTCATATGCTTAATTTTATTTTATGAACCTTATTGCACTTGGGCATTTTATAAATTTAATTTGTTCATTTGCTTATTTTCTCTTTTCCCACCATTAAAATGTTGAGTGCTTGCTTTTTGACTACTTAGTCACTAGTTTTAGGCCACTTTTTAGAATAATTCCTCACACAAAGAGGGCATTTACTGTTTTCTTTTTTTTTTTCTTTTTTTCTTTTTTTTTTTTTTTGTGAACCAGGGATTGAACTCAGGGACACTTGACCATTGAGCCACATCCCCAGCCCTATTTTGTATTTTATTTAGAGACAGGGTCTCACCGAGTTGCTTAGGGCCTCGCTAAGTTGCTGAGGCTGGCTTTGAACTCGCGATCCTCCTGACTCAGCCTCCCGAGTCACTTGGATTACAGGCGTGCACCACCACGCCCGGCTGCATTTACTGTTTTCTGAATGAAAGAGTGTTGACTATGTACTGTGCATGGCAGCCACTGAAGATAAAAAGACTCCTCAGATACTATTTCTGCTCTCAAAAAAACTCAGTCTAAAACTGGGAGCCCTTACTCAGGAATTGGTAGTATGGATCCCCAACTCCAATAATGTAGAATAAAATCACAAAACTGTGTAAAATATAAGCAAAATTTACAAGGTTCAGAAATGAAATAGGGATACTAAATGTTTAAATGAGTGAGAACACATGAATTCCCCTCCCCTGCGGGGTTAGTAAATTCTTGGAAACCTGATGAGAGAACTTCTGAGTCAATTTCAAGTTGAACAGTGAAGAGTGTCAAAGGATTCTCTGCCAAGATTATTAAATGGGGTATTTTTCAGAAATGATTAATTTATACTAAAATTCTTAAATAAAAATATTGATTAAAACCTGGCTTAAAATTGCTTCAAAATGCAAAGTATGATATACTTTGTTAATCTACTTGTATGTCTTAACATTTCCTCCAGTGTTGATAGCCTGAAAGGTGTCAGTGAGAGGGAAAAATCAAAACTAAGGAAGCAGATGATGCTTGATACTTTCATTAATATTTGAAATAATTCTACTTCCTGAATAGTGAAGCACATCAAGCAGTACAAACAACAGCAATGTATGTGATATATACTGAAATCTAGATGTATTATCATCTTTCTTTAACTTCAGTAGTTCCATAATATTTGAGAGTAACAGAAATATGTTCACTTTGTATATGTGTTTTGGAGGTGTTAGAATAGATGATAGACAGAGGTTTAATTTTTAAAATCATGTTAATACTCAAGGTTCAGTTCTGTCCCAGTGTCCAACTTCGACCTAAGTCTCCCTCACTCAGAGAGAAATTCTCTAAACAGTTCTTACAGCCCTAACAATGCTGCCCATCTCTCTCAAATGGGCCAGAGGCATCTTGGTAAATCTACCCTATACCTTCCAAGAATAGAGAAAGGTTATGGGGTAGCAAGTATGGTTAGAATGCTGAATGTTAAAATAAAGGTTAAGTGTGGAATAAAAAGACTTGAAAATAAAGTAATTCAAAGAAGATAGAAGTTGATACTTCTCCCGTGTAAGAGTCCAAATTTGGCAGGCAGTCCAGGGCACTTGTGTACCTTCAGAGGACGTGACCCAGGGGCTAGGTTAGGCTACGTTGTTGCTGTCGAGTGCATTGCCCTCATGCACACAGTTGAACTTGGAACACCACCACACCTCCACATTTTTGCTCCTCAAAGAGGAGAAAGGATGTGTGAAGGACAAGCAACTCGCTTTTTTGCTATTTTTTAATTTGTTCTTTTAGATATACTTGACAGTAGAGTATATTTGAACATATTACACTTACATGGAGTATACTGGAATATACTGGTGGTATATTCGTATACGAACAGAGGAAAGTTATATCCGATTCATTCTCCTCTTTCCTATTCCCACTCTCCCTCCCTTTCCTTCATCCCCCTTTATCTCATCTAGGGAACTTCTATTCTTTCCTCCCCACCCCATTTCTGTGAGATAGCATCTGTATATTAGAAAGAACACCAGGCCTTTAGTTTTTAAAGGTTGGCTTATTTCAGTTAGCATGATAGTCTCTAGTTCCATCCATTTACTGGCAAATACCATAATTTCATTCTTCTTTATGGCTGAATAATACTCCATTGTGCATATCTACCACATTTTCTTTATCCATTCTTCTGTTGAAGGGCACCTAGGTTGGTTCCATAGCCTAACGATTGTGAATTTAAGCAGATCACTTCCATACTTGATCTGGAATTTGCATATCATTGCCCTTTGCATGTCCATCACCAATGTGTCTGTCACTCCAGTTAAATGACCTTGAGTTCCACAAAAACTCAGAGGATTATAATATTAAAAGGAAAGAGAAGAGAATAAAAACCATAGAACAGTGAGCAGTCCTTGGTATAGTTAACTAGTTCTAGCAATCCTGAAAATAATAGATTCTCTTAATAAATCTAGATGAAAGAGGGTCTTAGTAATTGAAGAATTTAATAATAGTCCAATTGTTCTTTTGAACAGAAAAATAAATAAAAGGGAAGTTACACTGGGAGAAAAAAGTGTTTCCCTCTCAACAGATGTAGGATAACAGTTACACATATAGACAGGAACATGCAGACATGATGTGTGCAAGAGAGAATGTGCTCAGTATTTGGTGCTGTCCCAAGATAACCATAGAGGTAATCAGGAGAAAACAATTATGTGTTTTTACAACTGCAACATGAACGAGGTAGGAGAAGAACAAAACCAAGCCAGGAGGGTACAAATGATCACATTTTCTCATAGGAAAATGAGCTAAATCTGAACTTCGACTGAATACACAGCCTGAGTATATTCAATGAGCATATCGAATGAGTGTATGTGATGTCACCAAAAGAAAAACAAAACCATTTTGTGTTTAAGGAGATATTCACAGCGAACTGTGGAATAAAACCACTGATACTTGCAGAATTTCATCTTTTCAAAAGAATCTAAGAATAGCTTGTACATATCTAACGGAATTTTCAAGGGAAAAATGAAAACGAGAGAACCTGAGAGGATGACAGGTACAGATGGAAGAAAACACAAAACCAGTAATTAAAGCTGTAAAATCAGCCTCCCAGATACACCTGTGCAATTTGTTGACCTGTTTTACAGTTCTGTTTTGTTTTTTCAATGATACATAACTCCACATAAAAGAACAAAACTTAGGCATTAAAAACTTCAAAGTACTGTTTATTAAATGTTGTTGGATTTGTTCTAGAACAAAATATTTTTTAAAAAATACAAGACATCTATTCCCATGGACTTGGAAACACTATTCTCTTGGACTTGGAAGTTACTGAGAAATCAAAAGGAAGCTAAAGCAAAAGGAAGAGAAAGAATGAGAGCTAAATGAATTGGTCATGAAAGTGGTGACAATAAATATACAGTACCATCATTCATTAGAGATCACATTTTTAGGAATTTTTTTTTCTGAAATTGTATGTTAAGAGTCTGTGTAAAAAGGGATTAGCTAAGAAAAATTATCCAGTCATCAAAATTGACTAGAAAAGAGAAACATTTAAAACTTGAAAACATTCCTTAAGATTTTTCTACATATTTCCATTATGACTGCATTTGGAAATTCTGTGAACTGGCAAACAAGCACGTGTTGTTGGTTCTTTTATAGTAAACTGAGCAGAGCTTCTGCTGACCACACACAGGAGGTGCCTGACGTGAGATTAGGTCACCCTCAGGAGGTGCAACAAAGCTCAACTATCCCAACTCAAGACTGGGATGGGCACAATTTTTTCTATAAAAGGTCAGATAATAAGTATTTTAAAATTTGCAATGCACACATAGTCTCTGTTGCATACATTTCTTCTTTTATTCTCTTTACATCCCTTTATTTATTTATTTATTTTTATAGACTGCATTTTGACTCATTGTACACAAATGGGGTACAACTTTTCATTTCTATGGTTGTGCATGATGTAGATTCATACCATTCATGTAATCATACATGTCCATAGGGTAATGATGGTTGGGGAGTGTGGAGGGGTGAGAGAAGAATGGAAGAACTTTAGATGACATCCCTTTTAAAATGTGAAGCTTTAGCATGAAAATAAGCCAGGAGATTTCTTGCCAATCCCTGTGATAAACAATTAGCCTTCAATCAAAATAGCTCTCAAATTGTATCCCCTCTGTTAATGTGTAATTGCCTACATTCATAGTTACACATACTTTCTTCCTCTTTAAAATCCTCATGTCCATTTCTTAGCATTCGCTTATTATATTTTTAATAAGGTTCCCTCCCATCTTCTCACCTGTGACTCAACTGTTAACAATCAGATGGGAATAATCTTTGATTTTACTCTAAAAGTTTAATAATTTGTTAAAAATTCCAACATTCATACATATTTGTAATTTTATTTATTCTGAAGGGAAAATTAATCTACCATATGATACTGACTGGTGCCCGTATTGTACCCAAATTCCAATTGCTCTTTACAACCGTGCTATCTGGTAGGTTTTTATAATCCATATAAACTGAACCAAAAACAACTCCATCCCTTTCCCAAGTTCACAGAACTACTACATTGTAAATCCAGAATTTGAACCTTCTCTTAAATTATGGCTAATCATCTCTACCTCTTCTTTGAAAAATTCCAGCCCCACTCAACTCCTTAAGAACTTCATAATTTATAACCCAAGGGGTAGGCCACATCTGGTTCTCACCTGTGTTTGTGTGACCCAGAACTAAGAAAGGCTTTTACATTTTTAAATAATTAGAAAATAATTTTTAAAAAGCACTATTTCATGACATGTGAAAATTATATAAAATTCAAATTTTAGTGTCTATAAAGTTTTATTAGAAAATAGAAATGCTCAATCACTTACATATTGCCTGTACTTGTTCTAGTGCTAAATGGCAGAGTTGATAAGTTGTATCAGAAAGTATACAGTTTGCAAAGTTTAAAATATTTTCAATCTGTCTCCTTAAGAATGATAGAATATTCTTATCTCTTCTTCACATTTAACTTGATCTCTATTTGCTCATAGCTCTTAATCAAACAACAGGTCACTTCCATTAAGAAAGCAAAAAACAAAAGATCCTTTTTGCTTGCTCTCTCCTCACCGCTGAATTTGGGGAACTTTCAGTATTTTTTCATTTCCTTCCTTCCCACTCATTCATTTACTCATACTTCTTTGGCCTTGGACACTATCACTTTAACAAATAAAGTTTTATTAATGTCACTACTGAGTATAGATAAACTTGAGTCTTTGTCTGTTTGTGCTCTCAGAAGGACTCTACAGGATTGGTCATGCTTTGCATTCTGATGCAAGTTCTTTCTTGTGCACCTGTGTGAAAAAACGAGCCTGCTTTCCCTCCACACTATACGGCCTCTTCTCATCTGTTCTCTGTCAGTCCCACTCTCTTTCCCAGAATTTTGGTAGTGTAATTCCTCTGGGCTGGGTCATCTTCTCTCTTTCCAATCTCTGCAACCCCTAGACCTGTATTAGTCAATCACAGTTCCTATTCCTACTAAAAACAAATAGCCCAAAACTTTAGATCTCCAGTTCAGACTTCATTTTTTTGCTTCAGACCCATAAATCCAATTTGCTGTCACCTCTTAGGTGTCTCAAATGACTGTTACATTCACAATCAACCTATATATTGCTACAAATATCTGTTCCGGTACTATCCCACTCTTTTAATTTCAGACACTGTTACCACCGTTCAGCAGAGGCCTCAGCACCAGAAACCTTAGTACTTGACACCATTTGACACTACCTCTCCCAAATGCCCCAGGTCCAATCAACTCACAGATCCTATATCCTCAAATTCATTTACTTCACTGGGATTTCACTAATCCCTAAGTTCAAACCAACATAACCATTCAACTAACTATTTTGTAAAAGCCCAGTTTCAGTGTACAACATACAGCTGCCAAAGGCAAAAGGTGCAGAATGACAGAAGAAAGGCATGGACAGATCCTAGGATTGTACAAAGTGCAATTTATTAGGGACTTAAGGACAGAAGCACATTTGGGTGGCAGGAGGATAGGAGGAGCCTCCAATTTAAGACAAGAGAAGGGGTTTATATGCAAACATAGATAAAGGTAACCTTCAGTTTGAGGCTTTTCCCAAAACTGTTAACATATCAATCATAAATTAAGAAACTGTCTGGGTCGGTGTCTGACTATCTCTGTGATTTTGCTTATGCTTTGGGTTTGGAATGTGGGCCAGAGTTAACAGGCAGACAAAAATCTGGATTTACAACCAAGGTGGCTGTCATCGTGGAAGGCTGGATCCCTACACCTAACTAACCACAGCAACCTCCTCCTAATTGTTCTCAGCTTCTCCTCTGTGTCCCACCAGTCCAATCTCCACACAGCAACCAAAGTACATTTGGTCCAACCTCCACATAGCAACCACAGTACATTTGGTACCAGGACAAAAGGTGCCAGAAAGGAAAGAAAGAAAAAAAAAACTGACAGAATAAAAATCAACTTATCATCTACAACAAGAAAGGAGGAAAATAAATTTCCAGTCCTATGGACTAAATTTAGCCAAATATTATTATAGTTCATTTGGTGTGTGTGTGGGGGGGGGGGGGAGTTGGATACTTAAAATGCATGAATCTTATTTTCCAAAAAAATTTTGGCAGTAAATTTTATTCCAAGAATATAGAAAAATAATCCAAGAGAGAGGCAATGTGGATACCAGAAATAATGGATTTGATACAGGGGCACAATGCCAGCTAAGAGGCTGTCCAAGCTGAGAGAATCAAAGGACTCCAAGAAGGATAACTTCAAAGAGACAGTGGATTGGCTTTAATCTATTATTTGATGAAGTAATCAGATGATATTAGTTATAATGTGAAGGCATATTATTATTTTGCAAAAAAAAAAAAGGAAAGAAAAGATGTGATTAAAAATTCTAGGGATAGCTGGGCACAGTGGCTCCCTGCAGCTCAGAAGGCTGAGACAGGAAGATAGAGAGGTCAAAGCCAGCCTCAGCAAAAGTGAGGCACTAAGCAAATCAGAGAGACCCTGTCTCTAAATAAAATACAAAATAGGGCTGCGGATGTGGCTCAGTGGTCCTGCGTACCTGAGTTCAATACTGGGTACCAAAAAAAAAAGAGAGAGAGAGAATTAGGGATGGTAGCAATAAGATTGTACTAGAAATAAATGGTCTTCAGGTAACAGAATAAAATGTAATATGATTTTTGGAAATTAGCCGAGACAGAGCAAGAGCACCTATTTAAATGTGGCACTTGGAATATTCACCCAATATACCTTTTTACATATACCTATATGTGGTAACAAGCAGGTAAAAATAATGTTTGGAAATGCGTATTAGTTTTGTATTTACTTGTTTTCAGTTTTTATATCAATCTACATACAAAGAAGACAATGTAATTCTGTTTTTGTAAAACTTTACAATTTTAAATTAAATTGACAAAGGGCAAAATTTTCAGTGATGAAGGGTTACAGAACATTGGGAAATGCTAAATCCTGAATTCACATAGGCACATGTTGTTTAAAGCTGCTGGGAAAAGAAATTAAAATTTAAATGTGTTGAGCTTAACTCCAAAATTATCTATTTAATAAGGGACTTACATAGCTCATTAGATGTTATATGCTTTGTGGGTGCACTCGTGCATGCCTGTATACCAGCTACTTGGGAGGTCAAGGCAGAAAGATCACAATTCAAGGCCAGACTGGGCAAATTAGTGAGACCCTGTCTCAAAATAAAAATAAAAGGATGTAGCTCAGTAGTAAAGCATTCCTCAGTAGTAAAGCATTCCTCAGTAGTAAAGCATTTCAATCTCTAGTATAAAAATAAGTTACACATTTTTTTGAGGGATTATACTTTTGAGTATTGAATCTTTCCAAATAAAAATTTAATTAATTCTGAAAAAAAAATGTTTTGAGCTTGTAAATACACCATATCAAAGACATTGAGTATAATTCTATTAAGTACTGTGAAGGGGAAGGGACAGAGGAATGAGGAAGCAAGCTGAGATTAGGGCAAGTGAGCTAACCCTACCACCTATTGTAATAAGGAATCTCTAAACAGAGCATGTAGAACAAAACCATAAGGTGGAAATGCAGTCTCAGGGATGTAAACATGACTGCCAGGAGAAGAGAGGTGAGCTCAATGGAGGAGGCAACAGAATGAGAGATGAACTTGCTTTGTATTTCCTACTCAGCAATGTTTCAATGATTTATTGTGTAAATATTCTACTTATATAATAAAAGAAAGAGAATAACTTACAAACACAAATTGGAGTTTGAAAATATTCCAATATGAACATTTAGAAGGAACAAAACTGAAAATTCTGAGAAGAGAAACCACAAGAAAATAGAGAAACTAAAACAATCTGGAGAGATATTTATATGCTGGGGTATAAAACATCTTAATCTCACTGCCAAAAGAATATGACCCTTAATATATCTCTCATAAAAGAAAGAATAAGAAAAAGGTATTAAACTCAAAAATCCCTCACATGCACTAGAGTCAGATATAAACAGACTCACAAGACATTTTTTATTTCACATCAAACAACAAAAATAAAAACAACAAAACAGTACAGCCATCTTCGGTTTTAGAAGAAATACTTCCAAACGAAATAGCATGAGGTAAGAAATGTTGCATACTGTATATCCTTAGCTTATGTGATCGCTTTGTACTACATAGGGTTCCATAGGAAAGTCCTTCCTCTGCTGTAACCTGGCTTGGCAGCAAAATGTAATGCATACCTTTAATATTTAGTGAGGCACTCAATGGATTCCAACAGGCGCCTTCACTCCTCCCAAAAGCTGCTAAGCACCCATTCTTTCTAGCCTCCTATTCTCGTCAATATGTTATGCATTACAGCTGAAGAAAGATAAAAGTATAATAATTATACTTAAGTATTTGAAAAACGTTTTATCACAAGTATCTACTATGGAATTTGAGGGATGTTTGATGCAAAATGGCACATGCCCTCTGTAGTCATTTTCTTTTTGCAGTTAATTTACTTTGACTTGCCTAGACATGGTAAGTCCATTTTCAGGATATACACAAGCCTAGAGTCTAATATTCCAAAGGCCACCAGGGAACACAGTTTAAATCATACTAGGTACATGAACGGCTTCTCTTTCAAGCCTGAGAGATGATTGGCCAACAGCTGCTTGCATACTTCTAGTTACTTCAAAAAACATCTTGATTTATTGTTGAAAAATGCTAGAATATTTTAAGAATATTGTATCTTATATTGAGTTGAAATTCATTTCCCTATTTACCCTATTGGTCCTAGTAAGGTCTGACCTTTAAAGCAATATAGATGAATTCCATTTTTCTTGCACATTGTTCTTCAAGTATTTCAATGTAGCCATGCTGCTTTGAAGACTTCTTTCAATGCAGTTCAATAAACTGACTTTACA
Source organism: Glaucomys volans (assembly GCA_020662805.1). NCBI lineage: Eukaryota > Metazoa > Chordata > Mammalia > Rodentia > Sciuridae > Glaucomys > Glaucomys volans. Next base: position 104,713 of record JAJEJO010001623.1, on the reverse strand, counting down.
CTTTTGTTCAGGGTACATTGTTTAAATCAGACCAGAGTTCAGGATATAAATATCTGTTGTTTACTAGCGATGAAGTTTTGGGCAAGTGACTTCAGCTCCTTAAGCCTGTAATGTATCTAGATAATAGGACTGAAAGACTCTAAGTTAGTTGTGAGATAATAAACATTAGGCTCTAATAGCTGATGTGTTTATCATTTTTCAAGATTAATCTTTCATAGGGTATTACGAAACTCTAATGATATAATCAACAGAATATTCTAAAATTTATCAATTCTGAAGCATTATATAAACAAAATTGATATCTCTAATTATGCTTAACTTTTTAAGTTATAATATCCCATCCAAATTAAGAGAAATCTAAGCTTATTTCATTACGAACTAAGTATCACAGCCCCAAATACTTGATATGCTACATTTTCTGTTTTTACAAATGGGTGCAAGTGACTTAGTAGTTAAATAAATGTTTATCCTCAACATATTATTAATTCTTTATAGAAATTATGATGAAACTGAGTCATTCAGAATTAGACACTCATGATAAAATTTTTTTGGAGTCACAATTCTTGAACCAGGCAATAGGACAACTATAGATAAAAACGAATGTTATTCTTTTTTCATTTGTTCTAATTTGTTGCACATGACAATAGAATGCATTTTTATACATTTTGGTAGATCATACACAAATGGAGTCTACTTTCTTATTTTTCTGATTATACATAATGCAGGATCACATTGGTCATGCAGTCATACATGTACATGAGGTAATAATGTCTGTTTCCCTCTACTATCCTGCCTACCCCCATACGCATTCCCCGCTTCACACTGCTTTACCTAATATAAAGTAACTCTATTCTTCCCTATCCCCCACTCTTATTGTGAATTAGCATCCACATATCAGAGAAAACATTCAGTCTTTGGTTTTTTTACTTAGCGAGATATTCTCCAACTACATCCATTTACCTGCAAATGCCATGATTTTATTCTTGTTTATGGCTGAATAATATTTCAGTGTTTGTGTGTGTGTGTGTGTGTGTGTGTGTGTGTGTGTGTGTGTGTATCACATTTTCTCTATTCATTCATCTATTGAAGGGCATCTGGGTTGGTTCCACAGTTTAGCTATGGTGAATTGAGCTGCTGTAAACATCGATGTGGTTGTGTCACTATAGTATGTTGATTTCAAGTCCTGTGGGTATAAAATGAGGAGAGGGATAGCTGGGTTAAATGGTGTTTTATTTTTGAGTATCTACTCCAAGAGGGAGTAGATACTGAGGAGGGAATGTTATTATTTTGAGTATCTACTCCAAGACTTAATGATTTTCAACATTAAGCATGCCGTGTTGTGTCTCTTTCCTTGGAGCTGAACAAGCTAGCCATAGCCCATTGGAATGGGAAGGGGCCACTACATCATGTCATTAGGTAGTTTTTACCACATGACTAAGGATCTTCTTAAAGATAGAATAGGCAAGTTGAATTTCACCACAGCACATTTTATCAAAATATGATTCCTTATTTTAATATGAGCATTAGTGATATAACATATAAGAAATACAGCATCCTGTATGTCACCTGAGAAATTCACAGGGAGCTATGTGTCCCTAGGGAAAAAGGAAAGAAAGGAAAAAAAAATGAAAGAGCAACATAATGCTTGCCCCTGAAATGAATGAAGTGCTTTGTACCTCAAGGCATTAAAGTAAAGTTATGCTTAAATAAAAATTATACTTTTGTAACTTTGTATTTAACTTAATGCCTTGCCTTTCTGGAGGCATTGTGAAACATTTTTCTAATCAACTATTTACTTCTTTGCAACTTAATGATTTGATTCCAAATACACAATAAAGCAAACTAAAAAACATCAAAGACAGAAAATACACAATCCTCCTCCTCCTATGGAGATTATATTCCAAAATTTTCTGATCAAGCTAAAGTAGTCAGTGATCTAGTCCCTTTCTGGTATCATTAGGTGTATTTTAAAACCATTGTCAATGTTTAGGTCACTGGCAACGTTTATGTCCTTCTTTTGAATTTTTTGAGACTTAGTATCTTTTAGTCTTGGTTAAAATTGGAAGTTTACTTGGAAAGAAAACCCTTATTTAGACATTATTGTTTATATTGGTTGCGCTATATCAACCATTCTTGTTTTTTGTGTGTGTGGTTAAGAACTAAAGGTCACCAGGAGCGGTGGTGCACATCTATAACCTCATTGGCTCAGGAGGCTGAGGCAGGAGGATCAAAGGCAGCCTCAGCAATGGGGAGGCACTAAGCAGCTCGGTGAGATCCTGTGTCTAAAAAAAATACAAAATAGGACTGAGGATGTGGCTCAGTGTTTGAGTGCCCCTGAGTTCAATTCCCAGTACAAAAAAAAAAAAAAATTAAGGCCTACCAAATAGACCCATCTTCTGATGGCCCCTTTATATCAAATTAAGATATTTTACTTTTGGAATCCTTTTGCACTCTATCAGAATAAAGTAACAGTTTTAAGATATAGAGCACAAAGTAGAACTTCCTCCCAAATTAAACAAATATGTGAACATGACTAAATTTATGAGATATGCTTGTGATTATGTACAGAATTGGTCTTTATGGCAAGCAGAAAAGAAGAGGAAAAAGCTGGAAAATGATACTTTAAACGTATGTAAACTTTTGAAAATAAGAATGAAAAATAAATGACAATAATAAGCATTAACTAAGGCTTCAGACTGAATGTGATGTGTTCGATGCGTTTCCCCAGATCAAATACTGTGTGTGTGAAGGTATTTGGAGATGCCACCATCGGGAGGTAATTAGATGAGGTTGTTGAGGGTAAGATCCCCTGATGGGAAAAATTCCCTTATAAAAAGTGACACCAGAGAGCTTGTCCCCCTCTCTCCACCTGTGGATAAGGGCGTTCTCTGGAAGCCAGGAAGAGAGCCCTCACCAGTAACCAACCCTGCTCGCACCCTGATTTCAGACCTCCAGCCTCCAGAACTGTGAAAAATAAGTTTCTGCGGCTTAAGCCAACCAGTCTATGGTATGTTGTCATGGCAGCCTGAGCAGACCAAGACACAAAATAGTTACAAAACATGTGTCATGTCCTATGCACCATGCCAAATGTTTTGCATACGTTTCCCATTGAGTTTTTATGAAAGCTATTTGGGATGATTGCTTTATTAATACATGTTAGAGATGATTAAAACAGACCTTTTGGAACATGCCTTAGTCCTTTTTGTGCTTCTATTACCGAATACACCGACTGGGAAGTTTATAAAGACAGAAATGTGTTCTCACACTTCTAGAATCTGGGCAATCCAAGGTCAGGGTACAGGAAGGTTCTGTCTCTGATTCTAGGATGGCCTGTGGCTGTATCTTCTGGAGAGAAGGGGTGCTTGGTGCTCACATGGCAGAAGATAGAAGCAGGCGAATCTGTTTCCTAGAGTCCCCTTTACACAAGCATGGATCCATGAAGGAGACAGAGCCCTGGATACCTAAGGAGTGCCTATCAGGCCCTACCTCCCAACACTGCTGCACTGGGGATTAAGTTTAGACTCATGAATTTGGGAAGACATATTCAGACCATAGAAAAAGGTAAAATAACTTTTCCAAATTCAAATAACTAGTAAATGAGTGGCAGAGGATTCCCAAACCCAGATCTATGTGAAGTAAAATGCTGACCTGTAGCTACTACTATATGTACTAGTGATTCTCAAAAACAAGTGGTAAAATCAATGTAAATACTAATGTATAGAAAGATGCAAGAGAGTAGACCCTAATATAAACTATTAGGACACATTACAGAAAGGCAAACACCATTTCATAAGATTTTTATGTCAGAAGAGAGATGCTGTTTTGATTTAAATATGAAGTGTCTCCCAAAAGCTTATGGATTATCTGGTTGGTAACTGGAGGAGTTGGATCACTGGGAGCATGCCTTTGGGTTTTTCATTTTGTCCTTGGGGAGAAGAGTTCTCTCGCTGCTTCCTGCTTGCCATGTCCTGAGCTGCCTTCTTTGACCATGCCCTTCCACCTTCAGTTCAGAGCTATGGAGTCAGCCCACTGTGGACTGAATCTCTGCAACAGTAAGCTTTCCAGCTCTATGCTGTTCTTGTCAGGTCTTTGGTGACAGCAGTGAAAATCTGACTAAACATTGCCAAAAATTAGGTATAAAAGAATGAGGGATGGTGGAATACTACCAAAAGCATTAACCTATCAAATTCTTATGAGAATGAAAGGCAACAATAGCTAGCACCAATGAATAGTTAGTGCTCAATAAATTATGATTATTGTCATCAATAAAAACATGAAATTTTTAGTATTTCCACCCAACAATTCAAAAAATTTATAAAAGGTTTTTTGCATCTTAAGAGCTTTATAAGACTTAAGGATCTTTCAATGTTATTTAATCTACTGGTTTCTAAGATTTATATCCACTGTATACAACAAATATAAGCAGACTGCATAAAGTGAAGTAGGGGTCTGCTCTCTGGACCCAGCCAGACTGCTCTTTGGGATCATTCAAGTGTTATCCTAACTTCCAACTTCAGTTAGTGAGATTTTTCCTGACTACCCAATCTATTGCTCTACTTTATCACACTGTTTATATCGTTACTTGATTTTCCCTCTCTCATCTCTCTCTCATCCTCTCTCTCATTCATCTTTCCCAACTGCCACCAAGCACAAATACTAAGTCTATAAAAGCAGAAATTAATCTCTCTTGCTCACCAGCTAGAACTACGCCTGAAACATACAAGGCAATCAATAAATATTTGTTCATTACTTAGAGACAAAATCCAGAAATCAATAGAACTTGGTCCCCATCCAATCTTCCTTTTGATCTTTCAATCCTTGTTCTGGATCATCAGAAACCTCATCATGAGATAACCAATGTTATTTTAAAGTGTCCACTCTTGGGTACATTCAAATTTTAGGAGGAGGTTACTGCTGACAGGCACTATGCCCAGAGCCCAGAAAGGGCTGGCTGATGAGAACCAAGCACAATCATTATAAATGAAATGTCACAAACTCATAAGTGAAAAGGCAAGGCTGCCATTTCCCCTCTTTCTTTCCCAGTTTTTCCCAGCTGTGTTGACAGTGTAACTAGGTCTGTGTCGGATCTCAGATAAATGGAATCAAAAGAAAAAAATGTGAAAACATGACTCTATTAAATGAGGAATAATAATATGCTTACATATAAATCAATGCTGCATCATTTGTACTTTAGATTCCTTCTGTATGTGGTGTTTGTTTAATGAATAAAGTCTGTCAATCAGGAGGTTAAAAAGTCTCAATGCAGTTTGAAATTTGTTGAGTGGCTCCCTGAATTCTCTGATAAAAATAGAATTAAATCTAAAGAATACCTTTTTGTAATCATTTTTAAAAAATTGGTGAGGAAGTATTTAATCCTTTCTCCTTGGGAAGTACATGTGTGAAAAGGGAATATTCAGTTTTTTCACATAGAAACAGTCTCTCTTTTTCCTCTTACCTTTATATTATGGCATTCAAAAGATGCCTAACCCTTGAATGGAATACACATTTTAATGGAATATGCAAAGCTAAAAGACGGCAGAATAAAGAAAAAAAAAATCATTCAGAAAAATCACCTTAACTCTCCAGAGTCTGTCATTCAGTGACCAGCATATCAATAGTCAAATGGCTCCTGACCCTCAGCTCGGAGCTTAAAACTCTGCTCTGAAGATAAATGTCACATTTCATACACATAATCTAAATTTTCAGTCCCAGAATACCTCTCTCTCTCTCTCTCTCTCTCTCTCTCTGTCTCTCTCTCTCTTAAAATTCATTTCCTGTCCCTTTTCTCCATCTTTCTTAACTTTGCCATTTTGGTTATAGACCTATCCCTCCTTCCCTTTCACTCTAAATTGAAGGGCCTCCCATCCCTGGGGCTATGTGCTATTTTAACCCAAGCTGAATTATTTGCTGTTGTTTAGACATGACCTACAACTCAGTTTCTGTAGTTCTCTCTAACATCATCATTACCATAATGGGTATGATCCTAAGGTAAGCAAACAGTTTTTTCAAAGGGCATATTTCAACCCTCCAAGGAGCAGAAACTCTTCCAGGCAAATGGGATCTCGTTAAGCAATTTAAGTGAGAACACGTGCATAATGGTATTAGGCATTTCAGATGGCAAAGTGCCAATTCAGCATTCTAGAAGAATCTCAGAAACAATATAGCAGCTTCCCTGCCAAATTTACACTGCATAAAATATAAAATAAATTGAGAACACAGCAACCAGTTCTCTTTACATAGATTTGGAAAGGTACATTAAAAATCAAAAATCTTTGAATTCTGTATGGATTTTCAAAAACTGGAGTAAATTTCACAATGGTAGTCAGTTTTGGAAAAGTCTTTCCTCTTTATTTCCCCTGAATAAAACTCAAAATTTGAGATATTACACTTTTAAGCAAAGATTTTTATTCTCCCATAGTCAACAAAGGAAATAAAAATATCATTTCCTGCTTCATGAATTTTCAGTTGGGAAGGCCTTAGAAGAGAAACTGGTCTATAGGCTCAGTGTTTGGAAGATGGACACTAAGAGAAGAGGAAAGTGTCACCCAAGCCTGTACTGCTAGAGGCCATGCTCAGACAAGTGCTCTCTTCTAATTCAAGTCAGATTTAAGTCACTATGTACACAGCTTGATATTTGATAAAACCAAATAAAATTTCTAAGCTCTCTGAACTCTACTCAGTGTCAGAGTTATGTGACCTTAAAAGAGAGCAGAAAAGAAAATTATGAAAAGACATTCTCTTTTGGAACTTCTCAAATTTCCTTTCTCAGCAAAGCAAAGCTCAGACCCTGAGAATAACAGGTTATTGTCTCTGAAGTTGGTTAGAAATCTATTGATAATATTTCATTACCAATAAAGCACTGAGACCTTTTTCAGATTCTGGCTCACGAATGTGGAGAAATTGGATTCTTGCAGGTAATGATTCATTTACTTCGACTCCTCCTTTGCCCTGTTTCATTTGGTGGGATTGATTTCCTTTCTCCATATAATTTCACTTGTCACTACTCACGACTTGAGAATTGACCCTCTCTTCTCTTTGTACTTGCACTTATGAGTCAACTTCTATTCTTAAAAACAATTGAAATTGCACATTAATGAAAAATTATTAAATAAAGATGGCATTTACAAAAATGCTTGCTTCAAATTATTAATACAAAGTGCTCCTCTTCAGATATACCTCTGAAAGAACATCCAATAATGGGGAAAAAAATCACGTGTCCAAATCTAGCTCCATCTCATCCGACATACACCCCAGTTGTACATTTAATCTTTAGCTTCTTTTTCTTCTGCAGAAAGATAAAATGGGAAATAATGGTATGCATATCTGCCTCCCAGTTTCCAAAGTAATGCTCAACTTAAAATCAAGAGAAAGAGAGAACTAAGACAAAGTTTCCATAGGAGCTGCAAGAAAAGAGCCTTTCTAAAATACTGGTAAACTGGAGGAATTCTGCGCTCTCCTCTTACAGGAGGAAGATGCTTTCTTGCAGTTGAGCTTGGTTAAAATAACTGAAAAAGGTGTATATTAATAAAGATTTCCTAAAGAACAAGAATTGCCAGTGAATATTGTTCCAAACTGATGATTCAAGACCTGAGAGTATCAGGATAAAACAAGACAAATATCAGGGTAAAACCAGAGCAAGAGCAAATAGTGATACTAGCCACACAACCCCTGCCACGGACCTTAGGGGTCCCAAAAAGCTACAGGATTGAATGCTTCAGTTGTGACAATTGCCTTCTCTTTCCAACTGCCCTTACGCTATTGACTTCCTTTTTCTGGTACAGGAGTTCTGATGGTTTTCAGAAGTACAAATTTCAGAGATAGTCATCCACCGCCTTCATATGAGAAAAAAATTAACATGAAGTGCAACAGAGCAATAATTACCTGAGAAATACTACAGAGATCTTCATGTTCTCCCAAACTGCCTTATAGACTAACTAATTGTCAAAAGCATAATCTTACACCCTGGGAAGGATTCATCTTCACACAATAATTAAATATTTCATATTAAGATGGCAACTCAAATTCTAACATATTTGTATGCATTTTTAAATATATTTTCCAAACTTCAAGCAACTTGAAGATAATTTTGTTTGAGTCCTTCAGAACTTGAGGGTAATTTATCTCAAGGCGTCATCTATTAGAAAGAAGAGATGCTGGCTTACCAGACCAAAAATCAGATTTGGCAATATTTGCTATAATTTGGGTATGTTATTCAAACACTGTGTGACTCATGCTCTTCAATTGCAAAATGTAGAGCTGATACCTATCCTTTTAGACTCTGTGAGAACTAGAGAGAATTACTACAATGTCCTAGCAAGATGCTATCCACTAAAGGAAAAATAACATATTTGAAAATTTTGTAGAAAGAAGGGTCAGTGCAAGGCATAGGCTGAACACATGGAAGTTAGGTATCATATCCTTCTGGAGCCTGCAAAGAAAGGAAGGGCTGGAACAGAGCTAACCTGAAAGGGCATGAAGGTAGATCTAGATATTTCAACACTAAGGGACATCAGACTTTAAACGTGTAGAGCAATTTCTTGGTTAGATGGAATCACAAGGAAAAGCATTCAGCTCTGCTCTGAGGTCCCCAGTGAAGTGACCAGGTGAACATAAAAATTGTGTGAAATTGTCAACTTTGAAAGGAAATGAGAAATGCCAGACATATACCAGAAATTACATATATATAATATATATATATGCACTTTTTTATATATATTGGAAGTAATGCAAATATTAAAAAATAAAAATGTTAGAAAGGATCCTCCTTTGTTCCTCTTCAGAAAGCACAACAATCCAGAACTACTGAGCCTCCTGAATTCCCTGAAACCAAACCAGCAACCCCTGTACCGTCAGGAAGCAGGTGCGTGGAATCTTGCTCACTCTGAAGACAGATGCCATCAGTGGAGTCAGGTGTCTATAGCAGTAATTTAGAAGATCATCAGGGTCTCTCTCCATGAATGTCAATAATATAGAAGGAGGCTGTAACCACAGCGTGGGCCTGGCTTAGAGATGTGACTTTTGGATTCATCAACATGAAACTTTCTGGAGACTTTGATTAGAACAATTTCATTTAAAATAGCATTATTTGGCGCATGCCTGTAATCCCAGGAGCCTCAGGGGGCAGGGCTCAGGTAGGAGAATCACAAATTCAAAGCCAGCCTCAACCACAGCAAGGCGCTAAGCAACTCAGTGAGACCCCGTGTCTAAAAATACAAAATAAGGCTGGGGATGTGATTTAGTGGTTAAGTGTCCCTGAGTTCAATCCCCAGTATCCCCCCCCCCAAAATAGCATCTTTTATCTTTTAAACTTAAAATAATTTTGAGATCATCTAGGAAATATGAGCATTAACCTTTGCTGTTGACAACATGAGAAAATGGAAACTTTGTTCCTCAACATGGGTGAGGAAAAACCTTTGTAGAAGGCGATTAAGCTTAAAAAACCGACTTTGAAGTAATGAGTTAAAATTTACAAATTTTTTCAAAGGAAACAAACAAGGAAGTACACAAATATTGACATACAAATATATTCACCTTAGTCTGATTTAAATTGGTCAAAAAACAACAAATTGGATATGATCTGCTTTCTTCCCACTGATTTGTACTAGATGTACTATTTTATCCCCCTGAAACACCTTTGATCTTCTCTTCCTTATCTCATATGAGTTGCTTCTTCCAGATTCAGTTCATGCCTTACCTCCTCTAGGAAGTTTCTCTTACATTCATAAGTTAGTTAAGATATTCCTCCTCCAAACTCCCATGAAGGTCTATGCACGTTTTTATCACTGTGCTTATCAAATCACATTAAATCTATTTGAGTGACTTTATTCTATACCAAACCACAAAACCCTGAAGTACTCAAAAACAGTTTTGGAAAGAAAGGAGAATGAACTGCTTAATTGAACAGGAAATATAGAAAGGACAGTTTAGTCATATGTTCAGCTTTGGATTTACTGAGTTTGCAATAGTCATGGAACACTCAGGGGGAAGTTTCCAAAAGAACTGTTTAGAAAACTGAAAAAGTGGGAATTCACAATTTAGAATCAGGGGAAAGGCCAAGATGTGTGTGGACAGTAACTATTTATTTAAAGATAACACTTTAAAATATGGATGAGCATGTCAGGGAAAAAGAAGAAAGAAACCTAGGGAGTTCCTACATTTAAATAGACATAGAGATGACAGTGTAGCCAACACTAAATCCCAGAGTTTCAAAAAGGAGTGCTCATACATCATTTCTTGTTGCTGTTGGTTAGTTGAAGAGCAGGGGTTCTCAACCTGAAACAATTTTGTTCCAAAGAAAATTTTAGCAGTATCTGAAGAGATTTATTTGTTTATTTTTTGGTTTATCATAATTGGTAAATTAAAGATGGGGATAGGATGGTGCTATACAAAATCTAGTGGGCAGATGCTGGGAAAGCTACCTGTATTTGTTTGCTAAGGCTGTGTTATGGTTTGGATGTGAGTTGTTCCCCAAAAGCTCATGCAAGAAGGTTCAGAGGAGAAATGATTGGGTTACAAAAGTTTTAACCCAATCAGTGATTTAATCCCCTGATAGGGATTAACTGAGTGGTAACTGAAGTGGTGGGATGTGGCTGGAGGAGACTGAAATTAAGGTGTGGCTTTGGGGTATGTATTTTGTATCTGGAGAGTGGAGACACTCTCTCTCTCTCTCTCTCTCTCTCTCTCTCT